>MU226478.1:619257-638989 GCA_018584345.1 Thuja plicata
ATAGAACACCACAATTTTGGTTACGGGGAAACCAAACTAGGTAAAAACCCCGGTGGGAATTAACACCCACAAAGAACTGTACTTGAGTATAATAATCCCTGTTAGAAGATCTTACAACCCTGTTAGGGGTTGATCTTTACAAAGTAATAAGTATAGTGAGCTGGTTAAGGGTCTAAACCTGTTAGGAGTCTTTTACAAATAACCCTGTTAAGGGTGAGGACTCACTATCCAAAAGCTCACTGCTAAAATGATGAAGGCTACAACCTTCAAGAAAATAGATACACACTATATCTGATAATGAACTGTTTGAGTAGACCTGCTATCTTGATCAGTTCCAATGAATTGTATATACTCTCTGCTTCTTCACATAGATCTTTATTTGATGAATGAAATGGCTTTACTGTCCCATAACAATCAACATTCTGTTATGTCCTTCTTGTGTCTCTTTTCTTCTCATTCACACTTGGTGATCTTCAAATGAACTACTATAAGTATCTTCTCCAAAATATATGATCCTTGTCAGCTTTAGGAATCCCTTCAATGCTTCTTTAGTTGGCCAAACGAAGCATGCAACATAATTAGAACCACACAACTCAAACTAAATAGACGCATCACTTCACAAAGTCGGCTCCACCAAAATTACCCAAACGTCATGCTTTGGATGAAACATGATTAGCACCTTTGGTTAATTATCTTAGACTCATGACTAAACATGAATCTGAACACGCATATCCCATAGATAGGCGCAACTGAATAATCAATGAGATTATTGTCGGCTTCCTGAAAACAGTCTTCTGAAACTGAGTCTGGTAAACAATGTAACATAACTCAACTGTTACTGAACATTTGAGTCTGCGTGTATGTACATGGTGTAGTAACTATGTCTGAAACATAAAAACAACCGCACAAGGCTTCCACATATCCATACTGAAAAGTGAATACAGTTCACTACTGTATACTATATGTTGTCATCAATGACAAACATACAATCAACTATTTGCACAGAAGCAAATCTCCAACAGGTGCATGGGTGAAACAATTGGAAAACTCTAACATGGTTAAATCAATATGAACTAAGAGATACACATCATTATTTATTATATAAATTCTAATATTTATTTTGTATCAAAATTAGTTCCAAATCTCTTTCTCAATTTATCATTTATCAATCAATACTTATTAACTAATTTAACCAGGGGAACAAATTAAAATTATACTTTATAAATTATTCTCTATTAAATACCCTGTTTGGTTAATAATACTACAAAAATACATTTAATATAAAATTTTATAATAAAAAAACAAAAAAAAAAACAATGACCATGTTAATGCCTCAAAAATTGGTGGTGTAGAAAGGATTGCAAAAGTGAACATTACGACAAAGTGTTGTATTGATGATTTTTATCAAGTGACTAAGGGTATTTTCACTTGATTTCCTTTTTGCAATGTGAAGGTGTATTATATAACTAGTTGTTAGGTAAATTTACTTAGGGAGTTAGGAATCCTTTTAGAATTCTCTAGTACACATGTTATCTTGTCCTATAGTTGTCTCATGCCATAGCGTTAAGGTGCTTTATATCATCCTAGTTAGTCCTATCTCTTAACCTTGTATACATAAGAAAGGTCTATTATTGTATATTATAATGGGGTTAAATCTTTGATCAATAGATCATAATTTATTTTGCAACATAATCAAGTAGTACTTTCCGCTTGTTGGTCTCTTAATAAAGGCATATTTTGATTTTGCAAGTGATCTTGAGATGTTGATCTTCTCAAATTTAAAACATAATTAAATAGGAGCTTTTTCTAGGTGTACTTAAGGGAAAAACCTCACCATTGTGTTAGAAGGTGCCAAAATCCCCCTTTTTATGTATGACACTCTCACTTTCAGAATAAAAAAATTGACAATTGAACGTCACAATTTTTTATTCTATAACTATACGAAGTTCATATAGTACATACCCAATTATACTAGTTGCTGACAGAAGCAAGTAGAATATTATGATAAATTAACATATTCATAAGAATATTATGTGTAAGAATAATATATGCAATAATGTGCTAGCATAATGTCCTCAATATGTTTGTCATTTTTTTATAAAAGTATTGAAAGTCACTCATTTGGTTCAAGTTGTCTATGGTTGGACATAATTTTTGTACTAGTTAGTTCTCATTGGAGTAGGGGTCTAAACCTTGGACTTTATCAACAATGTGGTAAGAGGGGATTTGTTTTTTTCTCTTACCACTACCGCTAATACTTTTGTTTTGGTTTGTCACCCTTGTTTTATTTATAAACTAATGTGACTTATTCAACCCATCTACTTCTTGATTACCACTAAGGAGCCACTAAGGGGACACCCAACACCATTTCTGGTCCTTAAAAGATATTTTAAAATATTTATCTTAACAATTTGCTATAAAATAATTTTTTTAAATGACATATCATAAGAAATATGGTTCCAAGAACTTTGTAGTTCTATAGACCATTTTGTCAAATGTGCCTAAAATTGCTAATTGAAGTTAGATATTCACTTTTGCCTCTAAGTTGATAATGTTTTACCTATATCTCTAACTTTTGTCATTTTATATTATTATAAATATATTGAGTGGATAACCAAACACTTGAAAAATTTATGTTTTGACCAAATGACTTCGTTTAGTTGTTAAATATGCAGTGCGATTCTTCATATATATATTTTTAATTAGAAGACTGTATCATTATAAATTCATGGTACATACAACACATCCCTCCATAATCATTCAAACTAATGATGTTTATGAGTCTTGTAACAAAAAGACATCCTAACAAGATTGTTGGATTCCTCTAGAGAGGGGGTGGTTGAAGGCTAATTCTGATGGCGCCTCGAAGGGTAACCTGGGTCCATCAGGTGTAGGGTGTGTTTTAAGGGATTAGAAGGGGAATATTCATATGATTGGAGCCAAAAAAATTCTAGTAGGCACAAATAACATGGTAGAGAGATTGGTAGCTATTTTTGTGATGAAATTAGCCAATAAGTTTGTGGTCAAGAAGTTGCACTTGGAAGGAGACTCATAGATTACAGTCAATGGGATTGCGAAAGGAGCAATGGGGACTTGGCACTTGAACAAATACATTAGGAGAATAAGAGGTCTCCTAGAATCCTTTGAAGAGTTTAAAATTACACATGTCTTGAGAGAGGATAATGAGGTTGCAGATAAACTCTCAAATATTGGGGTGGCTTTACATGACCAGAACAAAGAGTAGTTGATTGAATATTTAGAAGTATCCAAATTTAAAAGCTAAGTTCAAATTTTAAATTAATAGTGCTCGCGGGTCACCTTTTCAGCTCTATGGTTGCAGGTGGGGGAAATACCTTTATGGGAAGCTTGATATCATAATGTTTTTGTGATGAATGAAAGGGATGTTTGTGTGATGATTGTGAGCCCATGTCACCGAAGAATGGGGTGATGACATATGTGGAGGACAAAAAAATCTATAAGGGGCCCTCTTCAGTTATTTATTCTCTCCCAAATCCTTGGAAAGAAATAGAGAGGTGGAGGAAGTTGATAGTGACAGTGAGGTAAAATGAAACCTAACTTTTCACTTAATTCTCTTAACTAGCTACCGAGTTTTAGAGGAGAAATATCTTATCATAGACTGGGGAGTGTGTTTAAATTTGAGGATGAGAGGTTCATATATTTTGTGAGAAAATTATTTGGTAATGAGTATATGATGCAGGATATCCGCCCACGCAATAACCTTGACATTTATTCTCTGTTCTATGCATGGGAATTTCAGCTTGGGGCTAGTAGAGAGGAGGTAACGGGAGTAATGAAACTCTGTGTCAAACCGAAGTGGTGTGGAGGTTTTATTCCATGGTTGGGTAGGGTAGAGTCAGGTGTGGACTTAACAACTAGTGATGGCCCTTGGCGTTTGGTGGAAGGTTTGAGTGTTGACTTTTAGCCATTCTTGGTTTGGTGGTAATCTATGCCAAAATCATATAGGATTGCATATGCAAGGTAGGGTAGGGTAGGGAGGAGTTGTTGTTTCTGGTCAAACATGAGGAGGAAATGAAACAACTGGAGGTAGAGCACAGGAGAAAGATGAAACATACACTGAGGAAGTCAAAAGCTAAGCTCAAAGCGGACGAAGGAGAACGCGACCTGACCAAACCAGTCATGGAAAGGAAAAAGGGAAAGGTGGACATGATAGGTGGAATCTTCATCAACATTGAGACCCATGACGAAATGCTCAAACGCCAAAAATAGTAAGCCCAACTTTTATCTTTGTTTACTATCTGCAACATAGTATATGAAGTATGTAGCCCACTTTTATTTTTAAGGGCATAGGCAATATTAGGAAGTTTATGATAGGGCAGGTAGGTGTCCGTGGGTAGGAGGTATAGTTGGTAGGGCTTAATTTCCATTTTTGGTGAAATGCATTGTATAACTGCAAATGTAGATGTTGCAATTAGAAATCTTCTAGATACAATGGCTATTTTGTATAATTTATTTTGAACATTAATAAAATCTATCACTTATAAAAAAAAAAGGACATCCTAACACATTATAGTTGGCTCAATCATTTTCCTCATATTTATGGACTCATCCTTGAATCAAATACACTTTGGAATAAATTAGTTTTGAGGAATCAAAATGATCATGTTGTAGGATTGATTTGTACATCTATTTGTTCAAACATTTTTTGGACCATTTTCTAGAAAATATCATAGATGAGTTTCCCACATATACTTTGTACAAGAATTTAGGACATCTACATAGACCCTTATAACTCCTCATTTCTAGATGATGTTGTATCATATCATCTCATTCTACTTAATGATGCAGATAATATGATGATCTTAAATATGATGTAGAGATTGAGTGCCTTGACGATACAAAGATCACTTCTATTTCTCCTTCTTCTATTATTGAGATCACATACCCATCTTCTATTGCTTCATTATAGTTTAGAGTTAATTATTTGAGAAATTTCATTGATTCTTTGCAATAGATAAATTAAAGTCTTTCAAATTTAATATTGTGTGATGATAACTTGATAGATATTTTATGAATGCTCACATTTGATATTTGGATGACATACTTGAGGTCTTATCTCTCCTTTTGATGATTGCCCCATTATAGCCATTGTCCAATCATATTTTCCTTGGGATATTTTTTTAATCATAAATTACCACTTGACCTTGGTTTTTCACCTTCTTTAATAATTGTCCATGTATCTTATTTGACTATGGTATTATCTTCAATGAACATGGTGACACATTAGCATATTTTAGAGGCACAATCATCATACAACTTGATTTTTCCTCCTAATAATTTGTATCCTAAATGAGAAGCTCTTTTGCATCTATACTTGGTATTTTTTCTTCCCAAGGGGAGAATTTTTTTTTTGTAGCCATTGGATTAATTTTAATATCCAAGAAAATATCATTTATATAGGGGATTACATAGTCTCTAATTATTCACTTATGGGCTCTAATTGTTCGCTTATGAGGCAATTAATTTTACACTTTCAATGGATCTCACCCTTGGGATGTCTTGAGTTCTCCATCCATCACTTGCATATGCCTATGTGAATTGTTTCTCTCTTATAGAAAATAGTTTTGTCCCATCGATTTTTTCCTTTTTCTCTATTTGTGAGAGGTTTTATTTGCACATGGACGTCTAACATGAATTAGTATATATTGTTAGAGTAACTGAGGGGGGGGGGGGGGGGGGGGGNGGGGTGAATTAGTGGCCTTAACAATTATTCCAAAAATCCAACCAAAACTTATATCTCAAATATAATATCCTCTAGTTATCTTTCAGTCCATCAAGATGTATGCCTTAAGTAATTCTAACAAATATAAACTGCTCGGTAAGATATACTGTTTATTTTTTTCTAGACTTTACCGAGTAGTAGCAATTTAAACTTAGTGTTAACCGACCAATCTAATATTACTAATGTGTAAAATAGAATATCAATGCAATGAAATAAATACACATTTGACACAGATTTTAATGTGGAAACCCTGTTAAGGGAAAAACCACTTGGGACCAGTAACCCAAAATTTTCACTCTTCTGAAGTGAGCTCGGTGAAGAACCAACCCTGTTAAAGGTTACAACACACTGTTAAGTGCGACTTGCTAGAGGATTTAAAACTAAATTTTTTTATTTTGACCTAGCACTCACTATGTTGTCAACAAGAAAACCTTTTGATACTCTTGAGTATCTCAATACATTAAGGATTGTCAAATCCCACTCAGTTAAGAGATTTTCTGAATCAATGGTTAAACTGATACAATAAATGATCTATTCAAAATACAATTTTTAATTGCATATATTTAGATCTATTGTTAGTCCAATAATACCTCTCTAATCAATATGCTCTTCAATTCCTTTTCTCTCTTTCTTTTTTATGTTCTGCTCGATGAATTCTCTGTCGTCTGTTGCTCGGTGTTTGTAGAATTCCTTGGCTCTGTTCTTTAGACTGTATGATCATATCTGCATGAAGACTTCTATCTTCACCAGAATTATATTCAACATTCCTCTTTTTTCATAATGAATTCCTTTTCTTTTTATATAGACATGATTAGCCGCTCAATCTCCTTGTTTTTGTCGTAGATCACTTCTTGATCCGTAAAACTTGTCATGCTTTCTTTAATCCATAAAGCTTTCCTTTAGTTTTATTCTGCAAATATCTCCATGATATCTTGAAATAAAACATGCTTTAAATCTCCCTATTTTCTTTAGTTCAACTAATCGTTAATAATAAAGCAATCAATTAGTTACTCTAAAAATAGCTCCTGCCAGCTAAGTGTTTTTTCATTCTTTAACTTCAATTTTGATCAGTCATCAACTCTAGTTAGCTCGGTCATTGACTCCATTTGTGCTTGGTGAAAACATAGTTATGCTCAGTCACTGCGGTGCTCGGTATACACTATGAACTGCTCAGTGTTCATTGTCCGTCGGTGTGCACTATTCGTCGGTGTTTACTGTCACTCGATGTATGTTGAACTTTTATGTTTCACCGACCATGTAAATTTTTTATCTTTGGTCTCTTCAAGTTTATGACAATATGTGTATGACCAATCAAATCATATCAAGTTGACATTAACAAAAATATAGTACACTAACTGATTTAATGTCTTGCATTCACTTTTGCCTCTTGATGATCATCAGCTTATCATCTTCAAACATTCAATCAGTTATAGTTCATCAATCTCTCCCTTTGTCATTGATGGCAACATACTATGAAATATGAAATTTAAAACATGTCATAACATACCAAACTTATTATTCTATAACCAATTCAAATATATGAATCTTTGTAAGCTCTTCTAGCTTAGATTTGATTCTGCCGTGTGCTCTCCCTTTCTTCAATCCCTTCAATGGATAGGTATGTAGTGTTAACTTTCTTCAATTCTCTCTCTTGGATGGATAGTTATTTCATTGAATCTTTCTTTTCCTTTGTGTTGTTCATCTTAATCCCTGATGGATATTTCATTTCTCTCTCTCTGGATGTACTTCTCCTTGATGAATATTTCATTGAATATTACTCTCCATCAGAAATACTACTCTGTATTTAGCCAACAATATCTCTTGTGTGTGTTTCAGATAAGTACCTTCTTGTACTGATATGTCATTGCAGTCCATATCTCAGCTTGCATCAACATGATTGATCTTCTGATAATGTGTAGGCTGATGGAGCCTCCTAGTCAGCTTAGTGACTAGTAGACAAGGGACGAACCCCTACTCTATTCCTCATGTAATCAAATGTATCTTTTTGTGAATATGTCTGCTAGTTGTTCTTTGGATTCTACATATTCCAGTATCACCTCTTTCTCTTATACTTGTTCCCTCAAGTAATGATACTTAATAGCTATGTTCTTTGTCTTAGCATGCATCACATGGTTCTTTGAGATGTTTATATCACTAGTATTATCACAATAGATAATTACCGGGTTAAGAATTTCTTCATTCATACCTTTCATCAATTGCTTGATCCATGCAATGTTAGAGAAATTTGCACAAGCACGCACACATTATGCTTATGCAGTTGATTGTGATATGCATCCTTTCTTTTTACTTATCCATGTGACAAGTATGTCACCCATAAAGAATTCTCCTCCTGTTGCGCTCTTTCTATCATATATGGTTCCAGCCCAATAAAATCAATATAAACTTGTAGCTCAAAGTTGCCTTCTTTATTTTACCAAAAATCATTGTCTTCGGTATTCTTTAGATATCTCAAAATTCTTCTGACAACAGCCATGTGTGAATCCTTAGGATTAGCAGAGAATCTTGCAACTATACCAACTGCATGTGCTATATCAGGTCTAGTGTGTACAACATACATTAGTTTTCCAATCATAGATATGTATAAGGTCTGATTTACCTCATTTGTCTTATATTCCTTTGACAATTTGCATCTGGTTGCCATAAGTGTTCCAATTGGTTTGGAGTCCTCCATCTTGAATATCTTCATAACTTCTTTGATGTATTTGGATTGTGTGATGTAGATGCCTTCATCCTGTTGTAGAATCTGTAGACCAAGAAAAAAATTTATCTCTCCAAACATTGACATTTCAAATTCTTTTCTCATTTCATCAGAAAATGAATTGCATATCATATCATTACCTCGAAAATATATGATATCATCAACAAATATCTCAACAATCAAAATCTTATCCCCAGTTTCTCCTTTCAAATATAGATTACTACTATCACTTATTCTAACAAATCCAATACTAATGAGATAAGAGTGAAGTCTTTCATACCATGCTCTCGGTGATTGTTTCAATCCATACAAGGATTTGTGTAGTTTACAAACCATGTTCCTCTTGTTAGGATCAACAAACCCTTCAGGTTGTTCAATGTATACCTCCTCTTCTAGTATTCCATTCAAAAATGTAGATTTAACATCCATTTGGTATACTTTGAATCCTTCAAAAGTAGCATAAGAAAGTAGAATTATTACGCCTTCTAGTCTAGAAATGGGTGCAAAGGTTTATCCATAGTAAATACATTCTTCTTGTGCATACCCTTTGCATACCAGTCTTTCTTTGTTCCTTGTGACTTCTCCATTCTCATTCAGTTTATTTCTGAAAATCCATTTGGTACCAATGAAATTTTTTTCACTCGGTCTAGGTACTAATGTCCATGTTTTGTTCTTCTCGATCTATTGAATCTCTTTATTCATTGCACTAACCCATTCTTGATTCTTAAAAGCAGTATTAACAGATTTAGGCTCAAAATCACAAATCAAACATCTAGTTTTAAGTGACTTGCTTCTTGTTCTCATTCTAGCTCTTTTGTCTCCAATGATTTGGTAATATGGATGGTGTCTTCAACTAACATATTTAGCAAGTACAGGTTTAGATCTTTTTTCTTCATTTTGATCATCATTGTGATCTTCATTATCACTCGGTTCAACATTGTGAGCACTTTCCCGATTCTCGGTGTGTGTAGCCTGTTGCTCGGTTGCATTGTCCTGTCGCTCGGGAAAGGTGTTAGGTTTTTCAATGTAGAAAAATTTGTTGTAATCTTCCAGTTCCTTTCTACTTTCCTCGTCATTTTTCTCATCCACTTTAATATTTGCACTTTCAATGATTTTGTTAGAAGATTTATTCAAACATTTATAAGATTTTCTTTTAGTAGAATATCCTAGAAATATTCCTTCATCACTTTTAGAGTCAAGTTTCCCATTTCTATCATCTATCAATATATAACATTGACTTCCAAAAATTCTAAAGTAACTCAGAGTTGGTGTGTATCCATACCATAGCTCATAAGGTGTCTTTCTTCAACTGAACTCGGTTTAGTGTATAGACAACATTACTTACAACTTTTCTCTAGAATGTTTGTGTGGTGCCTTTTTCAATCATCAGTGTTCTGGCACAATCAACAATTGATTTATTCCTCCTTTCAGCAATCCCATTTTGCTGTGGTGTTCTCAGTGCAGAAACATGTCTTGTAATCCCATGCTCATTACAAAAGTTAGTGAATTCATCAGAATAAATTCTCCTCCTCTATCCAATCTTAAACATTTTAGTTCTTTTCCAATTTGCTTTTCAAATTTATCTTTATACCATTTGAACATCTTAAATGCTCGAAATCTCTCTTTTAAGAACATGACAGTCATCATCCTAGAATAGTCATCAACAAATAGAATAAAGTATCTATCACCATAATAGCTCTTTGTTCTCATTGGTCCACATAGGCTAGTATAGAATAACTCTAGAATAACATTAGATGTGTATGTTTTTCTTTTGAAACTAGACTGTCATTTTTCATTTTTGAAAATTCTTGCACATAACATGGTCGGGCTTTGAAATACTTGGTAAGCCTCTTACTTTTATTTTCTTACTTATCTTAACCATGTTGTCAAAATTCACATGACATAATCTTTTATTCCACAACCAAACGTCTTCATTTTTAGCCAATAAACAAGTGGTCTCAATATTATCAAGATAGAATAGGTTACCTTTTGTTTGTTCTCCAACACCGATCAACTTTCTAGTTCCATTATAGATCTTTGCCTTTTTGTTCTCAAATGCAAATCAGTGTCCTGTGTTATTCAGTTATGAAACACTCAATAAATTATAGTTAAGTCCTTTCACCCAATATGCATTTTCACATCTGATCAAACTATTCAACATGATGGGTTCCTTTTCCTTCAAGTGGGCAAGGTGAGTCATTACTCATCCTAACTGATCCACCATTATAATATTCAAAAGTTTCAAACTTTTCTTTATCTCCTTTCATGTGATGAGTACAACCACTATCAAAATCCAGACATCATTTTTTCTAACTTTAGATATGAGTGCAGTTTCAACATACCTTTCTTCTTTGTCTGAATCATCCTTCATAGCAACAAATACTACCTCAACATCTTCATCAGAATCAATAGTAAAATTTTCAGCTTTTTTCTCAACCAAGTAACAAGCCTTCTTTCCTTTGTCCTTGTAATCTCAGTTATCTCTTTTGTCAGAGTCTCGGTTTCTTCTGTAGTCTTGGTCATCACTTCTTTCAAAATTATTTTCATAAGATCTATCATTGTTTCTTTCATCCTTTCTCTTGTTAGGGTATCTATCAGCAAAATGTCCAATTTATTTGCAATTAAAATAGACCAATGGTAATTTACCTTTATATCTTCATTTACCTCTATGTAGTCTCCTAGCCATTAGTGCTTCAAGTGCTTCAAGTTCATCAAGTTCTTGTTTATCACTATCACAGTCACTATCATTTCTTATAGTGTATTTGTTACTAGATTTGCTTATTTTCAAAGAAGATTTGAATGCACACTCAATGGTTGGTAAGACATTGTTGTCATAGTTGTTCATCTTAAATGAAATAAGTCTACCAATAAAACTATCAAGAGTAACATTGTTACTAGCTACTGCTCTCATTTCTTGAATTGCAGATACTCTAATAGCATAAACAAGCAGTAAGGTTCTCAGAATTTTACTTACAGCTGTTTCTTCTTCAAGTACTCCTCCTACTCCTCGGATAGCATTAACAACTTCTTTGATTCTATCACTGTACTGAGTGATGTTCTCTCCTTCGTTCATTTTTAGGTCATCAAAATTTCCTCTTAGGCTTTCAGCTTTAGCTCTAAGCACATTTGCATCTCCTCCATGTACTAGCTTGAGTTTGTCCCACATTTTCTTTGCAGAGGTTCAAGATTTGACATCTTCAAATTCAACATCGAATAGTGAAGAAGCAAGTTCTATCATCATAGAATTGTGTTCATGTTTGTCTCTCAATTAATCAACAGTCAGAGGTCCAGTAGGTGCAACATATTTGGTATCCAAGTATTGTGTGACATCATTTCCAATACCTGATAGATGAAATCTTATCCTACTTTTCCATGATGCAAAGTTGTCTTTTATCAACTTAGGCACATCCCTTTTACTCATCTTGTGATCTTTATCTTAAGTCCCTTTAAAATTTTCTTACAAGCACCAAAGCTCTGATACCAATTGTTAGAATAACTGAGAG
The DNA here is from genome assembly GCA_018584345.1 of Thuja plicata. Taxonomy (NCBI): domain Eukaryota; kingdom Viridiplantae; phylum Streptophyta; class Pinopsida; order Cupressales; family Cupressaceae; genus Thuja; species Thuja plicata. Next base: position 631,241 of record MU226478.1, read on the forward strand.
GCGGGGGGTAATCAGTGACCTTAACAATTATTCCAAAAATCCAACCAAAACTGATATCTCAAATATAACATCCTCTAGTTATCTTTCAGTCCTTCAAGATGTATGCCTTAATCAATGCCAAGATGTAGAAATGATGTGTGATCCAAGAGATTCACCAACCAAAGATCCAGGAACATCGTGATATAATCCAGGAAGCTTCTTCGATCAAGAAAATGCTTCACAAGATCGTAAAACTCCAATTGACCGTTAGAACATGAAGAATACACAAAACTGACCATGAATCCAAAATATCTCCTCAACGAAGTATCTAATTGAGGTACGAACCCAAACATAAGAAAATTATGATGTATAGAACATACCCTGAGGTTCGCAAAAAAAATGATCCAAATCCAAGGAATGCCACCAAAAAGACAAAAATTGGAAAACAAGAACACAACTAAAATGAAATATTTTTGGGTGATGTAATATTTCCAATGACCCAAGGATGCTCTTGCATCAAATATTCTAAGATGGTTAATTATGCTACTTATATAGGGATGAAGGGGGTTTTAGGGCTCAGGTCCAAAAGTGTAGATTATGTCTTTGTCTTGTAGATTATTGTAATTAAAACACCCATGTGGTTGTACCATGTTACTTTTCTAAATATTATAATATTATTTCATTGAAGATAATAGAAAACAAGTGTTTCTATTCTTGCCATTGTTATGTTCTTGAAATTTTTTGTTTATTTCCTTATTGTGTTGTGTTGTGTGTGTTTGATTGAACAACAAGAGTACCCTTAATCAAGTGGTATCATAGATGAAGTTCCTGAGTGTGTAGATAGATCTTCCAAACGTGAGGTTGTTTGCACCAAGACTATGGTTGTTGGTATGAGAGATAAGTGTAGAAAATGTCTACACGAAGAAACTATGGTGGAAGAATTGTAGGTGTGACAGAAGAGGGTTTTAAAGCCCTCTAGAGATAAGCACAATCCCTACAAGAAGAGTTACATAGAGGAGATGATATTAGGGAAAGAGATAAAAGTGAGGATGAATCTAGAGAATGATAGTTTGAAGAGGAATACGAAACGACTAGAGATCCTGATGAGGCTGGGTTTTTAAGGGCCATTTCCAAGATTGGAAAGAGACCAAAGATTGAAGTTTCCATATTTTATAGAAATCTTAATCTACAAGACTTGATCAATTGGATCAATGATATAGAAGAGTATTTTGAGTATGAAGAAGTAGAAGACCCTGAGAGGGTCACATTCACAAAGGCCAAGATGAAAGGTCGTGCTAAAATTTGGTGGAAGGAGGTTAAGGTGGAGATAAATAGAAGAGGGAAGGAGAAGATAACAAGATGGAATCAAATGGTGAAAAAAGTAAAGAGACAATTTATTCATGTTGACTATGAGCATGATTTGCTAAATAAAATGCAAGGATTAAAACAAGCGGGAAAAAATGTCCAAGAGTATACAAAAGAGTTCTATTGAGTCCTTATCAGAATATGTCATTTTGAATCCAACAAGAAGAAGGTTATCTATTACATAAATGGGTTGAGGCTAAGTATTCAGGAATACTTTATAATGGTAATAATGTCTACAATTGAAGATGCATATAAATTTAACTTGAAGGTAGAAGAAAAATTGAACAAGAAGTTTGAGAGAAAACAAAATGGAAGAGGTCGTGGTGGACAACCAAGTGGACAATATTATGTAGGTTGAAATGAAGATTAGAAGAAGAATGATAAGTCTTGTAGTAATCATAATTAGAGGAGATATAATTCCTATCGTCCTCATGATCAAAATAATGGGGATCAAAGAGGAAGAGGAAGAGGGAGAGGACCGGGAAGAGGAGGTTTACGTGGAACATATTTCGAGTGTAGAAATGAAGGACATCAAGCTTACGAGTTTCCACAACATAAGGGGAGGACAAATAGGAGACTAGAGGGACATGCACAAGTTTCACATGTACGAAAAGATGTTGATTCTTCATATTTTGAAGATGTTGAAACATGAGAGGTCGTTGTTACCAGAAGATCCTTGCTAAATGATGAGAAGGAACCTGACCAAGGAAGAATTATTTTCACACAATATGTATGTGTAATGGTAAGGTATGCAATGTCATTATAGATGGTGGTAGTATTGATAACCTTATTTAAGAGGAAATGGTTAATAAATTGAAGTTAGAGAGAAGGAAGCATCTAAATCCCTACCGAATTGCTTGGCTGCAGAAGGACCACGAAGCTTTGGTCAATGAGAAACATTTGGTAAAGTTTAAAATTGGAAACTATCATGATGAGGTATTGTGTGATATTATGCCTATGGATGTTTTTCATCTGTTGTTAGGGAGACCATGACATTTTGATCTCCAAGTAGTACATGATGTGTATGCAAATACCTATTCTTTGACAAAGGATGAATTCTGACACAAGCTAAAGCAAATGAACAAAATGAGGGAAAAGGTATGTAGTAATGTAAGAATATGTTTAGTTGATGGAAGGAAATTTATAGAAGGCATGAAGCATGAGAATATGTGATTTTGTTTAATTCTAAAAGTTGATAAAGAGGAATTAGAAGATGTACATACAAAATTTCTAGATTTGTTGGATGAGTTTGAGGATATTACATATGATAATGTACCTGATGGATTTTCACCAATAAGAAATATTAGTCATCAAATGGACTTGATTCCTAGATCCATTTTTCCAAATAAGGTAGCCCATAGAATGAATACAATAGAGAGTGAGGAGTTAAACAGACAAGTGCAAGATTTTTTTACAAAAGGGGTTGATTTGAGAGAGTTTGAGTCCATGTATTGTACCACCAGTACTAGAACCAAAGAAAATGGAGACTGAAGGATGTGTATAGATTCTCAGGCTATCAATAAGATCACTGTCAAGTATAGGTTTCCCTTGCCAAAGAAGGATGATATTATGGATTGGTTGAGTGGAGTTGAGTACTTCAAAAGATAGATATAAAGAGTGGATATTGCCAAATCTAGATTAGAGAAGGAGATGAATGGAAAGAAACCTTTGAGAGAAAGGATGGATTGTATGAGTGGTTAGTCATGCCCTTTGTGCTAACTAATGCACAAAGCACATTCATGCGGCTCATGAATGAGGTATTGAAATATTTTTTGAGTAAGTTTGTTATTGTTTACTTGGATTATATTTTGATCTTTAGTAAGACATAGGAATATCATATAATGCATATTTGTAGGTTCTTTGAGAAGTTAAGAGAAGTGAAGTTGTTGATTAACTTGAAGAAGTGCAGTTTTGTGAAGGATTTATTGTCCCAGAGATTTTTGTCTCAGCAGATGGTCTTAAAATGGACCCAAAGAAAGTAAAGGTTATCCTTGAATGACCTACTCCAAGGAGTGCTACTGAGGTAAGATATTTTCATGGTTTGGCTAGCTTTTACGGAAAGTTTATCAAAAAAATTTGTAGTATTTGTGGACACTTAACTAAAACCATTAGAGGAGATATAAAAGACTTTAAGTGCACTGTAGGAGAAGCAAAGAGTTTTGATTTGTTGAAAATAAAATTTACAGAGAAGCCTGTTTTGGCACTTCCAAATTTTAATAAGGTATTTCAAGTATACTGTGATGCTAGTGACAATGCCATTGGAGTTATTTTGATTCAAGAAGGTAAACCCATTACTTATTTTAGTGAGAAGTTGAATGATGCCAAAAGAAAATATATTTTTTATGATCAGGATTTCTATGCTATAGTTTAGGCACTGAGGAAATTGAGACATTATCTTTTTCCCAAATAGTTTGTTTTGTTTACTGATCATCAAGCTTTAATACACTTTTTGAATAGCGAAGGAAAGTTGAATAAAAGGCATTTAAAATGGGTTGAGTTTTTGAAGAGTTACACTTTTGTTTTGAAGCACAGGAGTGGAAATTCTAATAGGATTGCAGATGCCCTAAGCAGGAGGCAAAATTTGTTGACAGAGATGCAAATTGAAGTTTTTGGGTTCCAAGAACTCAAGAGTCTGTATCTTGAGGATGCACAGAACCTGTTACTCTAGACATGACCAGGTGGTTGGATTTTATAATCCAAGATGATATGTTATTTAAAGGTAGCCAATTGTGCATTTCAAAGAGTTCCATGAAGGAGAACCTAATCAAATAAAAAAATTGTGGAGTATTAGTTGGACACTTTGGTTAATATAAAACCATTTCTATAGTTAGTGAGCATTATTATTGGCCACAATTGTAACAAGATGTTAAGAAGTTTGTGCAAAGTTGTAGAATATCTCAGATGATAAAAGGAACCAAGTAGAATACAGGTTTATATCAACCATTACCTATACCAGAGAAGCTATGGAAGGAAATTAGTATAGATTTTATTCTTGGTTTACCAAGGACTCAAAGAGGACATGATTCCATTTTGGTGGTGGTGGACAGGTTCTCAAAGATGGAATATTTCATTCCTTGTAGACATACTAATGATGTTCATGTGGCATAATTGTTTTTCAGAGAAGTGGTCAAACTACATGGACTACCAAAGAGCATAGTTTCAGATCGAGACACTAAGTTTGTAGGGTACTTTTGGAGGATATTGTGTAAAATTCTAATGACAAATTTAAAGCTTATATCAGTGCACCATCCACGGACTGATGGGAAAACAGAAGTGGTAGATAAGAGTTGGGAAATATATTGAGGTACTTAGTAGGAGATAAACCCAAGGGGTGGGATCTGATTTTACCACAAACAGAATTTGCATACAATAATTCTGTCAATAGGAGAAGTGGTAGATCACCATTCAAGATTGTATATGGAAGTAGTCCTAGAAATGCTTCAGAATTAAGGAAGTTGGACAAAGGAGAGAAGAGTAGTGTTGAAGATGAAGAATTCGCAGAACACCTGAAGAATTTACATGAAGAGGTGAGAAAGCATATTAACATAATGAATATTCAGTACAATACTAAGGCAGATCATGAAAGGAGATATAAGGAATTTCAGATTAGAGATGAAGTCATGGTTCATTTTAGAAAGGAGATATTTCTAGTGGGAACATCTAATAAGATGAAGATGAAGAAATTTGGACCATGAAAAATCCTGAAGAAGCATTATTCAAGAAATGTGTATGAGGTACAACTACCCAATCAACTCAATATTTCACCTGTGTTTAATATTTTAGATTTGACAAAGTATCATGAAGGAAGTATTGAAGACGCGATAGTAGAAGCACAATGGAATATTCCAGCACCTACTTCATCAACTAAGGAGATAGAAGACATATTGGATAGTTGTGTTGCTAGAAGAACAAGAAATAGGAAATATAAAGGCTACTTGGTCAAATGGAAAGAACAATCTATCGAAGATTCATCATGGCTGTCAAAGGAAGAGGTTGATCGCCTTGGTTTTCTTGTGAACACCTAAGATGTGACAAGATCACTTCTCAAACTACCCCAGGTGTCTGATGCAAGAGCATCTAGGGTGTAAGATCAATCTTGCATTACCCAAAAATATTGTCTAGATTTTCACTTAGGGATATCTTTGGGCAGGGTTACTATCTTTGGAAAGTTTACTATTTTTAGTAATCTTTTTTTTTAGCACAGATTGTTCCAATTACTTCCCCGGAGGCTCATTTTGGATATATAAGCCTACAAGTAAATTTTCATGGCAAGATTAAGTTCGGTCTTGAAGATATTGATTTTTTTTAAATTTTGCTGCGGGTGGTATAAACATTTTGAACTCAGTTTTGAAGGCCTTAGAGGCTTCAGAAGGGGTAAAAAATTGTTTGAGATGACGCTTTTCAATCCTAGTTGTAGAACGCTTTGAGAGGTTTACAAAATGGGGTTATAATTCTAAATGTATTTGATTGGTGAGTTAAATTTCTTTCTTGAATTAAAATTGAATAGCAATGGAATTTTTATTTCTCAGTCCAAGTATACCAGAGAATTGTTGAAAAAGTTTAGGTTGGAGAATTCTAAACTGGTTTGTACAACTATTGTTACCGGATGCAAGTTAACAAAAGATGACGATTCACCCAAAGCTGATGCAAGTACATATGAATGATTGGAGGTTTTTTGTATTTGATTGCTACTAGACTAGATATTATGTATGTTGTTTACTAATAACCAAATTTTAGCAAGAACCAAAGTAATCACATGTTGTTGCAGTAGAAATGATTTTCAAATATTTGAAATGAACAAAATAATTTAGATTATGGTATCCTAAGGATACATATTTCAATTTTACACCCTATACTAATGCGGATTGGGTCGGTTGTGTTGATAACCGAAGAAGTACAAGTGGTGGAGCTTATTTTCTTGGCTCACAGTTGGTTGCATGGTCGAGTAAGAAACATGATTAAGTATCATTATCTACTGTTGAAACTGGATACATTGTAGTATATTATTGTTGCACTTAGGTAATTTGGGTGAAAAAGAAATTTAAGGATATTGGAGTAACAATTGATGAACCAATATCAATTATGTGTGATAATACTAGTGTCATAAACATTTCTAAGAATTTGGTTCAACATTTTAGAATGAAACATATATCCATTATATATCACTTCTTGAGAGAGAAGGTTTTGGATAGTTAAGGAAGACATGAATATTACCTACAAAAGAGTAAATTGCAAATATTTTCATAAAACCACTATGAAAGGACACTTTTGAATATCTAAGGGAGAAGTTGGGGGTTTTGCCCCTTCCTAGTCATATATAAAGTGCACTGAGGTGTGCATTGGTCTGGGGTATTATATGCCTATTATTTTATGGATCAATGCTTGGTGGCTTTCTCTTAGGGGGAGCAGAGTAAGTTTATCATGGGGATTTTTGTCCTTTATCATTGTTTTTAAAGGGGGAGGAGAAAAGAAGGCCTAATACTGATATTTCTTTATTTTCTTTATCATTGATGAATGTTGCCATCAATGACAAAGGGGAAGATTGTTGGAATGTGATATCGATTCTTATTATTTTCATTGATGTCAACATATTTTGGTTGATCGATTATGGTTCTATTTGGATTTGGTGATCTAAAATTAGTATGCTCTGAAGGATGTGCTATAATGTTCTACCTTTGGTCATGATTGTCCTGGTCCCATTCATGTTGTAACGTATTGAGATACATTATTTTGGGTCAAGACCTATCTAGACATCGGTGATTATGGTTCAACAACATAATGAGAATTGTAACATGTAGATCTTATTCTTTGGCTTTGGATAGTGTGATGAGTGGATACCATGTTGTACTAAGTGAGGAGATTTCAGTATGGTCCATGTTTTATTCCTTCCACTGTAGGAATGTCTTGTTCTTGTATGCACCCTAAAATGGTCGCCTAGACTTTGGGCCCCATTTATCATTTTATCATTTTATCAAATTTTCTAAATCAATGCTTTGGAACATTTTCAATTCAAATCAATTTCCTTGATCAAATCATAATCAATTCAATATTTCTTAAGGTTTGAGCCTTATTTAATTTAAAAGAGAAAAAAATAAAAACAAAAATATTATCTAATTAAGAGAACATGCTCTCTTTTAATTAATTAAAAATCTCTTTTAATTAAATAATAAAATCACTTTTATCCTAAGCCTTTATTTAATTAAAAGGAATTTCCTCCTCTTTTATTTAAATAAAAAAATCCCGACTTTTCTTCTTATCCTATGTTGCACAAATAAAACATTATTCTTATTTTATAAAAAGGGAAAAAACACTTTTTGTCTTATGTGGGACACAAAAGTCAATTCCTATTTTCCTATTGGAGGATATTTGTGCACAAGGATCAAGCTTCCATTTTTCTCCACCCTT
>MU226478.1:648691-659627 GCA_018584345.1 Thuja plicata
CCCTTGTCTTCATTGAATCTCCCATTGCATGGTTTACTAGCAAGGTTATAGGCTTAATAGCTCTAGCTGAGAGCATTCTAAAAATCCTTGCACTCCATGCCTAGGGAGCTATGGATCGATTTTTGAGGGCTCATTCTTGAGCAACCTTGAATGGAATGATTCATAGAAGTGTGACAACATTTATGCACACAGTTCTAACCTATTACAAATTGTATATGGGTACTTGTTGGAATGACTGTGGAAAGTTGAGACTGAGAGGAGAGGGGTGGATCAGTACCACAAATTTTTTTTTTTTTGGTCGGCAATAATTATATTTTATTATTATTTAAAGAGAAAGTATTACATAGATATTTACTATATCAATATTTGATAGCATCCCATTACAATATAAAATTTCATCCGCCCCCACCCAAAAAGGAAAACATTCCTTTTGTTACATTCTTCACATGACATCATCTTTACATCCTTTCTAGAGCTAGAGCTACCTGGTTTTCTTTGACAGAACCACACCCGCATCGAGCACCCCCAAAACAAGCCACCATCACCATATTTCTAGGCTTCGATCTTTCTATTCAGAATTTTGATAGGAGCCAGGTGAGCCCTCCCACCTCTTTAAGCTGCGTTATGGTTTTTCTTTCACAAAAAATGCATTCAAAAATAACCTTGACACCATGTTCAAAAAAGGGCGCTACCCTCACAGTCCATAATTTCCTGTTCTGTAGACAACTTTCAGCTTTTCAAAAACCAAACACCACAACAAAAAACTGTAACCTTACCATCGGTTAGGATTCTAGGGGAAAGCTCCTTGCACCATCCTTTGATTGCAGGCACGCTGAGACCTACCTCTTCTTGGGAAGATAGTAGGCACTACCAGCCTCGGGTGTAGGGCATTGTGATTCTGGATGCCTGCCTTTAAATTATTCCAAGCCAGTTGCCTATCCCTCAAATAGTTCCTCTTTTCTGCCCCTTTCGACCATTGTAAGAAGGGCCAAATGCCCTTAATTATGCCCTCCTCCTCGTTCTCATAGCATTCGTTGTAGTTGAAAGCCCAGCCCGAATGCGCCCATTCTAACAAATGATCTAAATTTGGGATGAGGCCATCATAAAAGAGGGAATTCATCGCCCATTTTACAACCCTCTCATGTTCGCCCAACTCAAGCCCCCGCGTCATGATCATAGTTGCTATGTCCACTTGCAGCTTCCATCTGTTTGAGTTTGCATGAAAATGTGGCCCTAGGGTTTGCTGAAATGCTTCCACAATCTCTGGAGTTGGGCATTTTATCAAGAACTTAATTCTATGGTCCTCCACCGGGCCATAAATGCCCTTTTGTTGCCGCTTTGTGGTGAAAGTGAAGCGGGGTTCCATTTTCACTAACTTCAGCTTAATCGATATCTAGAGCACTCTATTTTGGGCCATTCTGTCAAATGTTATTTTGAGAGGGGTGTCACCTTATGTTTCACCAATCCTCATTGATTAGGAATCAATGCACCAAGTTCATTATGGAATTGGCATGTGGGATGACATATTATGCATAATTCACCACCCGAGATAAGACCTTCATCATCGCCATCTAATCATTATAATAGTTCATTTAATAAAAAGAAACCAACTTGCCTTTCATGCATTGCCGAGTAAATATCCTCCAAGATCCTCCCTGACTCGGCAAATCTGTTATAAGAGAAACTTTGGGACATGAAGGCACTCTTTTATATTGATTACTTTCCCCAATTTAACTTTCTGTTGGGGGCAGCTCCTCTATCCATAACTCATTAATCACTGAAATGTCTAGAGCTTGTTTAGAAAGCGCATCAGCTTCCATATTACCTTCTCTCCTAATATGAGTAACCTTGAAATCCTCAAAGGTTTTAAACATGTCTTTGATTGGGTCAATATATTTTTCAAGGTGCCATGCTCTTAGAGATAATTTGGAGATCGCCTGCACTATTAATAGTGAATCTCCTTCTAAGTGCAATTTTTTAATTCCCCTAAGTTGTGCCATTTGAACTGCTAGTAGAGCCGCTTGGCTTTTAGCCATGTTATTTGTTCTATCTAGGCATCTTTTAGCCACTTTAAGAGTAATCTTTCCCTGTGCATTTCTAAAAATGACCCCTATACCACTGGGTCCTGGGTTGTTTCTTGTAGCCCCATCAAAATTTGCCTTTATCCAACCTTCCTCTGGGGCCTCCCATTGTATTTTCTATGTCTTCCGTAGCTTTCTATGTGTCACTAGAGCTCCCGTTGGTGAGATGAATCTTACCCCTTTCCAATTCATTTGAATCAGGCGATCTTCATTTGTATAGAGAACTTTTAAAATCTGTCTTTTTATGGCAGAGGTGCTCACAACTTCTTCAATGGAATGTTGTAATCTATTTAGGAATATTTTCAAAGATTCCATTTCACCTCGAAAGAGCCTCCTATTTCTCTCCTTCCATATCTCCCATAGTACCATGGATGGAACAATCTTCCATATATTTGACAAGGTGGATTTCCTACTCTCCCTGGGCCAACCTGCAAAAATATTAGAAATAGTGTTAGCTTGTGGACTTAACCACCTAAGTTTCCTTTGGACAAAGTTTCAGCAATTAATTGTAAAGTCACATTGTAGCATCATATGGTCTAAAGACTCCTCATTTTTTTCACAAAGTTGACAACGGGTTGGACCATTAAAACCCAATTTTTTCCTTCTTTCCCAAGTCAAAATTCTCCCCTTGCATACCATCCAAGCAAACACACCTACCTTTGGTAGAATATATTTACTCCAACAAAGATCCTTTGATGGGAACTATGGTTCAACAACATTTTCCAGCAGTTTGAAACCTATTTTAATTGAATATTCCCCTGAGAGTGACCCACACCATCTGATATTGTCTTTCCTCCCTGTTAATGTAACATTTCTCCTACTGAGGAGCCTCATAAGCTTGTCCTTCTGTTCTAAAGAAAAGTCAACCTCTTCTAAACTCTTCCATTCCCATTTCACACCTGCCCTTGTTCTTTTTTCTTCCAAGTGGTCTTTCAATTTACCACAAAAACTTTTATTACTGAAATAGTCTATAACCATATACTGTTGCTTGTTGTTTATTGAATTCAATAACTTGAAATGAAACTAATATAAAGCACATAAATATATCATCAAAACATTTTAAGTAAATGAACTCATAAATCCATGATTTTGTTTACGCATAATCCTTGGTTAGAGGAAAAAACTACTGTGGGGATGATACCCACAACCTTCACTAACTGCAGTATAAAGGATGCTCGGTTAGAGCTTACAAAGTATAGCCATTTTGATAGCTTACCCGGTTAAGAGTATACAAAGACTTGTTAGGTCTGTATGGTTAGAGGATTTTACAATCTCTACTCTTAGAGATGTACCCTATTAAAGGTTTACAAATATCAGATCGGTTAATATCTACGTAGTATTGGGATTTCTAGCTCTTAATACAATAGTATTAACAACTTAACAATGTCTACTATATTGCATCAAAACAAATACTGATCAGACTCTATGTGCTCTGAAATATTGTGTTACCTCAATCTCAAACTGTAACACTACTTGGATTTTCTCTTATGTAGCTAGATATTAGCTCGATGCTCTCTGCTATGATCTATGTTCTTTAATACAACTCCATTAATAATATCAGCCTTCTTTGTATTATCACTCTCTCTGTCTCTTTCTGTAAATCATCCTTTAAATATAAGATTTATTGCCTCTTAATCTTGTGCGTTAGGTGTGCTGTGATTTGTTTTAACCATTAGATCTTCTTTTCCGCTTGGTGACTGTGTCACTTTTACCTCGGTACTTGGTTTTTTTCTTGGAAATAACAAACTTTCATTAACCGCTTAATCTTCTTCTCAGATCTTCTCTTTGAATTATCTTGATCGTTAATCGTGTAACAAACTGTTCTTCACGCATTGTAAAATCACAATTAATTTTGTGTCAATGTATTAAATGCGTCCTTATTATGTTACAATCAATTAAGTAACTCGGTAGAGTAACTTCTCCTTGCTTGGTTAATTTGATCTTTAGTACTCGATAACTGTCAAATTGATGTAATTCATATGTGCTCGGTGTTTGGTAACTGTAGGCTCTCGGTGTAGTGACTATGCTTTACCGACTTCACTTGCTTCCTCAGTGTACATTACCAACTAGTCAAATATTTAGCTTTCTCCTTTTCACCGATTGATTCTTCTAACTCATATCCATAGAGATAATAATCTCCGTCTTTGACATTAGTTGAGCATTTTGGAGAAAACCTCAAAGTCATCAAAATTAGTAACTCCCCCTCGGATGTTACTCTCTATACAAAATATGTACAACTCTTTTTTTTTTCATATATACTTTTTTTGTGATTTTGGATTGACTCTATTTTCTTTTATTTTATTTTATTTTTAGAGATGTGTATACATATTTCCCCTTTTTTGGACAAAAAGTCTCAACAGTAAAACTTATATATCAAAAATGTGCTTATACCTTTGTTGTAATCTGTCTAGTACAGTCTCCCAAGTGTCTTAGAGATTCTTTAGTATCACAATGTATTCATTTATTTTTGCAGATAAATCAACTATAGTATCTAGGGTGCTAACCTCTCAAAATCTCGCTAGTTTTTTTCCTTTCTTCAGATGTATTCGCATTGATTGGATATGAGGAAGTATTAGTGCTTGCAACTCAAGAAACTCTAATCTCATATTGTCTTCCTCCTGTCTCAATGAGAGATGAACTCCCATGAGTTAATGTATCTTTGAGTAATATGTCTAGAATTCTCCAGGCTCGATAGTTAGCTTTGCAAGATGCTCAGTTAGCTCTTTTTCAGTATCTACCTCCTTCTTAATGTCCTCGGTAAAGTTAGAAAGAATAAAAAATTTCTAAAATAATGAAATGATGGACTGCAATTGTTCTTCAACTTTGGAACATAACTCATAAAGAGTTACCTGTTCTATTGCAGTTCATTTTGTAGTAGGTACTCCATCAATTTCTTCTCCATTGATGCCTTGTGAATCTTTAACATTTAGTCTATCATGTCCTTGTTTGGTCCTTTGATTTGTTGGACTAGATGGACAACTTGGTCTAGTAGTGGCTCAGACTCATCAATGTTAACTTCGGGAATAATCTCCTGGAAAAATTCTTTGACATCTTCCAATATATAAACCTTTCTCTTCTTCGTCAATAGTTTGTCCTGCTCAGTCTCTTGATCTATAAGTTCTGCATAAATGAAAAATTCCTCGGGCTTCATCATATTAGGGTTTCCAGGTGGTATGATGGTTGGCTTACTCAAACCAATCACATATTTCCTCTTCTTACTCTTCTTTTTCTGAATTAGTCTTGTCTCTCCAGTAGAGTTCTTAAAACATGATGCCATTGTTGCATCTGGTGACTCGGTATGGTGACCGGTTATGCTTTCCTCTGCTTTAACTTCCTCTTGTTGTTTTGTTTATTCTTTCTCTACATCCATCTGTTTTAGATATGATTGCTGCAACATTTCTTTTTCTGTATCTTGTATCTTTTGAACATCTTGGACATTTGATGTTTCAGTTAGTGGTGTATTCTTCTTTTGTCCTTCAGTGTCGGTTGGAGCTTCCAAATCGGTATCCTTCTTATGTTCAATCTCGGTAGCCTCTGGTTTATCAAAATTTACATTTCCTGTGTCAACTGGTGGCTTGGTTGCCATATCTTGTGCAACTTTAGTAGTACCAATCTGCATAGTAGAATAACTTTGTAATTATATTAATATAGGATCAATACTTTGCAATGGTGCAACATCTACATCAATATACTCGGTGTCTGGTACTTGCATATCCATTACATCTTCATCCTTTGACAACTCCTTTACAGGATCAATATCCTCTTATGCACCTTCAATAATTACTTCTGCATTATCAATGGTTAGATCAATTGGATCTACTTGTCCCATGTTGTTCTTTACCTGATCAGTGATTGTATCACCTTGATTATTGTCAATTTCTTGTTGCTTGATGCCATCTATGTGATATATTTATTTCTATTTCTTACCAGTATCCTTCTCTACTGATTGTAGGTATCCATTCATTATCCTCGGGGCTCTTCCCTTTACTAGAAATTTCTTTGAATGTTTCTTCAATGCATCAAAAATTTCAAATGGTGCCAGGCCAAAAATAGTATACACAAGAGATCTCTCTCTCATCTCCTTCTCTGCATTAATTGCATACTTCTACTGTGCATCAATTTTTTTGTAGAGTTCCTCTGGTAGCTTATCTGCAAGCTCAATAGGTGTCACTCTTTATCTCATTAATGTCACAACAACTGCATCTTCAATATTTTTCTTGCCTTTTTTATTCCTCTTCAAATACTTCACTTGTCTAAATCCTCTGAGTCCTCTTGATTCTTTTAATCCTTCCAAAAAGTCATCAAGACTTTGTGGAACTCGTGAGAGCTGAGCAACTCGAATAGATTTTTCTGGCTCATCAGATTTAGTCTCACTATCTTTTCCAAGTAAAAGTCTTCTCCTTGTTCTTACAAGTTGCTTCTTGCCTCTTGTCCTCTCATAGGTTTTACCTTTCAGTTGTATTACCTCGACAACCTTCTTCTCTGTCGGTTGTACTGATGATCTGGTGTTCCTTGTAATACCTCTTTTGATCGGTGAGGGAAATTGTACGTTTTGTTTCTAAACCACTACAAGGGCTTGTGCATTATCAGCATCCAAGGTATCATCAACTCCAAGAGTCTTTGATAATTATTTATCATTTTATTTTCTTCATCGTTGATGAATGTTGCCATTAATGTCAAAGAGGAAGATTGTTGGAATGTTATATTGATTATTATTGTTGTCATCAATGGTTGTCATTTATGTCAACATACTTTTGTTGATCGGTTGTGGTTCTATTTGGATTTGGTGATCCAAAATTATTGTGCTCTAAATGATGTGCTATAATGTTATACCTTTGGCCATAAATTTCCTCGTCTCATTCATGTTGTAACGTACTGAGATACTTTCTTTTGGGTCCTGACATATCTGGACATCAATGATTGTGGTTCAACAACATAATATGCATTGTAACATGTATATCTTATTCTTTGGTTTTGAATAGTTTGATGAATGGATAACATTTTGTGTTAAGGGAGGAGATTTTGGTGCGGTCCATGTTTTATTCCTTCCACTGTAGGAATGTCTTGTTGTGACCTATTTCAAATTGTATATGGCCGACTTTGTAAAATAATTGATATTGTGCAAGTGGTCGACATGGATGAATATGGAAGCATAGAATAGTATATGTAGAGGATTATTTATGTTCGATAAAGATATATGTGCGAGCAATGTGGACTTGAAGAGAAGATATTTGGACATTATTGTATGTGCAACCAGTGATAGAAGATTATTACATTCTTAAGTGTTGCAGTTGGTGTAAAATATTTTAGTGGTAGAATTCTTCCTCATTATTTCTTATTTTGGTTGTTAGCCGAGTTTTAGCTGTGATAGTTGGTTTATGTATGTAGGGAAGTTAGCTCAACTGAGAGTGAGCCAACCAACAATGAGCCTTACCTGCAGTGAGCCTTTGTAAAAATCAACTTGACCGGTGTTCTTATTCATGAGAATTAGTTTCTCCATGGTTTTTCCCATCTTGGGTTTTCCACGTAAATCTGGTGTTCATTGTGTTCTATGTTCCTTTGTGCTTTCAAGTTTATATTTGTTATGCTTATCTGATTGAATTAAGGTTGCTCTAGATTGATTAAGCTAATGATTTTTCTTTCTGATAACCTATTCACCCCCCCTCTTAGTTATCCAGATTGTTCTACATTTTTCTTGCTGGTATCTCATATGTATTCCTTGTGGCATCCCTCGTGTATCCTTTATGTCATGCCTTGGAATTCCATTTGATGTTCCTATTTTGTTGCTTGTTTCCTGTGGGTCCTTGTGTCTATCTCCTAGCTCAAAGGGAGTGGGCCTCAGGGTTCCACATGGTTGGGTTGCAAATATTTTTCCAATTGATTATTTTAGAGTTTGTTCGAGGGCTTCTTGGATGGTCTTGCAACTTCTCTATAGTTTCGTGTATCATGCAGTTGTATGATTATAATTGTTCATTATATCATGATATGTATCTTGATTTAATGTATTGATGTAATATTGTTTTCTTGTTGAGGAGATGGTTGTAATATGTATATGTAAACATGCTTTAATGATTATTTGTAATGGAATGATAGAAGTGGATTTTGACTTTAAATATCATGTGACTATATGTTATCCTTGTTTGTAAGATTTTAATTGAATTAGTGCATATTGTAAACTTGTTCATAGACTCTTGTTTATCTTAATTAATTTCGTCATTTATGTTATGTGTTTCTAGTAGTGATGTCGGAAAACCTAAAAGGATCTAGTTTTATGATTATGGTTTAGTCATTGTGTTAGTATTTAGTGCACTGTATCTTTGTTCAGTTGATATTATTGTAATATGTTGTGATGTTGTTTTAAAAAAAAATTACATTATTTAGTATTTTTTTTACATTATTCTTAGTATTTAGAGTTGTCCTCTCTAGTCCCTGACAAAAGGGTTACATTTTCTTAGGTCTACAATGTGTTGACCTAAAAGCCTATTCGTCAACTAAACTTGCTTGTATAGAAGCCTTTAGTTCTTTATGCATAGAAGATAAATAAATGCAAGATGAGAGTTAACAAACTTGCACTGGATATTCAATAAGAAGTATGAGACTTAAATGAATACTTTTCACAAATGATTTTCATTTTAATTAGATTACTAATATTTCTTTAGTTCTAAATAAATACCTTTTGATCCATAGCTTTTGTAACCATTGTTTAATTGTAATTTTAACATTATTTAATAGTTTTAAAAATCAAATTATATTTTGATAACCATTGAGAATATAATCCACCAATAATGAAAAGCTTTAAAGTTCTAAGATGACGATCTTACCATGAGACATTAAAGGAAAAATATTATACTAAAATTAATAGTAGTGAGGGAATCTTTCCTTTAAAAGGGGAAATAAAGTGATGGTTAGCCAAGAACATTGGAGATTTGCTAGAGTTAGTTAAAGGTATTATTCATTAGCTCCCTAAATCCCTCTCTATGGCCCATTTCTCCTACGAATTCATAGTACTTTTTTATTTTTTTATTTTTCTTTAATATTTAATCATGCATTAAATAATTTAATGCAGGGTACTTTTTGTTGGGTTTCTTATGAACTAAACTTGATAGATGTTTAGAGGATGGTGATTTAGTAGGTGGCGTTTGTTATTAAGGGCCCCTTAACATTACAATGCAAATGAAAACACAAGCTAAAATTCAGTTTTTTAACAAGTAAAATAAGTTATTTATAATATTAAAGAAATGACTTCAATGATGAATGTATATAATAAATGATTTATAATGGCGTAATGACATAGAAGAAAAAGCATATAAATTTATTTTTATTTTAATCTTGATATTTTGTGTAGATATTTTGTGTGTGATTTTAATATGTAATTATTGATTTCGAAACTAATAAGAAGAAATGAATTCAATGATGAATGCATACAATAAATGATTTATAATGGCATAGAAGAGAAAGTATATAAATTTATTTTATTTTTATCTTGATATTTTCTGTAGATATTTTTTGTGTGTGATTTTAATATGTAATTTATTTTATGTATTTATTGTTTTCAAGTTTGGTTTTTCTTAATTGGAAAATGATCTTAGGTAAATTTTTATTAGTTTATTTATTTTTGGATGAAATTATATTTGTAACTTTATCTCGTGTCTTGGACTTCATATATAGTTTCAAAAATTAATTTTCTTTATTCTAAGATCGATAATTTTGAGTTGTTATTTATTTGTATAGTGTCAAAAAGTTTAAATTGTACTTCTAAGGTTAAGTATACAAAGACCCCATCTTAGAACACTTTCACAATATACAATAAGAAAAAAAATAATTCTTATCTCAAAATACTAGACATCAATAAACTATTAACTATTCAATTAACATCTATTGAATGGAGTGGGAAGTGAACCCTCTTGAGCAATTTAAAAGAAAAAAAGAAAAAAAGAAAAAAAAAACAAATTCCATAGAATGATAAGACAAGAAGGAAGACATAGTAAACATCTATGAAGGCCCTAGAAAGATTGAATGAGGAAATATTGAGGGGTCATGGCACATTGCCTAAATGTTGACATAGATGATGATACTTCTATTTCAGGTCCTTTCTTAAATATAAGGCTTTTCAGGCAAGGGTCATGGGTTGTCATTTGTAAAGGAAATCCTTGTAAGGGTAAATGATTGGGTCATGAGGAAATCCTTACAAAAGTGAATTGATGTGGGTTTGTTAAGCTAAAAATTCTAAATTATTTGGTGGAAAGCGTATCTTTTGAAATGGATTTAATATTGATTGGCAAGTTTTATGGGCTCATGCCCTAATATGGACAATGTTAGATCGTGGGTTAATAAAAGGTGGGTAGTTAATGTTTAGATGGACATTATGACCTTAACCCAAGGATTTTTTTTCCCTTCAAACTTTCATGCAAAGAAAATTTGAATAATTGCTCATGGTTTATGTGTTGATATAGTTTATTTTTAGAAAAATGATTTTTAGAGATTGGCCTAGATAGAGATTCTTTTTAGGCTATTATACATATTTTAAATAGTTTGGCGCCATTTGCTAGGTAATCGAATATGGAAAAGGTTAGTTTTTTTTAATCATATTTATTTTAATATATCATAAGAAATAATTTAAGCTCAGTTATTATTGTTTCAAAATTGTTAAATCATCTCAATCTTTGGTGTTTGAAAATCATGTTTTCTCTCTTGGGTAAAAGCACAATAATCTGTCACCTTTTAGGATAACTTATCAGCATAGCTGAATTTTAGTATTTCTAACTAAAAATTAATTTTGGCCAAACATATGGTCTAGCTAGATTCATTATAGTTAAGTTAGATAAGGTTTTTAACTTTTCCAATTGGAAATGTCT
>MU226478.1:664506-678122 GCA_018584345.1 Thuja plicata
GTGTGTGTGTGTATATACACATATGTATGTGTATACATGTGTATATACATACATGTATGTGTATATATATATGTGTGTACATGTGTATATATACATGTGTGTATATACACACATGTGTGTATATATACACGTGTGTGCGTGTATATATACACACATGTGCGTATATGTGTGTATATATACACGTGTGTGTGTGTGTACACACATATGTGTGTATATGTGTGTGTATATATGTGTGTACAAAAACAAAATTCCAATTCCAATTCTAGTTGTGTAGAACCAAACACAGAATTTGCATCTTCTCAGTCATCTTCCAGGTGAACCAAACAGGACAGCCATATTCTAGAATTCATTTTGAGAATAGCACAAACCTAGAATGGATTCAATTCTAGAATTGGCAATTCTAGCATGCACAAATTCCGCCAACCAAACGGGCCCTTAGTGCAGAATAATGAAGTTCATTCTTTTGGTTTTGGTTGTTGTGCTCAAAAGCTTACTCCGGGTATTCTTGCTATCTGGGTATTCATGCAGTATGTTACATGATTTTGGTATATCACAGATGTCATTATTCATGTTCTTACGGTTGGCTCTAAATTTAATGATATCAAGACATGGCCTTGGTTGTGATGTTCCTATTAGCACTGGAATATACCTTGTGTACTTCAATATTCAATATCTTTCGGTAATTATGTTTTGTATCGAACTTATCTTATGTATGACCTATCTATGGGACCCGTTGTAACGTTGAAAGAAGATCTTAATGTGCGACCTATCTTTTGGATCTTATGCTAGCGTGCTAAGCTTTTAATGAATATTTCAATATTGTTATTCAAGCCGACATGTTTGATAGGTCAAGTCATTATGGAGTTGTGTGTGTGTGTGTGTGTGTGTGTACATATACATATAATCTTTTTGGTTTCTAAAATGGTTGTGGATATCGGATGAGAATCGTGAAGTTGTGTGAAGGAGAATATACGGTGATGCAAAAAAGAAAATGATAGTCAACTAGAGGAGATATAATATACATAACTTATGCAAAGAGGTAGTGGAGGAGTTTTGCAGTCGATTTCTATCTGGATCTCTGCAAATAGTTACTTTGCTCTTAACCAAAACTGAATACATGCATGCACAGATGCAACTTCATTAGTTCATATTTTGTTTGTGAGAATTCTGATAATCAGTCATTTTTGTATTCTAAGTAGTTATCTCTACTGGTAGTGAGCCTCCATTGTAAAAATCACCTTAACCGATGTTTTCATAATTGAGAATTAGCATTCTCCGTGTTTTTTTCCATTTTGGATTTTTTAGGTAAAATCTGGTGTTCATTTTTGTTTTGATTATCTAATTGATTAATATTGCTACCCGATCAAATAAATTTGAAAATATTTTAGAATAACTGATTCACCCCCTTCAGTTCAACAGTTCACTATTCACATTTCCTAACAAAACATGGTACTTCTCTATGAGCTAAAAAAAAAATCAGTAACACTTGGAACATATTTACAATGCACAATTAGTGAAGAACTGTGAAACGTGTAAACAGTGATATGGATTTGAGAATGAGAAATATTTCAAGCTAATGATGCAGGCTTCATCTTTTGATACCAACTGGGACATCCTGATTCCTAACACAGAACAAAACAAATCTTGCAATCTAAGCAAAATAGCAATGTAAAAGCGGAGACAGATGCTTGCAAGCATTTTATGTGCTGTAGATCTTCCCAACAGCATCCTATCTTGTCATAAATAGCCACACAGTAGGCTAAATGGAAAGGCAAAACAATTTTCCAATGGGGAACAAAAGATACAAAATCCCAAATGTGAATTAAGACTTTAAGTGCACAATTATAATCTTAATGCATAAATTAGTAACATCCTAATGAGCACACATTTTTTTAATTTATTCTGCTTTGGAAAATTAGAGGCAGGAAAATATCATTTATCTAATATATATAAATGACAATTTTGTAATCATATTTTCAAAATATGTTGGCATGCATCCCCTGAGAGAATATCCTTATCTGGATTGCTCGCATGCCTTACGTTTCCTATTACTATTCCAGATTACTTAACGATGGTAAAATTCCAAATCTAAACTTCAGGATGTCAAGCACTAACCGGAGGAAAAAGCAAATGTCAATTGATTCTGCCACATAATTGATGACTAATAATATCAAACTTATAATGGCTACAATGGGAAAATTAATATAAACGAAGTAAACAATAATAAACATTAATTTCTTGGCGCTAAAAAACATTCCTTGCATTCTAGAATCACATAAGATCGAACAGATCATTGTGAATTAATATTGATTATTTTTATAAAAGGTGAGATGGTGAGATGACATGATTCTGGTAGCTGCTGGATTTCTTTGACTAGCCAAAAAAGAAATAGTTTGTAACATCTTTCTACAATGTATGTTAGGCTACTCAACACTAAATTTTCTCACCAAATGCTCAATCTATAAGTTTCAATATAACAAGATCTTCCCCTTTAACCCATCATGATCAAAGTACATATTCAATCGATATTGTAAAACAATGACAATTAGAACTCAGCACATGCCCCCACCTAGCATTGCCAATGTTGCAGTTACAAATAACATTGAGAGAAACTACCAAAACCAAAGCATCAATACACTCGAAAACTTCTTCCTCAATGTTTGCTTGTTGGAAACAACTTTCGCACTTCAACAAGCAGGTATGATTGAAGTAATTCCTAGTTACCAGATAGAATGGGAGGACATCATCCCATCCAACGGGATGGGAAAAAGAAAAAATGCTGTTTCTGGCTGTCTCATCTCATTTCAGCCTTTTAAATTGTCAAGGAACAAAAATAAAATTAAAAGGGTAATTGTCAAGGAACAAAAATAAAATTAAAAGGGTTTTTTCCTGGGAAGACAGTTGTAACAATACGCACATCTTCCGCTGCTATTTCAGGTTTACCTGTCCTCCTCAAGTTATGTTCCAGCCAATTCCAAGGCTGCAACTTTTTGCATCTGCCAAATTCACTTGTTGCAGTTCATCCATTGCTTGTATGAATCTTTCTTCAGCTTTAGCTGATTTTGCTACTATTTATTTTTAATTTTTCATGAATAATAGACTTCTAATACACTAGTTCGCATAAAAATGTGAGGAATGGAATCACACTCTCCAGAATCGATGGAAGAGTCCCCAAACAAAAGAAGCGGTCACACTGCTATGCAGCTAAGGCTATACCACTGGAAGGAGGATGAGGGCTGCAATCAGGGGGGTTGCCCCAGCCATCCAGGAGATCCCGGCCATCAAGGATGGGCTCTCAACCTGTGATGGTAACCTCTTTGCGCTTTTCTTCTTTTTGACAATTCCTACAGAAATCAGTGTTTTCTTTTCCTTCTGGTTTATGAATATGATATAATTTGTGTACTAGTACAAAGCTAAAAATTCTGTAACAGCTCTTTGCAGGATGATAATTAAAAATTGAAGTACTCTTTCAGGTGTATCAGACTTGTAACTCCTCAAACTGTAGAAAAACAGTTTCTCAGTTCCAACCTTTTTCCGGTTTTGTTTCCATATCTGATATCATAGTGGAACTAAGAAAACCATGAACAAACTATGAAAGCTAGAAAGAGATTCCAAGATTGCACAACCCAACATACTAGCACTTTGGAAGAAACCCATGAACAAACTGAAACCTAGAAAGAGATTCCAAGATTCAATACCCCCACATAGCAGTCCTTCGGGGAAAACTGTGACATATGTTAGGTAACTTGAGTAAGATACACCAGGGGCAGGCCATTATAAACCTACCCCTTCCTACCAAAGAAAAGAGAGAGAGAGCGTATCCAACCGTTCCCCAGTGTCAAAATCCACTAATGACTAAACAATTCCAAATACCATCCAGTAACACAGAAATGATAAAAATCATACTATAATCTATTCTGAAACCATAATAGATAAGCTCACGTCTCACATTAAAGATCAAAAAAACAGTGACTGAAGACTAAAAGGATCTACACAATCTGTCAAGAAAACCAAGCGACACTCAATACAACAATGTTCCAATGAATATGCATAACAAATGATGCTTAGAGGCCAAAAATAGAAGCATCGGGTGTTTGCAAACGGCAACAAAGCTGATGCAAAGAATTTGTGAATATGTTCAGTGTGAAAAACTACTTGGCTGCAAGCCCTAGGTTGTAACAGGCAGATACTTGCACTCAAACACGTGTCCTGCGTAATTCTAATTATCTTTACAGACTAGCAATTCTATTGCAATTTCATGCCTGCATGTATAAATAAATAACGAGGAAAGCAGGTAACTCCATGAAGATCTTCTCACCCATTCATGGTAGCTTGATTCTTAACACAGCAGCAACTTCCGTGCAAGTTCGTGGGTGCACTTGCGGAAACTACCAAGTGAAGTGAAGAGTGGGTACCTTGCTGAAAACCAAATTTAGCCTTATATTGAATATCTGAATTTGGTCTATCGGTTGAGGATTAAAATTCCATAGAGGAAAGCCCAACATCATTGCATTAATAAGTATCCCTCAAATGATCCTTTATCTAAGACAATTTAAATCAGAAGTACCGAAACCCAGAAAGAGAATGTAAGGCATAGCACACTACATGTGATGTTACAAGCGACAGGCAGTTCTGTATAAAAAGATTACCTTTCTGAAGACCAGTTTGGCTTGTGTTTTGAAAAACCCCAATTGATCACTTGGTCAAGAACTCGAATCCAGAACTAAACTGTTATGAGGTTCATCATTACTTGCAAAATCCAACAAAGCAAAACCACCAAGGGCTGACAACATTATCATTTCACTACTAATTATCACTCAAACGACCTTTTGTCACAAACAATTTTGAAGAAAAGAACCTTGGCATAATTTACAGAAGAATTGAAACCTAGATCTAGCACAGCCCAGTACGCCATATGTTTACAAAGGACTCTGCCCTGTCGGGAATTCCCCGATTCAGGCAATTTCAACAAAACAAGACCTAAGAAATGTTTATCCTACAAAAAATTCAATTGCTCAATGCCTCCCCTTTATCTACCCTCTTCTATTATTTCACGTAGAGAATGGGTGCTCGAACAAATCAACCCTCTTGTCTTAAAGGATGGGACTCAAAACAAATCAGACAATTTAAAACGAACAACAAAAGGAACTATTTAAGTACCAAGTGAACATCAGGCTTCTTGGGCTTGCTTGCAGCAGCAGCACTAGTGGCAGCAGCAGTGTTAGCAGTTGACTTGGCAACAAAATTGGCCCTTTCTCTTGCAGCAATATCCAGCTTTATAAGACTCCTGGTAGCCAAAATTGCTTCAGGGACCAGGTCATGAGATACTCTGGCAAACAGTATCCGGGTAGCAACGGAGGCAGCATCCCTCACTTCTGGAGAATTCACAGGCGACATAAGGCAGTGTCCAAGAATTCTCAGTATGGGCTGCAAAAGCTCCCATGGAAGAGGAATTCTATCCCCCCTGGCCCTGCCTAGCCTGCCTTCATAAATAACCAAAGAAGAGGAGGCAGCAGTAGTTGTTCCACCCAAAGATTTGCTGTCACCGGTGCTCAAATTTGATCCATCATCAATTTGTGAGTTGTTACTGCTATTGCACGCCATGTCACCAGTATCAAATGTTCTCCTGCCCTTATCAATAACCAAAGAAGAAGAACCAGCAGGACCCTGACTCGGAGTCCTGCTGCCATTGGTGTATGAGATGTCCCTGGTGTTCCCTTCAGTTACATCGTCAATTTGTGATCTATTACCTCTGTCAAATGCTGCACCACCATCAAAACGCTGGCTTCCCTTGCTGTAAGCCACATCACTGCTGCTCAATTTTGTCACATCATCAATTTCTGATTCGTTACTACTGTCATATGCCATGTCACGGCCACTAATTGTTGTCCTGCCTCGGTCAATAACCAAAGAAGAGGAAGTAGCAACGCCACCAATAGCCCCCCTACTTTTGTATGCCACGTCGTCGATGCTCAATTTTGCCACATCATCAATGCTCAAATTATTACTACCATCATATGCCACAACATCAATGCTCGAGTTATTACTGCCATCATATCCCACGTCATCGGTGCCTAATTTCGTCAGTGGCCTGCATTTCCCGTTTGCCTGAGACACATCATCGGCCCGGTCAAGCTTATGTACGCAGGTGCAGTTTTGGCCGGCCCAGCCCTGCACAAACTCGCAAGCCTCGATCTTGGCAGCGGCTGGCATGACAGCAATCTTTCGGTAAAAGAGCTCCAGCGTGACCCCAACAATGGAAGCTCTTTTCATG
Organism: Thuja plicata; assembly: GCA_018584345.1. Taxonomy (NCBI): domain Eukaryota; kingdom Viridiplantae; phylum Streptophyta; class Pinopsida; order Cupressales; family Cupressaceae; genus Thuja; species Thuja plicata. Next base: position 670,781 of record MU226478.1, read on the forward strand.
GACATGACTGCCACCTGGGGTTCCAACGGGGCATAAAGCTGGCCAACGGTGCCACATTGGGATCCATCGCGGCAAGGGTTCCGAGGTTCATGGTACAGGCTGGGCTGCTTCAGATCAGGCACAGTGATTACTACTGGGCGGCCGCCTCGTACCTTAACCTCTGTCATATAAAGCGTCAACAGCACTGCCTCAAAACCAGCTAAATGCTGTTGATGTTGTTGCTGAATGCCCGCCTTTACTTGATTAAAGAGGCGGGACAAGTAAAGCCCTGCAATCAGCGGAACATAGCGCAACACCACCAAGTGTAAATCTTGATTGGAGCTTTGAAATGTATCATAAAACCATTGGCATAGGGCATCGGAGGCAGAACCAGAGGCGAGGTTGTGGAGCCTGGCGGAGATCGATCGGGCCACATCGCGACTTTCGAGGAGGGCTTTAGCTGGGTTTTCGGAATCGATTAGGGCATCCAAAGATTTGCTATGACCGAGAACAGAAATTAGGGTTTGAATTGCAGACCGCGCGCTGGCGATGGATTCCCACCAGGCCGGTGCATCGTTACTGCGGATGGAAGGGACTCTTTCAACTAATTGATCTCGCGCAGATCCATTGCTATTGTTGGCGGGTGATATTGCTGTCAGTTCTAACGACATCCCTGCTATTTCCCTTCCCCTGCTCTTCTGTTTTACTTCCCTGGAAAAACAGGGCTCTCAGATGAAATTGGTTGCGAGGGCAACATTCAAACTGGTTTCCAATTGAGGTAGCAATAATTTGTTACCCGAGGATCCAAGGTGTACAGAGAAGTTGATTCCGATCTTGTCCGGCTGTAGCATTAGTTGTCGCGAGATTATTAGTTTGTTTGATCGGACAAATTTCAACTATTAGACAGATCAACAATATTCGCCTCGTTTGAGCAGCCCGTGGCATGTCAATCTGTAACGATGATTTGAGAACGACGATATCCACCTCAGCAGAAAACAACTTTTCTAACCTTTTTGGGTCCGCAGGTCGCAACAAAAATTCTATCCATCCACAACAAAAATTCTATCCATCTTTTTGGTGAAGTTAATGAATAAGTAGGAGATACTTTTATATCAAGTCAAATTGTGATATTGCTATTAGGATTCAAATGTGTAGTTTTTTAAGTCAAACTCGTTGACCATGTTTCATGAGTAGTGGTTCGCAAGAACCTATATCTCATGAGAATGAATGTAACACTTAGCACTTGTTGCATCTAGGTGATGCTCACAGAGGTGAAACATCGGGGACTTCCTGGCAGGTCACATATCCCACTACTACTCCAACTCAAGTGCGCTTAACTATGGAGTTTCCTCCATTGTTAAGTCCACTTTGCTTGCAATATCACAATTTGACTTATTGTGGAAAATATCTCCTACTTATCAATTGATGAGCTTAAGGGGCTTTCTAATGAATGGTTCATAAGGCACAACACTTGCTAAAGGTTTTGCAAATGGGGTTGCAAGAAAAGTGGGCTTAACCATGGAGGAAACTCCATAGTTAAGCGTGCTTGAGCTGGAGTAGTATTGGGATGGGTGACCTCTCGGGAAGTCTCGATGCTTCACCTTTGTGAGCTTCACCTAGATGCAATGAGTGCTAAGTGTTTCATTCATTCTCATGAGAGATGGGTTCTTGTGAACCACTAATCATGAAACATGGGCCAATGAGTTTGACTAAAAAAACTACATAGTTGAATCTTGATAATTTGACTACTTGTGAAAAATATCTCCTACTTATCAATTGATGAACTTAAGGGGCTTTCTAATGAATGGTTCATAATAAACAACACTTGTTGAAGGTTTTTCAAATGGGGTTGCAAGCAAAGTGGGATTAACAGTGGAGGAAACTCCATAGTTAAGCACACTTGAGCTCGAGTAGTACTGGGATGGGTGAACTCCTGAGAAGTCTCGGTGGTTCACCTTTGTGAGCATCACCTAGATGCAATGAGTGCTAAGTGTTCCATTCATTTTCATGAGAAATAGGTTCTTGTGAACCACTACTCAGGTCATTTTATCATTCACTTCTTGTATCCATCTCTTCTTTCCATGGACTACCTTCTCCTCTACAACCATTTTGGGCCAGCGGTGTTTATCCATATTTTCAACTTTTTTTTATATAGCTTAACAAATGGATTGCCACTGAAATCTCCATCAAAAACATACTTGCTTTAGCTAGGAGAATCTCATATGGGGTCATTGATTTGACTTTGAGGCTACTAGTGATAAGATAATTTTGTATCCTTTCTATTTGTTTCCATTTTTAATTTCATAGGCGGCTCCACCAAACCTCACAACCATAGAGTACAACTGGCATGATCAACAAGCTAAAAAGAGTTTTCTTGGTTTCCAATCCCATAGCTGTGTTTGTCTACACTTGTTTTGTAGTAGAAAAGAAGCTTTCCAACTCCCTTGTATCCATTTTGTTCTAAAAAATTCCTAGCTAAGCCTAAAGTGAAAATAAATTCCCAAGTACTTCTATTCCTCCACAATCTCTAAGAAACTTCCTTCAAAGATTAAATTAACCTACTTTTTCTTCCCCTTTAAAGGAAAAATCATGATTTTAGTTTTGCTTGTGTTAACGTGCATCTCAACCCCCGATAAAATATCTTTAAAGTTTTGAAATGTTCTCTCAAACCATGGGCAGTTTGTGCAATCAAAATGAGATCATTTGCATAACGAAGTAGCTTCACCACATATCCATCAAGTTGGGCGCCCTCCCTAATAGTTTTATTTAACTATTTTTCAAAATTTTCAATATACGAGCGAAATAGAGTGGGGGAGAGGTTCATCCTTGTTTTACTCCAATATCATTGCCAAAGCATTCCAACATACCTTCTTTAGTTCTAATTTTAGCTCTAACATGCTCATAAAGCCTATGCATTGTTGCTAGATAAGCTCATTCAATTTTTTCAATTCATTCTTTTCCAAGGTTTGTCCCTCAGCACAGTGGTATAGGCTTTTTAAAGGCTTCCCTATGTTGGAGGTCCCAAACCTTTTCAATAAGATGCTTAAAAGTGATGCAATGGTCGATGGCGGAGTGTCTCAGTCTAAACCAACTTGCCCTTTCGCTCTTTTTCTTCTTTTTCTGCCTAGTTGTTGATTCTACATTCTATCATGCTCCCAAATAGCTTTCTAAGAAGTGTGTTGTGTTAGAATAATAAGCAGAAAAATGCAAATATAAACACGGAAGAGAACACAAATGACACAGAGATTTAATGTGGTTCACCCAATCCCTGGGCTACGTCCACCAACATCGAGTCCAATATTTTTATTATTATCCAGCGATTACAATCTAAAACCTGCAACTCAATACCGTCACAGGAAGCTACGAAAAATCCCTCATACAATGAAATCTCGAAACCCTAAGCCCTTTTCACAAGCATATTTGACCTAACCTAATTAGGGCAAAAAATACTCCGACTAATAGAAAATCAATGGTCGACCCTTTACAATATTATTAAATCATTGTTGGCGTCGAGGGGTGCTGCGCCTCGACCCCGCCTTGGGGCGCTGCCCCACAAGGCCCTGGCAAGGGGCGCTGCCCCTTGACCTCATCAGGGGCTCTGCCCCTTGACCCCTTCTGGGGCGCTGCCCCAAGACCTCGCAAGGAGATCAAATAGATATGTCTGGGGGGGAAATCGCGCCGAAAGAAACTGAGTCTGATTAGGCTCCACATACATAACATGTTGACCATATTTATATAGTAGATAGATGGGTTATTAAAATCTCCACTCTTGTGAAGAGGGATAACCACACTAGTAGTACATTACATCATATTATTGCTTTGAGTGACTCTATTGGAATTCATTTAATGCAAGGGACAAACAATTCCATTCCTTTATTTAATAATTCAACATGTAGCCCATCAATGTCTTGTGATTTACTCTATGCAATCTCTTTATACCTTATTTAACATCTTCCAACGAGAAGAGTTTGATTAAAGTGTCAACAAAGGGAGGACTACTTTTGCCTCTTACTCACTCATAAAGGAGTTTTGCATTGTCTAATCATTAAGCATTTGTGATATTATTTTCTATTTATTTTCTCCTTTGCTAAAGCCATCTCTAAAATCCTCTAGGATTATGTTTACCCAAAATAACTCTTTCCTTCTTGAGATTGCATAGCTCTCCTTTTTAGATTTTATCGACTTCTCATAGTTTATCTTGATTTCATTGTTTGATTCATTTGTTTTGACGATTCTTTTTGTATCCTTGCAATCTTCATCATATTATGGATTAAATGGAAAAGTTTTGTTAATTCACTTCTTAGGCCGAGACTTTTTCACACTTTAGATCCTTGTGAATTAAGGGAACAAGCATTTTCTTGTAGATGTAGTCTTTTTCTTCCCTAACTTTCTTGCATGAGATGTAATTTTCTTCTATTGGAAAATGTTGATCTAATAGAACAATAAATAGCTATTGATTTTTCTAGTTCACGGTGATTTTTCTTGTGGATGGTCTTTTGCAAGGGACAATTCTCTCATTTTTCAAGGTTGTTATTGTGGATGCTAAACTTAACAAGGAGTGACATGTGATCATATTTTAACTCAAAGGGACAACTCATCTAATAGTCTAGAAATAGAATTTTGAGAGCACAAAACATAATCTACAACATTTTTCCCATTATATGTTTTACATATAATACCTCCAGATCATGGCCAACTTTTCACTCTGTTATAAATAAGGAATACATACAAGCTACATATAGGTAGAAGCTCTGCTCCAAAATGAGACACATTCCTTTGCCCACTTGGGAAGTCCTTTCCCAAAATTGATCTCATTTTCCTCTAGCCAAAATGAATTATTTTCTCCTCCTCTCTTGTTGTCCAACTAAATAGACTGATTGTTTGTCACCCTTGCATTAAAATCACCAATCAAAACCATCTCTCCTCAAGTGTTAAAGATAAATATGTCTTTTATTAATATTGCATATGGATCTTCAACATCAAGGTTTCTCTTTTTGTAGAACCTTGAGTTGTTTGGGGTTGAAAGGAAAATAACATAAAGTACCAGAAAAGAAATAATCAAGGAGCAATTGTTTGAAGATGGAATATTACCATAAGATGAAAAGCCAAAACCAAGAGCAACCACACCAAGATCCAAGAAGGGGTTAGGAATTAATTTTTGTTTGGTAAAGGTAATTTCATCCTTTTGTCTCTTTTAGGAATATTCTTAAAGAATCCCTACAAGTTCTTTGTCATTTTTGAGTTCTCACAACTCATTTTCTTTATTTCATTTATTTGGAATATTCGTTTTACTCCTTATGAGGATTGTGACATGTTGCACCACATAGGATGTTAGATGGCATCCTCATATTTGGATTACTTTTAGCAAATTCAATATGAGTTTTTTCAAATAATTATGGTTTATATTTTGTTTAGATCTAACTTTTTTTCTAGTGCAATACTCTATTATTTGTTTATTTGTTATCCATCACTCTAATCAAGTCTCTTTGTGGAAAAAAAATAACATTGTAAATAACTAGCTTATATATACTCTTATATATATAATACGCCAAGAGTAATCCTTCTCGAGTGCACCTATTTTTTGTGTGGATTAGGGATGATTAAAATAGGCGCCTCGAGAAGGATTACTCTCGGTGTATTATATATATATATATAATATATATATATATATAGTAGCAGTTGCGGCGCAACATGGAAGTCATTTTATGATTAATGGTTATAGTTAGGGTTAGGGTTAGGGTTAGGGTTAGGGTTATGGTGATTTTTATAGTTAGGATGTATGGTTATGAGTTAGGATTTAGGTTTAGAGTTAGGGTTAGGGTTAGAGTTAGGGTTACCGTTAGGGTTAGAGATAAGGTTAAGATTAGGGTTAGCGTTAGGGTCAGGGTAATTTTACAGTTAGGGTTAGGGTTAGAGTTACAGTTAGGATGATTTTTTATGGTTAGGATGCACGACATGGGTTTGGGTTAGAGTTAGAGTTAGGATTAGGGTTAGACTTAGAGTTATAGTTAGGGTTAGGGTTAGAGTGACGGTTAGGTTGTACGGTTATGGGTTAGGGTTAAGGTTAGAGTTAGGTTTAGGATTAAAGTTAGGGTTAAGATAGGGTTACAGTTAGGGTTAGGGTGATTTTTAGGGTTAGGATTAGGGTTAGAGTTAGGGTTAGGGTTAGGGTTAGGCTTAGAGTTAGGGTTAGGTTTAGGGTTAGGGTTAGGGTTAGAGTTATGGTTAGGGTTAGGGTTAGGGTGATTTTAATAGTTAGGGTTAGAGTTATAGTTAGGGTGATTTTTATGGTTAGGATGTACGGTTATGGGTTTGGGTTAAGGTTAGAGTTAGGGTTAGAGTTAGGGTTAGTGTTAGGGTTAGGGTGTTTTTATAGTTAGGATGTACGGTTATGGGTAAGGGTTAGGGTTAGAGTTAGGTTTAGGGTTAGAGTTAATGTTAGTGTTAGGGTTAGAGATAGGGTTACGATTAGGGTTAGGGTTAGAGTTATAGTTAGGATTTTTTTTACAGTATGGGTTTGGGTTAGGGTTAGAGTTAGGAATAGGGTTATAATTAGAGTTAGAGTTAGGGTTAGGATTAGGGTTAGGATGTACAATTTAGGAATATGGTGTAGGGTGAGGGGGTAGGATTAGTATCATCTTAATGGTTAGAGCAAGGGATAGGGTTAGGGTTATAAGTAGGGTTATAGTTAGGGTTACAGTGATATTTACGGTTAGGATGTATGGTTATGGGTTTGGGTTAGGATTAGAGTTAGGGTTAGGGTTAAGATTAGCGTTAGGGTTAGAGATAGGGTTAGGGTTAGGGTATTTTTATGATTAGGGTTAGTGTTAGGGTAATTTTTACAGTTAATATTAGAGTTAGGGTTAGTGTTAGAGTTAGGGTTAGGGTTAGAGATTGGGTTACGGTTAGGGTTAGGGTTAGGGTTAGAGTTATGGCTAGGGTGATTTTTATGGTTAGGTTAAGGTTAGGGTTAGGGTTAGGGTTAGGGTTAGGGTTAGGGTTAGGGTTAGGGCTGGAGATAGGGTTACAGTTAGGGTTAGGGTTATGGTTAGGGTGATTTTACAGTTAGGGTTAGGGTTAGAGTTATGGTTAGGGTGATTTTTATGGTTAGGATGTACGACTATGGGTTTGGGTTAGGGTTAGGGTTAAGGTTAGGGTTAGGGTTACGGTTACGGTTAGAGTTAAGGTCAGGGTTAGGGTTAGGGTTAGGGTTAGAGGTAGAGTTAGGATTAGTGTTGTGTGCATAAATGTTGTCACACTTCTATGAATCCTTACATTCAAGAACACTCAAGAATGAGGTCTCAAAAATCGATCCATAGCTCCCTAGGCATGGAGTGCAAGGATTTTTAGAATGCTCTCAGCT
>MU226478.1:680388-698726 GCA_018584345.1 Thuja plicata
AAAGTTCAACAAAACATGTTGCAAAACCTTGCAAGTATAGTTGTAAACATCACTTGAATAGTGAAAACAATTTATTTTTCTCTTGTTCATGAAACTTACATAGATGAAAGGGGAAATATAAGTCCCGATAGAACTGTTTAGATGAAGTAAAAAGTGTGAAAGCCAAGACAAGGATGAACTATATAAAACACATTTCTTCATAATGATGTAAGTACATCACATGTTCTTCAACAATTAGGATGGTATTGTGACCTCTATTTGAACAATGATCATGGTAGACTTCTTTCATCATTGACGGAAACACATCTACTTTTGTAGATGTATCATGCACAAATCTTGCAGCATCTTCCATCTGCATTATTTCCAGTTCTTCAACATAATCAATTGATAACGATGCATTCTCCATGACTTTGATTATATTTGTGCATGATTCTTTAATTATTGGACTGCACACTTGTCAAATTCAGTCTCAAAGAAATCATTTGAGGTCACTGAAGCATTCGGGCTCGTATCAATGATGTTTCACTCTCTGTCGGAGGGAGCCATAGTTCGAATGGTATGCTGCAAATTGTTAAACACATATCAGTCTATAGAAATAATTAGAATAAAAAGTATATTTATTTTATAAATTGAAAAAATGAAATCAATAATGTTTAAAATAAGATAATAGATGATGTAGTATGATGAATTGTGAGCAAAACTATTTTAACAACCATAAGAAATAAAAAAAATTAAGTAACCATGTGTTGCATTATAATTTGGAACTCTACATGTTTCTGTTACATTGAAATATTAGAAAATATGGCGACATTTATGTCTATATATTAAAACTATATTTCAAATAAGAGTAATATTATTTTTAAATTAAAATATTTAAATATTACACTATAAATATAATATATTAAAATTTTAGAAAATATGACGGCATTGCCATCCATATAAAAATATTATAAACCAAAACTAAAATATTATAAAGTAAATTATAACTATAAATGTAAAACATTAAAAAGTAAATCTAAAACTAAGATATAAAATATATCTAAATCATTAAAAAGTAAATAAAACATTAAAACATTGTAAACTAAATCTAAATCTAAATGGCAACATTGCCTTCTATATTTTAAAATAATAAAAGGTAAATATAAATATTAAACCTTAATCTAAATCTAAATCTAAATATTTAAATTGTATACAAAAATAAAGTAATTAAAGAAATAAATATGAAAGGCTCTTCAAATTCCTCTTTGCATGCTTGTCTCTCCAAATTCTTCTCTAAATCCGAAAAAGCATGCAAATTTTTTTGAAAAAATTAATTTTTTTCAAATGTCATTTGTCACTCCTTTATTTTCGGTCTTTTATGGTCTTATATTTTTATTTTTATTTTGGATTTTTCTAATGCCATTTGGCATTTTTGAAGTTTATAAAATCAAAGTAATTAAATAAATAAATATGAAAGACTCTTCAAATTCATCTTTGCATGCTTGTCTCTCCAAATTCGAAAAAGCATGCAAATTTTTTTTTAAAAATTAATTTTCTTCAAATGTCATTTTGCACTCCTTTATTTTCAGCCTTTTATGGCCTATATTTTGATTTTTTTTTTATTTTCGGATTTTTCTAATGTCATTTGACATTTTTGAAGTTTTTTTAAAAATTAAAATATTTAAATCAAAAAGGTAATATTTAAATAATAAATGTAATATATTGAAATTTTTGAAAATACGGTAGCATATAAAAATATTATAAATTAAAATTAATCATTATAAAGTAAATCTAAAACATTAAAAAGCAAAACTAAAATTAAAATATAAAATATATCTTAAACATTAAAAAATAAATAAAAAATATTAAATCATTATAGACTAAATCTAAATGACAATATTGCTCTCCATATTTTAAAATATTAAAAATTAAATGTAAATATTAAATCTAAAGCTAAATCTAAATCTAAATATTTAAAGTAAATCTAAATATTTAAACTATATACAAAAACAAAGTAATTAAAGAAATATAGACTAAATCTAAATCTAAATGGCAATATTATAAATATTAAACCTAAATCTAAATATTTAAACTATATACAAAAATAAAGTAATTAAAGAAATAAATATTTCACCTTTAAATCTCCTCCAAAACTCTCTTCAATTCTCTTCCAAAGCTCTCACTACTCTGCAAAACAACAAATTAAATGAGGGAAGAACTCTTTTATAATTTGAGAGCATCTTCTCATCTTCCCCAAATGATGCCTTTTTGCATGCCTTGTCTCTTCAAATTCCCCTTTGCATGCTTGTCTCTTCAAATTCCCCTTTGCATGTTTAAAAAAATTAGTTTTCTTCAAATGTCATTTGGCACTCCTCTATTTTCGCCCTTTTATGACCTTGTATTTTTATTTTATTTTATTTTTGGATTTTCCTAATGCCATTTGGCATTTTTGAAGTGTTTTTTTCATTTTGTAATTTATTTTTTTGTAACTCCCACCAAACCTTTTTTTAATTTTTGGCTTTTATCAATGCCATTTGGCATTTTGAGAAATGTAACTACTTCCTAATCTTTTTTTAAATGTATTTTTTAAATGTATTTTTTTCTTAATTCTGTTTGTTTTAGAATATGAATGGTTTTTTATGCTTATTGTAACTGCCAGGAATGCCAACCACTTCTTTTTTATGTACACGGAATATTCCTGAGAATATGCCTGTGCTGGGAATTAAGTTTGTGCTCCCATTGTAAGAACGCCTCTCGGCGTAAAAATCCATCCAAACTTAATATTGTTCCTCCAACCCTTATTTCTTTTATAAATTTTATCTTTCTTTCCAGGGTGAAGTAACATGTAGCCAACCAAATTGTGAACTAATTATTTGCTTCATGATATCAAATTTCCATAATTTGTAGAGATTATTGCTATGGAAAAAACTCCAACACAATCTACCCAGAAAATGTTTACAATAATCATTATATGCTATTTTCAATCATATAAATTGTTTATTTGGATCCTTTTTTTCAACTTGTATAATACCTCGCCATAATTATCTAGCTAAGACATCAATCCCTCTATGCTCTTTATTGATTTCAGATGGTTCATTCCAAACTCAAGTTTTATTATAACCTTCAAAATGTGGAACTTTGCAACCGACATGCTCATGCATTTTTGCAAGAATAATAATGACATTCCCTTCTACTTTGGTCCCCAACCTTGGTCCTCTCTTCCACATGAATCCCCTACAATTCCAACTTACCATATGAAGATATTACTATGGAGCCCTACATCCCTATTTCTTGTGTGAAAATATATCATTGATTTGGGCTTTTACCATTTTTCAGTGAAGCCTATTTTCCTTCTTGTTGTTTTTACTTTCTCCTACTCTTTCATTTGTTCTTCTTATTATGCAAATGTCAATTCTTCTTGAAAGTTAAATTGATTACCATTAAGCATTCCCCTCTTCTTTAGGATTACTTTTTGGTCTTCCACACATCTTAAGGTAGCCTTTACATGTCTATTTATATTGGCAAATGATTTCTTTCCAATCCTAGTTGCCTGTTAAATATTGCCTAACCACTTTAGCTTATACTTCATAAAATCTATTGCTTAAATCTTTGTCCTTTCCTTACCACAAAAAACCTTCAAATATTTGATTATGAAATTCACACCCTTATCATGTTTGTCTGTTTCTTCTCTTAATTAGTTCCTGATTATTTTTCTATGATTTTTGTTTTCTCAATTGATGGATCATTCATAATTTGTGTCCAATATTTGGCCTCTTCTATTTGTTCTTTTGTACCATTTTATTTTATTTTGATGTTTCCATTATTTTTATATTAAAGACAAATCTAGGGTGTTATCCCTTGAATACAACAACCCCAATAGGTGTTAGTCAGCATAATAACAATTACAACATACTACCAACACACTAACAGTATGTCAAAAATAATTAAACAAACTTTAAAAAAAAAAGTAACCAATATCTCTAGTCAAAATATCTACTACTACCACTGGAAACGTCTACTCTACAGATCAAAATTGTATTTAAATTCTCTAAACAAATCACCTGGGGCCATACCAAAAGACATAGCGACTATAATTATAAGAGATAATAGTCCCAAAATTAAAAACAAAGTTTAAAACAAGGACATAGGGGCCACTAATAACATCAAAATACAACTTACTGATTTCCATTGTAAGAGTTGTTAGGGGTTTTCTCCTTCCTTTACAGAGACCTCATGTTAGAGGGAAATCATTTTTCCTCCCTCTAGCATATTAATCCTTCAATTACCAGGCCCATAGAAGCCATGGTGTCCACAACCACATTCCCCTGTGTAAAAATATGTTGTATAGTAAAATATTTAAATCGTGTCAAAAGAGCTCTAACAACTTCTTAGATTCCCTCCATAGTCAACCCTACTTTCATCAAACCCTTAGTTGCTTCAATTATCATCCTAGAATCACCTTTAATTTCAATAGAATTAATTCCAATTGATAAAGGTATTTTCAGCCCCCATAGGAAGGGTGTACCCTCTGCCTAGTTACTAGTAGAGTCCTTTAAGTTGCCAGTATAAGAAATAATTAACTCACCCATGTGATCTCTTATCAGTCCTCCACCAACAGCTTTACCATGTCTTGCAGACCCATCAAAATTTAATTTCCACCAAGAAGGAAGAGGAGGTCACCATTTAGGGTTTTTCCTAGCTAACCTCTTTGTATTATCAAACTTAGAAAAAGCCTTTGGAAGTTAATTTCCAGTTATTAGCTAGCATACAATCCCATTTAGTTGGGGGGTAGCTAGGGGTTTTCCAATTGCTAACATAAATGTTTTCCAATAGAAGTTTGTCCAAAGTGACAAGCACATTATCCACCATATTTTCAAAATCTCAGAAGATTTAGTTATTCCCTTCTTTACAAATACACTGGCAAACATGTGGTGGATTTGTAGCCAAAGTTGTTTGGTTAGAGGATGATGTGATGAGCATCTCTAGTCAAAGATAGTTTGCTTGATATTCTTATTGAGAACCCATTGAAGGCATATCTTCTATAAAATACTCTGCCATACATGCACAGTAAAGTGACAGTGTATGAAGAGATGTGAAATATTTTCTTCCTCTTGCTTATAGAGTTTGCACATATTAGGAAATTGGAAATCCTCTTTTAGAAAGATTATCCTAGGTTAAAAAATATCTCGTGTAGAGAGGCCTAACAAAATAAATTAATCTTTGGGATAAACTGTGAATTCCAAACTTTTCTCCAGTAGTAAGGATAACCATCATACTTTAACAACATATTGTAATCATATTTAATTGAGAAATCCCCTTTCTGATTCATCATCCTAATGAATCTGTCTTCCTTAGGAAAGAGATAGAGTCTAGTCTCACTCATCAGATTCTAGAGGTCAACAACTTTAGGGAGGAGATTAGCTCTGTCAGTATACCCTTGGGCCAACTCTTTCAATATCTGTAGGGATGCGATATAATCAGTAGCATAAACTCCAAAGGATGCCTTCACACTCTCCATTGGCAGTTTAAACTTTGAATTGTCTACAAGATCTTTATCTCCAATCCAGTGGTCTTCCCAAAATCCTATCAACCTACCATTTCTTATTCATCATTTTAAACCTGCTCTAATTAAAGCTTTGCATTTTACTATATTGTTCCAAATTTTTGACCCTGCTAGAAATCCATTCGTCTCAAGTTCATTATAAAAGCTTACCTGATTGAGATATTTAGCCTTCATAATGTTGCATTAGTCATCTCTTTTGAGTGCAAGATTCCAACCAATTTTGGCAATTAGAGCTTTATTCAAGTTAGACAATTTCTTTATCCCTAAACCCCCTTGGTTTTTGGGCCTGCAAACTGTGTCCCTGTTTACCAAGGTCATCCTCTTTTTTCTTCAACACCCATCTAGAGAAAGGTTCTCTGTATACGTTCAAGCTTCTCTGTCATAGTGCCTAATATTTTGAAGAGGGATAGAAAATAGACAAGTATACCTTGGAGAGAGGCGAAGAGAAGTTGGAGTTTACCAACACTACTTAAAAGTTTACCCTTCCAACCTGCTAGTTTCTTCTAGATTCTTTCCAAAATAGTATTCCAAAAAATCAGGGATGACTTCTTTGACTATCAGGGGAAACCCAAATAAGTACTAGGTAGCGTAGCACATTGGAAGAAAAGGATGTCCTTAATCTTAATCTGCAAGTCCATATGAGTATTAAAAAAGTTTATACTATTTTTCATAATTAATATATTAGCTAGAGACCATGGTGTAATATAAAGGAGATATTTCCACTCCCTAGCCTTCACAAATGAAGATCTTCCAAAAATAAAAGTGTCATCTACAAACTACTGAAGAACTAGTGGGGGTGTGGAAGAAGCTTTAACTCCCTTGATTTTTGCAGATAGACCCAACTTAAGAAAGTTCCTACCTAAAACTTCAACAACCATGATAAAGCGGTAGGGTGAGAGGGGGTCACCCTACCTAATCCTCTTCCCTTCTTTGAAGATAAACATGGGACACCATTCACAAAAATTGAATAGCAAAGAGTTTATACACATTCCTTAATAATCCCAATCAATTTTTCATTGAACCCAGCTTTCCTTGTACTTTATACAAAAAGCTCCATTAACGTTATGATATGCCTTAGAGATATAAAGCTTAAAGGTCATACCTAGTGTACCATCCTAAAATATTAGCACCCATTATTGGTGGCTCTAATTAGGACCTATAGCCCCTCTTTTATGATTTTGAGGTCTATTTGCCCATTTTGCTTGATCCCGAAATCCTATAATTCAAATTGGGCTTCAACTTATCATCTTGATGTCCCTAGCCAAATTTGGGACAAAATCCTAGGGTGCATAACATTTCAAATGTTGTGTCCCTGGGTGCACAATGTTTGAAACGTTCTGCACCCTGGTATTTTATTCTAGATTGAGCCTAGAGCCTGATATCAGGGTTTTTCATTTAATTCCTCTCCAGTGGTCGACCTAGCTTAGTTTTAGATCCCAAAATGAGGGGAAAAGTATATAAACCCTATATGTCTCCTCATTTTGCATCTAGAAATCAAGAATCATATGCAAGCTATCACAATTACTCTCAAGCTATCAAGTGCAAGCATTCATTCAAGCAAGCTAGGTGATTTTCAAGATCTCAAGCCAAGGCATTCTTATTCTTCTTCTATCTCATAAGGAATCTTATTCAAGTTGGAGAAATATTTTTTATCCCATGGCGGTGTCCTATTGGAGCTCTCAAACAAGAAAATAAGATCTCTCTTTCTCCATCTTTCTTCTCTCTCCTTGCAAGTGTGAATGAACATTTTAAGAAAAATCAAGATCTAGGGGTAGTATTAATAGATCCATGCATATGTGAAGGTGTCATTGATCCTACATTTCTCCTACAAGGTCAACATCTATGTTCAAGCAACAAACATCAAGCATATTTCATTGGATTTAAGCTATACAAACATTTGTCCATGAGGGTAAGCACATTACTATGGTACTGAGCCTTTATACTTACTTGATGCTTTATATTTTGTATTTCAAGGTCGATTCCTAAACAGGGTTTTTACCAAGGAAAACCCTTTTAGCCAACCTATTTCCTTATTTTTCTATGTGCAAGTACAAGCCAGGAAGCTATAATTGCATATTCGTGCTCCAGAGGTCCTGAGACATGTCTCTGCCAAATCTGGAACAAAATCACTAGGTATAAAATATTACAAACATTTTGCACCCTCAAAAACAGGCCCAATTTTTCTAAATAGACAGCAGGTGGGTTTCAGGACCCAAATCTGGAAGTATAGCCGATTTTGGGACTCTGACAGTTAAAAAAAACAACAAAAAAACAACATCTCCTTCTTTTATCCAAGGTGCACACATTTCAATTTACATTTCCTCTTTATTATTGTAGATTTAGATAGCTTAATTTGTCCTCCTTATCAATTTCAAAGTACTAACAAAAAGAATAGAAGACCCTAAAACCCGAATCCAAAATTGGCATCGCTTCATTCTTTTTGTGGTGTTGATTTGATTTGGCTTGTGTAGGCTTCATATTCTAATGTGTATTGTGAAATTGGGGAGAGCTAAGATCCTATTAGGTGATCCCCATTTTCCATTGTACGCCTAGTATCCAACTTTTTTCCTTTGAGTGTAGAACCTCACGAGTAGACATGACAACATCTAGAATTTTTCTACCTCGAACAAAGCCTTTTTGGTTGTTGTTGATGAGATTATCAAGGTAGGGTTTCATCTAATTGACCAACACTTTGTAAAATATCTTTTAGATAGTGTTGTACAAACTTCTAGGTCTGAAGTCAGTCATCCTTTTTGGTTCCTGTATTTCAGGGACAAGGGAAATAAAGGTATTGTTCATCTTTTTTAGCAACTTGTTAGTCCTTAAGAAGTCCCTAGTAGCATTAGTGACATCATAGATGACTATATCCTAGAGATCCTAAGAAAAATTTGGGGGAAACCTGTCAGGACTGGGAGCTTTGTATGCTCCTATAGAAAACACAACAACCTTAACTTCTTCTTCAGAAACATGAGCAAGAAGTTGTGCATTATTCTCCTCCCCAATAACAGTTGGAAGATGAATTCAAAGTTGGTCCTCTAATTCCATAAAATGAGAAGTAGAATCTTTAGAGTAAGTTTGGATAAAGTATTGAGAGGTCATCTCACCAATTTTAGATTCATCGGTGATTTCATGATTAATCTTGTTTAATAAACACTTTATAGTGTTCCTTTTTTGTGCATGCTTGCAATTTTTTGAAAAAAAAGTTAAATTCCTATTCCCCTCCTTGAGCCGTTGAATCCTCAATCTTCGTTTCTAGTAAATCTCTTCTTTCCTAAGGTTGTCTCTTTATTTCCATCGCCAAGCTTCCTCTTCTTCATGCAGTGACTAAGACAAATTCCTAGCAACAATCATATTCTTGATGTTGTCAAATTTAGAGCCTATCTCCTTTTTTTATTAAAGATGCCACTAAAAGTTGATTTATTCTAACCATTAACATATTTTCTAATTAATTAAAATGTATTAGGTATCATATACATAGCAGACCCTTGGATTGCAGAGTTCCACCTTTTCTTAATACAACCTTTGAAATTTGGATGTGAGTCCCACATAAACTCATACTTGAATGGTAGCGGACCAAAAGAGGGTTTGTCTGCCCAGTGGAGGAGGATAGGACTATGATCTAAAATAGTTCTTGGGAGATCCCGAAGAGAAGCATCACACCCCAAATCCAAACAGGTTGAAACTAGGAATCTTTGAAGTTTAAATTGGATCAAATGGAAACCCTTCATGTTGTTAGACCAAGTAAAAGGCTTGCCAAAGAGGTCTAAATCAAAGAGACTTGTTTTGTTGATGAAGTTAGACAAGTCATTCATGTTATTAATACAATCTAACAATCCTCCCATTTTCTTTGAGTGGAGTAGTGGAGAGTTAAAATCTCCTTCTATCATATAAAAATCATTCATGTCCTCAAGAATAAGAGAATAAACTTCATCCTACACCATTTTTTTACCAACCTGAGTATTTGCAACATAGAATTTAAATAAGTGTCAAATACAGCTACCAATTTTGAAAGTCACCATCGATAATTATGGGAGAAAGAAGAAAAAGCCTCCCCACCACCTTATTTGGATTCTAAATAGTTATCGCTCCCCCCGAAGCACCTCTACGTCACTGGTATAGTAAGAGCAACCTGACCATATTATTTCAACAACCAAAGAAAATTTTTGAGTAGACATATTCACCTCCTGTGGAAAAAGGATATCAAGTTTTAAATCTATAATATATTTCTTAAGAGCGTACTATTTTGGGGGACTATTTAGTCCCCTCATATTCCATGAAAGGAACTTTATTTCTTATTTTGGGTATTAGCATCCAAATTAAATTATCGCCCATTGATAATTTACCTAGTCATAACTATGTCTTAACACTCTTTTTGAAGGTCTTCCAACCTTATTTTCTGTCCCCGGATCAATTTTCTTAGCTCTTGTTTTATTTTTTGGGGTTTTCCATTCATCATCCCTACTGTAGTTAGGAGATATGATAGAAGAGAAGGGTTTAGTCTCTAGGGTGAGAATCATAGTATTGGTAATCTCACTCACATAGTCCTTTAGACACTACAACATATCAGACAATTAGCACTGAAAATGACACCTATTTTTAGTGTAATACTCACGGTGATTTGAGGCTATGTAATGACATAAAATTCAGCACCCAAATGCTTGCACTCTTCGGAATCGTATTGAGCATCGTAGTTAACATCAAAGGCAGAGTTTTTTTCGACGTCAAATTTTACGTCGTTGTTGTGTTTGCGCCAAAAATGGTGCCAGAAAAAAGACTTGGGAAATAGCGCTAGATATGATGCCATAAATTGTGTCGTGTTTGTCTTTTACTTTTTCTCCTTTGTTGCTTTTGGAATTTCTTCTAATTGTGCTTCTGGTTTTTCTTCTTATTATGCTTCTAGTTTTACTTCTATTATAACATCCTTTGTTGCTTATGTTTTGGATTCCCATTTTTCTTCTAGTTTTTCTTTTGTTTTTCGTCTGCTTTGGTTTCCCATTAGGCTTCTAGTTTTTCTTCCACGTTGACTTCTCATTTTGCTTCTAGTTTTGCTTCAGCTTTGGCTTCCCATTTTACTTCTAGTTTGCCTTCCCAATTTTCTTCTAGTTTTGCTTCTGCTTTTGCTTCCTTTGTTGTTTCCATCTTTTCTTCAATTATAACCTCGCTTGTTGCTTCTGGTTTTATTTCAGGGATTGCTTCCAGTTTTTATTCCATTATAACATCATTTTTTGCTTCAAGGGTTTCTTCCAGTTTTGCTTCTTCTTTTTCGTCCATTATAACACCATTTGTTGCTTCTAGTTTTACTTCTTGTATTGTTTCCACTTTAATGCCTATTTTAACACCACTTCTTGCTTCTTCTTCACTTCCTTTGTTTCTATCATATTTTCTTCAATTATAACATCGCTTGTTGCTTCTGGTTTTACTTCAGGGTTTGCTTCCAGTTTTGCTTCTATTATAACATCATTTTTTGCTTCTAGTTTTGCTTCAAGGGTTTCGTCCAATTTTGCTTCTTCTTTTTCTTCCATTATAACACCATTTTTTGCTTCCAGTTTTACTTCTTGTATTGTTTCCACTTTAACGTCTATTTTAACACCACTTCTTGCTTCCATTTTTGCTCCTTTTTTGCTTCCATTTTGTGCTCCCAATTTTTCTTTTTATATGGCTTCTGATTTTGCTTCTTGTGTTGCTTCTAGTTTTTCTTCCATTATGGCATATTTTCTTGCTTCTAAGATAGCTTCTATTATTGCATCTTTTGTTTCTTCTAAAATTGCTTCCATTATTACTCTTTTGTTTGCTACCTAAATTGCTTCTATTTTTCTCTCAAACTTTGTAACACTTGTCCCAGATGCAACAAATGATCCTCTTTCTTCTTTTTAAAAATCAGAATGTCATCAAGGTAAACAATCACAAATTTACACAAGAATTTCTTCAATACTTCATCCATCAGCCTCATAAAAGTACTCGGTGCATTAGTCAACTCAAAAGGCATTACCAACTACCAATACAATCCTTCATTTGTCTTGAATGTTGTCTTCCACTCATCACCCTCTCTGATTATGATATGATGATATCCACTCTTTAGATCAATCTTTGTGAAATACCTTTCTCTACTCAAGCAATCCATTATATCATCCATCCTAGGAAAAGAAAACCTATACTTCACTATAATCTTATCAATAACTCTTGAATTCGTACACATTCTCCATTCTCCATTCTTCTTTGGTGCTAACACTGTTGGTACTACACAAGGACTCAAACTTTCTCAAATCAAACCCTTCCTTAAAAATTCTTGCACTTGTCTATTCAATTATTCATTCTCTATAGGTGTCATTCGATGTGCTTCTTTATTAGGAAAACTTACTCCTGGAATTAGATCCATGCAATGACTAATACTCCTCACAAGCAGTAATCCATCAGGCACATTATTTGAGATTGTGTCTCCATACTTAGTAAGAAATCCCCTTATCACCTCAAGATGTTCCTCTACCGATTCTAAATTAGGCTTTTTTTCAATCAAAGCATAATGCATACTATCACTTTTCAAACCATCCAAGAATTTCTTTCCTTTGACCAAAAAATTCTAACACTAGTAGAATTATCATTCTTAGGAGTCTAAAATAGTGTTAACAATACTTGCTTCATCCCATTAGCCACAATTGTATACATATTCCTTCTTCCATCATGAAAATCTTGTCTATCATACTGCCATGATCTACCCAACGAGATATGACACATATCCATAGGCATAATATCACAAAGAAATATATCATGATAAGATCCTATCTTTAATTTTACTAGGCATTGCTCACTTACCAGTACCTTATGATCATTCTTTATCCATGCAATTTGATAAGGTTTCAGATGTTTCAACCTCTGCAACTTCAACTTATTCACCAGCCCCTTGGAGGCTAAGTTGTCTGAACTACCACTTTCAATGATCGCTTTGCAATACTTTCCTTCAACTCAACATCTTGTTTTGAACAAACATCTCCTTAGTAATGATTCTTGATCAGTCTCCTCATGAAATAGGAGTCTCCTTCTTATTAGGGTTTCTCCATCTTTGGGTTGGTTCAGTGGTTCACTAGATTCTTCTTCCACAAAATCATTTTGACCATTGTTCTCAGTCTTCTTACTTGAACTTCCTTCAGTGCATTCAAAATCTCAATGCCCTTCACCACCACACTTGAAACAGGTTCCTCTAAATATTCTCTTTTCATCTATCTTGTAGTTGCTTGATCCACCTCCTCTCTGTAAATTTATGTCATCTCTTCGGTATGTGTTTTCTTCCTCGAATTATGTTTTACCTTTACTGGGATATGAATAATACCTACCTCCTCCAAAAGATCTACCACTTTGGGATCTTTCACCTCTTCCTCTTTTTTTTTAGTTCATGTCTTTTGTTTAATTTCTCCTCAACTTTTAGTGCATATTGATAAGCTTCCTCCACACTTCAATTTAACCAAACTGATCTCATCTTGAATTGACATCCTCAAACCATTCATGTACCTTGCAACCTTCTCAACATCATCATCGATATGTCTATATCTAATATCCAATCTATAAGATTCTTCGGTGTACTCCTTCACACTAAGATCCTTTTACTTTAGATTTTGTAACTTCCAAAACATACTTACTTGGTAATCAACGAGTAAGAACTTGACCTTCAATTTCTTCACCTTCCTATCCCATGATTGCACCTTGTCCTTTCCCCTTCTTTATCTATCGATCTGAAAATGTTCCCACCATAATGATGTGGGTCCTCTTAACTTTGTGCAAGTATACTTCACCTTCTTATCTTCATAAATACCTTCATAATCAAAGTACTTCTCAATCTTTGTGTCCAATCAAGTAATTCATCTGAATCCAAGTTACCATGATAATTGGGTGGATTGAAATGTGGTCTTGCATTCACTTGATTTAGGGCCTTTATGAAGCTATCATCTCTTTGTTCAAGTTCAAGTTTGGGTTGTGCTTCACTCTCTTCGCTACTTCTTCATTTGTTTCTATTAGAATTCATAGAATTCAACGACCAAGGTCCAATGCATGAAAAATAACCTATTACAAAGAAAAGCTTGTAGACAAGAATGTTCTGAAAGATAAAATGTTCATTTAGAGAGGGAATCATTAAAAAAAAAGATCAATCCTTATAAAGGAGATCGAACACCAAGAAGGTGGAGAAACCTAGGTTGCATGAATAATTAATAAAGAATTAATTATTGCATGCCTAAAGTTTAGCTTAAGTGAACATGAGATAAAAAGGTGACTTAAATAATTAAATCAATAATGATTTAATTAATAAGTGAACATAGAAATACCTTTTTACTCTAACACCCCCCTTAAGATAAACTTAGGGAGAAGCTAAAACCTAGAAGAAACTACTGAAAGCAGTAAATTTGGGTCCCTACAAGCAGGCCTGATCAGGTACCTAATCACAACCAAATCTCTGTAAAGTGGAGAAATAGAGAAAACCACATGGGAAAAAACTCTACTCCAAAAAGAGATGGAAAAAAACCATGCTGGAAAATAATGGCTCAAGAGACTCTCTCAAAACCATAAGTACAACCAAACCCCCCATGAGAGAGGATCAAGGCTCGAAATCCCCCATAGAATGATATAACCCTTGTGTTGATGATCGTACCAATGTGGCTCCACTGTGGAATAAACAAAGGCACTAGATGAAGAAGAGGAAACCCCTGAATGTGAGGAGAAACTGGAAGGCCCAGCTGATGCTCAAAAGAGAACGCATGAGACTCCTATAATGGAATCTCCAATGAAGGTGGGCCAATAGATGTGTTGAATCTATCATCTGGGAGGAGATGAATATCCTCAAGTATGTCCTCAACAATTGCAGTAGGTGGCTCGATGCATGGAGTGACAATGTCTGGCAAAGTTGAAGAGGAATCTTGATGAATAGATGTAAACTCAACATGAGGTGGAGGTGTAGAAGTCAGAACACTAATCTTAGGAAATATACATAAGTTCAAGTGACCCAACTTGACTTCAATAGGCTCTCATGAAAAAGAAGAGCTATTGTACGACAATGGAGATGGTGGACCAAAATGAGAAAAGCAGTACAAAAGGGAAGAATGATCAACTGCCCATGTAGAAATAATATTGCATGTCTTATTGTCACTGATGTGTATTGAATCTGGAGTAAACTCAACTATCCTCCCTGTCTCACTGTGAGTAATCTGATAGATAGAGAGAAGGTTAGAGGACAAAGGTGGAACACATAGTACATCATGGAATGCACCATCATCAATGTCAATAGAACCTTTCCCGCATACAGTCATAACAGTGTTATTCCCCATCAAAATGTGTGGGGTACGAGAAGCCTCAAAAGAATAGAATAAACCCTGAGAAGATTTCATATGGTGTGAAGCACCTGAATCCAATAGCCATCTAGAAGAGGATGGTATAGAGGTTGCACATAATGCATGACCCTTTCCTAATTCCTTTCTATCTGTCTAAAGTGATGATGAAGAAGAAGACCCGTGAGAAGTAGAAGAAGAAGGAATATCAATGTGGCTCTTCTGAAGAAGAGCTTGCAAATTAGAAATTTTATTTTCATATCCATCTATATTCTTCTCATAACAATGAAACTCATCATGAGTGCCCTGTTTACAATAAGCACATTTAGGTCTTTTTGTATACCATTTTTCCCCCTTAGGAGAAGGTGAGACAAAGTAGTGCTGAGAACTAGAATCCTTCTTAGACTCTGTGGTTGATGACTTTTGTTTCTACTCCTACTTCCCTAAAGATGGGTGAGCTACCAATGCATGGTTTTTTGATCCAGTGAGAGAATCAAGCTGAAATGGCTTTGCTTGCTCACGAGTCAAACGATCACAAAGCACATCAAAGTAGGCATGATAAATCTTGGACCCAAAGCATCCATGGTAGAATGGAATGTAGAAGAGAATATTTGAAAAGAACCATGAAGCTTGGAAAGCATCAGATAAATACACTTTGTATCTGTCTTATTCTTTCCACAACTATGTAAGAGGGACCTCATTGATTTGAATGTCGTTAAGAAATCCTAAATAGAGGAAAATGTCTTAAGAGCCATGGATGTCAATTCTTCTTCGATCTAAAGTACCTGAAACTCATTTACTATGCCAAAGAGAGTCTGAAACTTCTCCCACATCTCAATAGGAGTATCATAACTATCAAGGTGAAAAAGAAAGCTATCTGAAACATGCAAAGAAAGAACACCCATGGCCTCATTCATCTTGTTTCTATGTTGCATGAACTCATAAGGATGAGTCAAAACAAGCTAAATAGTATCCAAACAAGACCATAACCCGCGTGACCGGAGAACCCTAGTCATACGAGATTTCCACAAATGATAATTATGTGGTGTGAGAAACTCAACTGATGTTGAATCTACCATGTCGTACCTTAAGCCTGCTTTATTTTATGTTTTCTTTCAAAACTAGATAGAAGATGCATAAGGGTTTGTGTTTTATGTGTTGGAGTGTTATTTTTTTGCTGAGATAAATGATAGAAAAACTAGAAAGAAACACCCCCCATAGAGAGAGAAACCAAACCCCAGTACAACTGAGAAGCTAGAAGAAGAAACACTAAAATAAGGATACATAATAACTGGGTAAAATACCTAGAAAATTACCCCCAAAAATATCACATAAATGAAGCGGGCTTGTCAAGAGCTTTCTGACACCTGTTCATGAGCTAAAAATGGAGTCTGTATGCTCATTCTAGAGGCTTGGAAGTGCTGAAACCAAGGGCTCTCTTTGACTGGAAAAATATAGAAAAAATAAAGAAAAATATTGAAATGAAACCCCTTCCAAAATCTTCATCTCGGAAACAAATTTCTGATGCTATCTCGTTTGAAAAAAATGGCCTCTGTTTGCTCAAGTTATGAGCAAAACACCGAAGACTGCTCCAAAACAAGAAAAGAACCAAGAAACCCAAATTGCCATGCAATTTTTTTTTTAATTTTTTTTTTCAAAAATAAAAAATGATGGTGTGAATTTTGAGGTAGCATGAAAATCAAGGCGGTGTGAAAATCGAGGCATTTTTTTGCCTTGAAAAATGTGCCAAGGTCGTGCATGCAAAAAAGAGGGCCAATATTTCAACTGTGTCCAAATTGGACATGCCTTCTATGAAAATAGGGGTTTTGGGGCATTCCGGACGCAACCTAGATGTTAGTTTTTGCTCAAAGTGCTTCAAAAAATAAATCCTCCCAAAATCCACTAAAATCTGAGAGAAAATTTTGAAACCCTTGGAGCTCCAAAAACTTCAAAAACTCAAGAATGGGCTACAACAACAAGGCTCTGATACCATGTTAGAGTTCATATAATTCAACCACCAAGATCCACTGCATGTGAAATAACCTGTTACAAAAGCAAAGCTTGGAGACAAGAATGTTTTGAAAGATAAACTGTTCATTCAAAGAGGGAATCATAAAATACAAAGAGATCAATCCTTATAAAGGAGATCAAACACCGAGAAGGTGGAGAAACCTAGGTTGTATGAATAATTAATAAAGAATTAATTATTGCATGCCTAAAGCTTAGCTTAAGTGAACAGGAGATAAAAAGGTGACTTAAACAATTAAATCAATAATGATTTAATTAATAAGTGAACATAGAAACACCTTTTTACTCTAACAATTTCTTCCTCTACATCACTTACCTCTTCAATATGTCAACCTCTTCTCTGGGTCATCTCAATAGAATCTAATCTAGCTACAATCCACCTCAACATGTCCAACACTACTGGATCTGCATCTCTCCTTCCACCTCTATCATTTCCTCTCCAAGCCATGTAGAGTGAAACCTCTACAATTGTGGGTCAAATCCTAACACTTCCACCCCATAACCAATTAAATTCAGGACTTCACCAACTCAGGCTACAACAACATAATTGAAAGCTTGCTCTAATACCACTTGGTGCAACCAAGGACAGGAGGAACCTCAAAGAAGTCAATCCAATCCTTGGAGAAAGAGTCACACAATGAAAACAACACAAATTATGGAGAGATATGCAAGATTGTCTTTCTGATTATCATTCAGAAATCAAGTACAATGGATCTGCAACATGCAGCCTTACATTCTAGGCATACATGCATATTTTAGACCATTTTATAGTTTATCTTTGTATACCATCTACCACAAGCTCGCACTGATAGTTTTAACTATCGAAGCTATGTTTCTTCCTTATCTACCTCTAAGTGATCAATTACATGAGTTTATAAAGCCTTCACAAGCAATAGGTCAGGCTGAGAAAGATTACATTCCCCAAGAATAGGAAAATGTATTACATGATAGGTCAGGACCTAAATCATAAGAATCTCTCACAAATAGATAAAATATGATGAATGAACCCACAAGTAGGGCGTCCATGCACTTAGAATCCTCAAGATATGCACCACAAAGCTTCGTCAGTCAGGAAAATCCTTCCCGAGATCATAAAATACAGACTGACTGTGAAACGTGAAGAACAGAGATGTTTTGCCAGAAATCCAAGATATCTCACATGCGAAGAAACCAATCGAGGTGCGAACCTAGGTGAAGGTAAAACATGACGCTTGGAAGACTCCATGAGGTGTACAACAATAAATGATCCAAACTGAAAGAACGCTGAAATAAAATCAGCAACAAATAAATTGGAAAATTGAAAACAAAACATTTTTGGTTGATGAAAGATTTCCAAGAACCCAAGATGCTCCTGCATCAGAGATATATAGTATGAGAGTTGGAGTGAGAGAGACACGAATACAGTAAAGAAGGGGGTTTGAGGGAGAAATAGCTCAATAGATAGATAGGGAGTGGGGGAG
>MU226478.1:703487-740897 GCA_018584345.1 Thuja plicata
ACCAGGAAGCAATAGAACCAACAGGTGAACCCCCCCCATAATGCTGAACTGGGAGAGGTGACAGGAACACTGAAATGCAGTACCAGAAACAGCTGCAGAAGAAGAACCAGGAACACCAACAGTGCAATAGAAGCACACACATAGGATAAAGGGAGGTGTCACAGACACACTACATGGGCTAATGTCGTGGAAGGTACACTCACTTGACAAAGGTGGATGCGCCTAAAGCGGCATAAACATCATAACCCCCCATGGCACTTTATAACACAGTGCGAGTACAAAAAATGAACAAGGTGTACAAGATCCCAGAAATGCAGAAGAAGGCACTTTATCTCAGTGTGTTTACAGAATACAAATGCATCAGAAGGAGCATACAAGCTCAGAAGTCAGAAAGAAGAGTGAGCTATGAACTCAGAAGAAGAGATCCCAGGACCTGTAGAACCAAACATTCCACCAGAGGGCATAAACTTCCAAACGCAGAGGAGTGAAAACCCAGAGAAGAATCTAGAAAAATAACCTCTGCCACTGAATAGCACACTAAACCAGCTTTCCGACGATATCTCATTTTCTAAAAAAGGAGTCCGGATGAGCCAGATATGACTCCCGGAAGGCAAAAAGAGACATCAGACTTCAACAGAAAAAAACACTATCGAAATGGTGGAACCAAAAACCCTAACCTCCACCATCGAAAAGATCCCAGAAAGAGCTTTCCGACGGTATATGGAAGTCAGAAAAAGACCTCCGTATGCTCCCTGTAGAGCGAAAAATGTCCAGGTACCCCCAAAATGCCCTAAAAGGCATGTTTTAAGCCCCAAGGGCTAAAAAAATTGGGCCCCCGAGCGCATGGCGCGCGCCGGGGGCTTAACTCTGGCTCGTGGTCGCCATATGACCACGCGCCTAAGCATAGGAGCCCACGGGGGCTGAACAGACTCGCCGGGCGGCGGCGGCGGCGGTGGGGACCGGGCGCCCGCCGGCGGAGCAGCGCCTTTCCAAAGGGGATCCCGGCGGAGCAGCGGGTAAGGCAGCGGCGCAGGGGCCAGCGGAGGCGGAACGACCGGGGGCTGGTTTGAACAGAGCAGAGGAGGCGGGAGGGCTGCGAAGCGGCGGCGGGGCCGGAGGGGCCGGTGGCGGCAGGGCCCGGGAGGGGCAGCCAGGTTGCGCGGGTGCTCCGGGCGGCGCGGGGGCGGCGCGGAGGCGGAGCGCCCAAATTTAAACTTTTTGCGCTTTTAAAACCCATAAAAAAACATTAAAAACAATGTTTTTGTTATTTTTTCTCGAAACCCGTGTCTGTACGGCCCTTGGGAGGCCTAAAAAATTCGCCTGATGCCCCGGTGTCCAAAATGGACAAGCCTTATATGGATTCTGGGGTTTTTGGGCCTTCTGGACGCAATGGTAGTGTCCGTTTGGGCCCAAAGTGCCTCAAAAAATAGAGACCCCCCAGAATCAATGAAGAATGCCAGAAAAAGCTGTGAAACCTTCAAACCCTCGAATGCTTCAATAAAAATCGAACAACCACCAATAGGAAAACTCTGATACCATGTTAGATTTGCTGAACTGCAAATCAACCCAAGAAACCTGCATGCATAACTGTCACGAAGTAGAAGCAAAAGACAGAGGAGAAAGAAGAAGCTATGGCGGCCAAAAAGGCAGAGACAGGAAAATCATCTTGACAGAAATAAGCTTCTATTAACAAAATAAAATTACAATACAATCTCTATACTAAAATGAAAGAAGTGAATCCTTATAAAAGGAAACACGAAACCCTAAAGGCTAAAACCCTAAAGAATTATAAAGCGCCTAAGTGAAACTTAAGCCTAGAGTATGATAAACTAATAATTAAATGATTTAATTATTAGCTAACATATAACTACTCTAACAATAAGAACTCATCTCTTATGAGAATGAATGGAACACTTAGCACTCATTACATCTACGTGATGCTCATAGACGTGAAGCATTAGGATTACATCTACATCACCCATTCCAGTACTACTCTAGAATGAATGGAACACTTAGCACTCATTACATCTACGTCACCCATCCTAGTACCACTCTAGCTCGAGCACACTTTACTAAGGAGTTTCCTCCATGGTTAAGCCCACTCTACTTGCAACCCCATTTGCAAAACCTTCAGCAAGTGGTGTGCCTTATGAACCATTCATTACAAATCCCCTTGAGCTCACCAATTGATAAGTAGGAGATATTTTGCAATACAGGTCAAATTATGATATTGTTGTCAGGATTCAACTGTGTAGTTTTTTGAGTCAAAATCATTAACCCATGTTTCATGAATAGTGGTTCACAAGAACCCATCTCTCATGATAATGAATGGAATACTTAACACTCATAGCATCTAGGTGATTCTCACAGAGGTGAAGCATCAGGACTTTCTTAGAAGTCACCCATCCCATTACTAATCTAGCTCAAGTGCTCTTAGATACAAAGTTTCCTCCATGGTTAAGTTCACTCTCCTTCCAACCCCATCTTAAAAACCTTTATAAAGTGTTGTGCCTTATGAACCATCCATTAGAAAGTCCCTTGAGCTCACCAATTGATAAGTACAAGACACAACACTTTTTGAAGGTTTTGCAAATGGGGTTGCAAGTAGAGTGAGATTAGCCATAGAATAAACTTTGTAGTTAAACATGCTTGAGATGGAGTAGTACTGAGATGGGTGACCTCCTGTGAAGTCCTGATGCTTCACCTCTATGAGCATCATGTAGATGCAATTAGTGCTAAGTGTTCCAATCATTTTGACGAGAGATGGGTTGTTGTGAACCACTACTCATGAAACATGGGTCAATGAGTTTGACTCAAAAAATTACACAATTGAATCATGATAGAAATATTTTTTTGGAATGACTATGGAAAGTTGGAACGGAGAGGGGAGGGGTGAATCAGTACCACAAAATTTTTTATAACTAAAACTGCCTATAACCATATAATTTTGCTTGTTGTTTACTGAATTCAATAACTTGAAATGAAAATAAAGTAAAGCTCATAAAATATATCATCAAAACATTCAAGCAATAGAACTCATAACTCCATGATTTTGTTTACGCATAAATCCTTTGTTAGAGGATTAAACTATGGTGGGGATGATACCCACAACCTTCACTAACTGTAGTATAAAGGGTGCTCGGTTAGAGCTTACAATGTTTAGCCATTTTGATAGCTTACCTGTTTAAGAGTATACAAAGACTTCTTAGGTCTACCTGGTTAAAGGATTTTACAATCTCTACACTTAGAGATGTACCCTGTTAAAGGATTTATAAATATAAGATCAATTAAGATAAACCCAGTATTGGGATTTACAACTCTCAATACAATAGTATCAACAACTCAACAATGTCTGCTATATTGCA
This sequence comes from Thuja plicata, assembly GCA_018584345.1. Classification (NCBI taxonomy): domain Eukaryota; kingdom Viridiplantae; phylum Streptophyta; class Pinopsida; order Cupressales; family Cupressaceae; genus Thuja; species Thuja plicata. The sequence continues at coordinate 706,853 of MU226478.1, forward strand.
TCAAAACAAATGTTGATCAGGCTCTATGTGCTCTGAAATGTGTTACCTCGATCTCAAACTGTAACACTGCTCGGATCTTCTTTGTTGTAGCTAAATATCTGCTCGGTGTTCTCTGCACTGTTCTTTTTTCTTCAAATAACTCCTTTAACTTTCACTAACAATATCAACCTCCTCTTTGTATCATCTTCTTTCTGCTTTGTAAATCATCCTTTTAAATATAAGAGTTTATGCCTCTTAATCTTATGTGTTAGGTTGTTGTGAATTATTTTTAACCGTTAGATCTTCTTTTTCGCTTGGTGACTGTGTCACTTTTACCTTGGTACTTGGTGTTTTTTCTTGGAAATAACAAACTTTCATTAACCACTTAATTTGATCCTTATATCTTCTCTTTGGATTATCTCAATCGTTGATCTTGTAACAAACTATTCTCTATGTATTGTAGAATCATAATTAATGTGGTGATAATTCATTAAATGCATCCTTATCGCATTGAGGATCAATTAAGTAACTTGGTAGAGTAACTTCTCTTTGCTCGGTTAAATGATCTTTAGTACTCGGTAACTGTCAACTCTGTATACTTCATATGCGCTCAGTGTTCGGTAACTATAGACTCTTGGTGTAGTGTCTTTAGCTCTATTATGTGCTTTACCGACTTCACTAACTTACTCGGTGTACATTACTGACTAGTTAAGTATTTGGCTTCCTCCATTTTACCGATTGATTCTTCTAACTCATATGAATATGACTTAACTAATGACAACAAAATATATTATAGAGATAACAATCTCCACCTTTGACATTAGTTGAGCATTTTTTGACAAAAACTTCAAAGTCATCAAAATTAGTAACCCCCCCTCGGATGTTACTCTCTATACAAAAATATGTACAGCTCTTCTTCTCCTTTTTTCATTTTCATATATACACTTTTTTAAAATTTTGTATTGACTCTATTTCCCTTTTTTTCAGAAATCTTTATCTAACTCTCTATCTATCTATCTATCCCCCTTTTTTGACAAAAATTATCAACAGGAAAACTTATTTATCAAAAATGTGTTTATACGTTTGTTGTACCCCGGCCATTACAGTCTCCCATGTGTCTCAGAGATTCTGTAATATAACAATGTGCTCATTGATATTTGTCGATAGATCGACTATAGTATCCAGGGTGCTGACCTTTGGAAAACTTGCTAGTTCTTTTCCTTTATTCAAATGTATTTGCATGGATTGCATATGGGGAATCAATAGTGCTTGTAGTTCAAGAAACTCCAATCTCATCCTATCTTCTTCCTATCTCAATGAGAGTTGAACTCCCATGAGTTCCTCTATCTTTGAGTAATAGGTCTGGAATGCTCCATTCTTAGTAGTTTGCTCTTTTAGCTACTCAGTCAGAGCTCTTTTTTAGTATCTTCCTTCTTCTTGTTTTCCTCGGTAAAGTTTGAAAGAATACATAATTTTTGAAACAATGAAATGATGGATTGCAATTATTCTTCAATTTTTAACATAACTCAAAAAGAGTTACCGTTTCTATATCAATATTTTGTAGTAGGTCCTCCATCAATTTCTTCTCCATAGATTCCTTGTGAATATTCAACATGTATTAAGTCATGTCCTTTTTTAGTACTTTGATACGTTGGACTAGATTTCCAAATTGGTCTAGCAGGGGCTCAAATTCATCAATAGTAACTTCAAGAATAATCTCCTAGAAAGCTTCCTTTACATGTTCTAATGTGTTACCTTTTTATTCTTCACCAATAGCGTGTCCTACTCAACCTTTTGAGCTACAATATCTGCATAAATGTGTAATTCTTTGGGCTTAATCATATTTGGGTCTCCCTTTGGTATGATGATTGGCTTACTCAAATCAATCATTTGCTTTCTTTTCTTATTCTTATTCTTCTCAATCAATCTACTATCTCTAGGAGAGCGTTTGGAACGTGATGCCATTGTTGCATCTGGTGACTCGGTATGGTGACTGGCTATACTCTCTTCTTCTATAACTTCCTCTTGTTGTTTTTCCTCTTATTTCTCTACATCTTTCTCTTTTAGATTTGATTCCTGTAGCATTTATTTTTGTGTATCTTGTGTCTTTTGAACATTTTGAACATTGGATGTGTCGGTCGGTGGTGTATTCTACTTTTGTCCTGCAGTGTCAGTTGGGGGTTCCAACTCGATATCCTTCCTATGTTCAGTCTTGGTAGCCTTTGGCTCATCAACATTCTCTTTACCCGTGTCAAATGGTGGCTCGGTTGCCATATCTTGAGTGACTTCAGTAGTACCAATTTGAATAGTAGAATAATTTTTTACTTGTATCAATATGGGATTAGTACTTTGTAATGTTGCAACATCTACATCAATACAATCAGCGTCTGGTACTTGCAATTCCATGATATCTTCATCCTTTGAAAACTCCTTTGCAGGATCTATATCCTTTGATTCATCTTCAATAATTACTTCTACATTGTCGGTAGTTAGATCAATAGGATCTACTTGGTTTGTTATTTCCTTTACCTTGTCAATAATGGTTACACTTTGATTCTTTGTTGCATTAGGTTGCTCGGTATTAGATATGTCAAATATCTCTCTCCACTTTGCATCAATTTCCCTATCCACAGATAATATATCTCCATTCATGATTCTTAGGGCTCTTCCCTTGACTATAAATCTTTTTGCATATTTTTGTAGTGCTTCACAAATATCAAATGGTGCAAGGTCAGGAACTGTATGTACAAGTGACCTCTTTCTCATTTCTTTTTCAGCATTAAGGGCATACTTCCATCTTGTATCAATCTTATTATACAACTCTTCTGATATCTTTTTTGCCAGCTTAATTGGGGCTAATCTATACCTCATTAGTATTACCATAATAGATTCTTCAATATTTTTCTTATCTGCATCATTCCTTTTCTCATACTTTTCTTGCCTAAAAGCTCCAAGTCTTCCTGTTTTCTTTAGATCTTTCAGAAAATCATCTAAACTTTGTAGAACTCTTGAAAAATCTACAACAGGTGTTGTCTTAGTTTCCTTGTCTGATTCTATTTCACTCTCATCCTTAAGTATTAACTTCCTTCATGAATTTATAGATTGTTTTCCTCCTCGGGTTCTCATATAATTTTTTCCTCTCGGTTGATCTATCTCTGCAACTTCCTTTTCTTTTAGTTTCACTAATGATCTGGTGTTCCTTCCCATACCTCTTTTGCTCGGTGAAGTTACAAGTGCAAGTATTTTGTTAGCTCAACAACAATAGCTTTCTCAATATTTGTGTATTTAACACTTGTCTCATCAACTCTTAGTATTTTGGATAAAGTATCAATCATTTTTCTTGTCTTGTTAACTTCCTTAGGTATCACAGTGTTTTTCTTTTTCCTTACTTTCAATTCTTCATAATTGACATACCTCTTTGCTTTGTGATGAACTGGTTTTTCTAGTAGTGCTTCTATTTGTTGTGATCCAATATCAATTGTATCATCTTAAAATGGAAGCACTTCCATTTTGGTAGATTTAGCACCCTTGTTTAGTACACTTGCATATTAGATTTGCATTTAGGATGCATATGCACTTGATTCGACATTTCTAGGTGAAACTAGGGTTAGGATCCTATGAATCCTCTTTAATTTCCCTCTTTGTGGATTTATTTTTAGGTAGAACCTATGTACTAGATCTCCTAATATTCATCATACCTCCTCTATGGCCTTTGTGCCTCTATCAAGCACTCTGGTGTGTTTTCTCACCTTCCTAGGTCCCCGGCTAACCTAGGAATCCCACAGATTTCTCAAGGTGACCTGCCTGAAACCTCAGGTCAGGGTTGAAGTCGATTCTAACCTAGGTCAGAATCAAGGTTGACCTTGACCTAGGTCAAGGTCAATTTTTCCTTGACCTAGGTCAAGGTCAATTTTTTCCTTGACCTAGGTCAAGGTCGAGGTCGACTTTGACCTTTGTCGGGTGTTGGTCCCCGCTTTCAGATCTGGAGCTTATCAGGGTTCTAAACTTAAAAATAGGTCCCCGCGTTTGGATGCGAAAGTGTTTTATCTGATATTTGAATTAATACATCCCATCCTTTGTTGGTGATTGTAATTGGACCATAATTCATGACAAAATTTGAATTTGGGTCCCTTGCATTTCCCTAGGAGGTCTATATTGAGATCTCTATATAAACACTCTCTTTTTCCTTCATTTCTACATGAGAGAAAATCATAAGATGATATGATGCAATTACAATTATGACATGATGATGATGCAAGAAAGAAAGAGGATGATATAGAAGGACAAGATATGATGATCCATTAATACATACAAGAATTTTGTGGACAAGCTATTGTGGATGTTCTTTGGAGCAAGAGAGAGTTCTTCCTTCCTTCCTTCCTTCTTGGATCCACCATTTTCAACATTCAAGCATTCAAAAAGATACAATCACGGGGTAGCAACTATGGATTGTGAGTTTGGTAGGATTAATTTAGCCTTGGGGGCTTGGTATGCTTTCTTTATCATATTCAAATCTATGCATTGCTTTCTCATTTTTAATTCATGTTAGGGTTTTAATCTAGAGGATTAGATCTTGACATTACACATTCAAAGCTCTTTTTAAGAGAAACACACACACATACATTATACTATTTTTTTCTATTCATGGACGTGGAGACCACCAAATTGGGGGTTTGACTAAGGCAAAACCCTATCTAGCCACCCCAAAACCCTTTTTTCAGATATTTGCAGGTGCTATTTCGGGAGTTACAGGATTGGAACAACGAGTTGGAGTGCAGATTCAGATACCCTTTTCAACAAACTATCAGGATCTGGAAACAGATTTTCTATCGGAGACTTTTGAGGTTGAATCTTCCCTAGGTCGGAATTAGAAATTCTGGGTCAATAGTGACTTTGACTTGAGGGTCAAAATTGGAACTGTGTCGGATTGGAAAACGATTTCTGGGTTTTGTCCGTCTCTGCTTTTTTTGTTCTAGATCTAGTCTCAAATTTTCCAGAAACTCAACACAGGCTTCAGAAAAAGGGTATTTCCAGATCTACTATGATGTGAGGTAGGCATTTTACTCCATTATTCTTTGCAAGTATTTGCAAGCTTTACATTCCTTATCATAAAAATTAAATGTAAATGGTTGAATATGGTATAGGGTCTCTTTTATATGCAAATCTCCCTTGTGCAAACCCTATTTAGAAGACCATCCAAATTTACCCTTTACATTTTGGTGAACCCACGATAGACAAATCTTTCTTTTTGGTGTTAGATTTACATTTTATATTAGATCTTGCATGAACATAGAAGTAGATTTATTTTATTCTCTTACTATTATATTTCAAAAATATATAAAAATTATAAAATTTCTTTAAAAAAAAAACAAAAAAAAAAACACAAAAACATTTACATGCTTGTAATTTTATTTTTGTGATCAACATGTATGACTTTTGTTTTGAATAATTTGATGAGGATTTTATTGTACAATAGAATAGATCCCTTAATGAGGTACATAGAAGTGAGAATGAAAATGGTTCGAATAAGATCTCCATGGATCCTATTCCTATTTCATCCTCCTCCACAACTTCTCCAATTGACCTTTCCCATAGGGTGTGTGCATGATTGCCTTCATGTTCAAATATTTGTAACATTGAGGCACCTAGAATGTTATTCCCTAAACCTTTGATGATGGTAAAAGGATGTCTGTGAATAACTATTAAGGGTAAACCTAAAGATCCTTTGGATTTCTTTGATAACATGGATTTTGTTTCACATGCTTATCGCACACAGAATAATCCTCAACCTACTGTTCGAGCTTCTTTACCTCCTTCTCAACCCGTGCTTCCTCAAGCACCTAGGTTACCTTCTTCCTTTAAGGAGTATGGCTTAGTTGATCAATTATGCGCTACTCCAGCTAAGATATCTTTATGGGAATTGCTTCAAACTTCTCCTACATATCATGAGGCATTGCAAAAATCTTTATCAACTCTTCTTGCTCCACCTCCTAATCAAGAGAATATTAACTCATTTTTGGAGTGCATGCATACTATGCCTTATATACCTCCTATTGTGTTTACTGATGATGATTTACCTTTTGTTGAGGTGCAGACTCAATATGATGCTCTTATGGTTGTTTTTTCTATCAATCAAAGTATCATTCGTAGAACATTAATTGACAATGGATCTGGGCTTAATTTTTGTAGCATGGATGTGCTTAAGGAAATTAAGACCGATCTTACAACCATTCAACTAGATAATATCCCTATTCATGGATTTGATAACATCACAAAGAAAACTTTGGGTATTATTACGTTACCTATAAAGGTTGGTCAAGTTCTTCTCAATACACCTATTCATGTTATGCCTGGACCTGTCAATTATAACCTTTTGTTAGGAAGACCTTGGTTACATACTATGCATGTGGTTCCTTCTACTCTTCATCATAAGGTTAGTTTCATTTATAACAATCTGATGTATACACTACATGCGGATGATGCGCTGAATCCTTGCCTAAATGCGGAATATGCTAAGGTTTTAGAACCTATACAACCAAGTAAAGAACCTGAAGTTAAACAACCTGAAACTCCACCTTCTTCTTTGATGGGAGATGATTCAGGAGTATTGGATTTTAATCCTTCTTTTATGGGAGAATATAAAGTCTCGAATTCAAAGTTTATGAGAGAACAAAGTGGGTTTGAAAAACAAGTTTTTACTCCTTCTCCACTTTTTGAGGAATTAAAAAGTAACTTTGTTGTTGCTTCACTTGAAGAAACAATTGAGACAATAAAACCATATTGCTATGACATTGTGACATATGTCGCTCCTTTAACTCAATCTGATATGGCTTATAGATATGGTTCTGGTTATCATCTACTCAAGAAATCATGATTCAACAGGAAAGGATGTGGTAAATATGAACAAGGCATACAAGTGCCCTTGGACAATGAAGTTTATGATTATACTTATGGGTTAGGATTCAATCCTTATAAGCAACCATCAACTTTTCCTCTTAATGTCAATCATATCTGCGGTGGACATTTGAAGTTGGTTAATGTGCTTCTCCTTGACATGGATCAAAAACCTAGTTTGGATATTTTTCCTGAGGATTAAGCCCTAGCTGATGTTTTAGGGGCTTAGCAAGATCTACCTACGTTTCATCATAAAAGAAGAAAGCCCTATTGTCTGAATAATGAAGCCTATTTTGGAGAACATGATGAACAAGATATTTCTCCTTTGCCAATGGATTCTCTCATGGAAATTAATTTATTAATAACTGAGACTATGGAAATTCAAATGGATGTGAATGACTTTGAAAAAACAATCAAAATTGGGAAATGTTTGAATCAAGATGAACATGATCAGTTGTTTCCCTCTTACTTGAATATAAAGATATATTTGCTTGGACATATTCGTATATGCCGGGTATAGATCCTAAGATTGTTACTCACAATATTGTTCTCAAACCTAATGCTAAACCTGTGAAACAAAAAATCCGAAGGATGAATCCGGGCATTGCCTTATTAGTTAAAGATGAAATTGAAAAATTATTAGGTGCTGGGTTCATCTGCTCTATTGATTACTCTGAATGGATTTCGAATATTGTGGTTGTTTCTAAAGGAGAAAATAAGACAAGGATGTGCACTGATTTTTGAGATTTAAATAAGGCATCCTTAAAAGATGATTTCCCGTTACCTAATATTGATATGATTGTGGATTCAACAGCAGGTCATGCTTTATTATATTTTATGGATGGTTTTTCGGGTTAAACCAAATCTTTATTCCTATTGAAGATCAACTTAAGACCACATTTATAACACCTTGGGGAACATTTTGCTGGGTCATGATGCCCTTAGGATTAAGAAATGTAGGAGCAACTTATCAACATGCTATGACTTTAATTTTTCATGATTACATTCATAAGATTTTGGAAATTTATGTGGATGATATCTTGGCAAAATCTATACAAAGAGAGGATCATGTGTTCATTTTACGAAAAATATTTGAAAGAATTAGGAGTTATAATATGAGATTGGATCCAAAAAAATGTGCCTTTGGAGTTGATTCTAGTAAATTATTAGGATTTATAATCTCTAAGTGAGGCATAGAGGCTGATACCGAAAATATTGATGCTATTGTTAACATGCCTCCTCCTAAGAATATTTCTCAATTATGCAGTTTACAAGGAAAAATACAAGCTATTCATCGCTTTGTTTCTAACTTAGCTGATAGAATTGTTCCTTTCACTTCCTTTCTTAGAAAAGATACCACTTTTTCTTGGAACCAGGAATGTAAACAATCCTTTGAGAAATTTAAGGAGTATCTTGCTAATCCTCCTATTTTGCAACATGCTCAATTTAATAAACCCTTCTATCTATATACTTCCACTACTTCCAATGTTGTGAGTGTGTTATTGGCTCAACATGATAGTGAAGGTAAGAAAAGACCAGTGTAATGTATTAGTCAGACCTTAGTTGATTACAAAACAAGATATACCAATTTGGAAAGACAATTATTGGCTTTAGTTTATGCTTGTCAAAAACTCAGGCATTACCTGTTGAATGTTGAGGTCAATGTGATTGTTAAATTTGACCCTCTGAAACACCTTTTCTCAAAAACTGATCTCTCTGACTGTCTGGAAAAATGAGTGATGTTACTAACGGAATTCATTCTTAATTTCATTCTTCAAAATTCAATTAAAGGACAAGCTTTGATTTAGTTGAAGCTCCTTGTCCTCATTCTAATACAAGCATTACCTCAATAGAATTCCCGGATGAGAACATTTTAGCAATTAAGCAGGAAGATGTTTGGGAATTATATTTTGATGGTTCTAGATGTAAGATAGGTTCTAGTATAGGCATTATCTTGGTCCCTCCTACAAATAAACCGATCCCTATGTCATATAAATTGACCTTTCCTTGTACTAACAATATTGCGGAGTATGAAGCTCTTATAGTTGGCTTATGAGCAACTTCATCCCTTCATATTAAAAACTTGGAAATCTATGGGTATTCACAATTGATTGTTGAACAAAACAAAGGAGGTTATCAGACTAAGAATGATAAAATGACACAATATAGATATTTGGCACTTGATATTCTTTCACAATTCTCTTCTTATATGATTCAGACTTTACCTAGGAAAGATAATCGGCATGCAGACGCCATGGCAAGCACACCTTCTTTGGTTTTCCTTGAGAATAATACCGAGGAATTTCAATTTACTATACATACTCTTAAACACCCTGCATTTTCTAATAAGGTTACTGCTAATTTTTTTAACTTGCATTTGGATGAATGGTATTCGCATATGTTTCATTTTTTGAAAGATAATACTTTTCCAGAATCAACAACAAGGAACATGCGTAATCGTATTAGAAAAATTGCAGCACGTTATATCATTTTAGGAGATACACTTTACAAAATTTCTTATAATGGTTTTCTATTAAGATGTCTTGGTAGAACTGAAATTCTGATAGCGTTAGCAAAAGCTCATTCTGGTTATTATGGGGGACATTTTGGTGGGAATTCTTTAGTTAATAAACTTCTTAGAATGGGATACTATTGGAAAACAATGGAACACAATTCTTTTACATTTGTTAAGAAGTGTCCTCAGTGTCAGCAACATGGTAATTTAATTCATGCTCCTGCTCGTGAACTCTGTAATCAAGTTTCTCCATGGCCTTTTAGTATTTGGGGTTTTGATGTTATCGAAAAAATCTCACCAGCTTCGTCTCAAGGACATATGTACATCCTGACAGATACAAATTACTTTACGAAGTGGGTAGAAGCTATTCCTCTCCCTTCTACTACTGTGGATGTTATTTGTGATTTTATCCTTAATCATATTATAGCACGATTTGGTATTCCTTCAACCATAGTTTTGGATAACGGTACTTATTTCGAGAATAAAGAAGTCACAAAATTCTAGGAGAAATATCATATTCAACATAGATTTTCTACTCCCTACTACCCTCAATCTAATGGTCAAGCTGGAGCATTGAATAAAGTTATGGAAAAAAATCTTAAGGAAAACAGTTAACAAGCATGCGAAAGATTGACATACCCAACTTACCTATGCTTTATGGGATTATAGGACTAATGTCTGTACTGCCACGGGTACTTCTCCTTATAATCTTGTTTATGGTACTAATACTATAATGTCCTTAGAATTGGAAATACCTTCTTCGCATGTTTCATTTCATGGGATAATTGACAAGGATACTTTTTGGGAACAACGACTACAGGAATTAGAAATGTTAGATGAATAATAGATAAATGCTTTGGAACATATTAAGGATTATCATAAATCACTTCAGAAATAATATAATCATAAGGTGATTGAACGGTCATTCTTGGTAGGTGATTTTGTCCTGTATGAAAATCAAAGGAATATGAATGCTTTACCTGGTGAGAAAGGGAACTTTAGCCCTAATTGGCTTGGACCTTTTGTGTAATAGAGGATTTTACTTTAGGTGCTTATAAGATTGCTGATATGAATGTTGTCCCTCTTAAGGAACCTATTAATATTATGCATCTCAAATGATATTATGCCTATATACATCATTCTTTCTTCATGTATTTATGTATTCCTTATAGAATAGTTATGTCTATTTTATAGGTTATGTGATTCAAATGCATTCATACATAATTTTATTCTTTCTTCCTATTAAGTTTTTGTGTATTGATGAAAAAGTACAAGTAATCAATCATAGAACTAACTGGGCAAAGAAAACATTTTATACATAAACTTCTATGAGTTTGGTACATATATGGCACATGTGCCATGTCTATCAATATATATATCTCTATGCTTTGAGGGTCATTGGCTCCTGGCTCTCTCTGATCTGTGGTGTGAGGTTGAGGATCTCGGTATGGTAGTCTATGTGTGGCTTCTCGACATGCTCATCTCATAGTTACGCTCCTGAGCTCTCTGTAGATCAACCATCAATTTCTCTTCTCTCTCTCTCTGCATAACCTCAGCTATCGCTAGATGCATGCAAAAATATCTGCATGTCTGTCGGAATCCCTCTATCCAATAAGGGACTCTCACTCGCTAGCTGGAAGTCGATAGGATATACATGTATCCTTCAGGACCTTAGGTACAAAGCTCCTCCACTCCACTACGCTAGCTGCAGAATTCAAACATATTTATCTCTTAGTACCTCTTTTAGAAAAAAACATTTACTTAAAATATTTTAATCAATTGCATATGTCATACCTGGATCTACCTCCTAGGTGTCACCAAAGGATCTAGATGGTGGGGCATGAGTGACTACCGTCTCCCCACTCACTATGTCTGGGTTTAGGTGGTGGTGTCTTTGTATGCGCACGGGGAGGTCGTCATGATCTCAATGGTACAACACAGATCACACGATCATCTACACCTGTACTACCACCTGGGGACATCTCCTCTGATCCCTCTTATGCTCCCTCATCTTCTCCCTCATCTTATCTCTCCTCTTCTCTCCCATCCTCCATAGGATCTCCCTCAGAGATGGGATCCTCCTCATCTCTCTGATCCTCCTCCTCCGTTGATATGTCACCGCCTCGGTGGGTCCTCTCCGAAAGACTTGGATCACCTATGGGGTAGTCATCGGGGAAGATGGGATGGGTCCCCTGTAGACTCCAATATCTGATATAGTCTCTGCTGACACCTGAATAGGATACATTGGGTGCTACCTTTGTATCCTTTGTCTCATCTATCTTGCTATCTACAATATCTGCTATTGTAGGTCGACATATAGTGTCAGGTCTCTGATAGTATCTTGTTGCGTATATATATGAGGTACTATCCAGGGGATCCCTTGTGTCAGACCAAACTGTCTCATCACTCTATTGTAGTAGTATGGCATCACTGCATGACTGATAGAACCCTCTAGTAGCTTGCGATGTTGTGAGTGTCTTAGCTAGTGTTGAGTATTTGACCATTCTGTCATCTGATAGTATGGTCTCCATATCACATCAATACCTAGTATACGATCAAAGCGTACCCTCCAAAAGAGGATATCCCCATACTGCCAAACATCTGCTAGTGGATAAGCAAAATCTATCGATGTGCTCGCATCTACCATCACTGGAACACCCTGTGGTCGTGTACATGTGTAATGCTCAAACATCCAAACCTGTAGCAAGGTGCATATTGTAAGACTCTCCCGTTGGAATCTCACTATCTGACAGAACTCATGGTAAAGATGGGACAACATGTTGCGTCCCCGTGAGAAAATAATCATTTCACTCTCCATCCTACATACAAGATGGGTGAATCATGCTAAGAAGACTATACCCTTTGTGTTGGGTACTACAACCAAAGAGAGTATACATAGCATCACTCTCTGTACCAAAGGCGTCGAGCCTGCTAGTATGGATGATAGAGTGATATGATTTGATCGGGTCCTCATCTATGGTACTCGTCCCAAACAATACTCCCCATCTGAAAACACCTTGGGATGACCCCATTGCACTCTTGGTCTGACAAGCTCACCTCAGACTGGAAGTCGTAGGATCCTATATGCATCCTCTAGTGTGATCGTGATGTCTCCTGATGGAAGATGGAAGGAACAAGTGTCCTCATCCCACCTCTCTATCATGGATGATATCATGGATCGATGGAAACTCATCTGTGGTAAGATGCTACCCAGTACAATTCCACATCTCTCAATAGATGTATCTCATCCTATTGTAGCTCAGACAAGTTCTCTTTGACAATCAGTAATAGCCCTCCGAAGGGGTGCTCTCGAAGACGGACAAGATCCTGCCAGCAAAAACAACATCATATCAGTACTCCATCATCAAACAACTATAATACGTACTTTCCCAGGTCAAGGTCAACCTTTTTTGGACAGGGTTGACCTTTTTGGGACAAGGTTGACCTTATCCCAGAAAGGATGGGACCTTCCTAGTTATGGTCGACCTTAAAGGGTCAAGGTCAACATAACTGGGCCAGGGTCAACCTTTTTGGGTCAAGGTCGATCTTCCCTATAAAAACATGAATTTTTCAATCACAAATATCAAAACAAGGAACCTACCTCAGCAAGTGGTTGTCTACTGGCCAGGCGCTCTCTCAGGACCTCCATGCAACTCGCTCAAAGTTCTTCTCTCTTCGACATTCTGCTTCTTTTTCCAAACTCTGCAAATGGTAAGAATGAGAAGGTAAGTATTTCCTTCTCTTATTTATATCTGCAAATTAGGGTTTCATTTAAATTTACTTAGGTCAAATTTGAATTTCCCTTTACATGCATTTAGATAAATATTCACTCTTTTCATCATAAACTTGAGTTCGGTAGCTCCATTTTCAATGTCGTCAGTGGCATTGGAATCGTGATTTAGATACCTAACCTCTTGAATAGTTTTAGGAAGGTTTGGAATCCTTCTAACTGCTTTAGGAAAATACTTTTCAATAAAATTCATATCCAGTGTATAGATCTAACCTTATCGCCATGTTTCACCTTTCAGAATTAGTAAGCCAAAATAGGGGGGCATAAGGGGCTTTATGCACTTCTCAAAATCATTCTAGTAAGGCTTAGGTGCTCTATGGATTTTCATTAACCTTGTGTGTTGTAGGTTGCGGTTACTAACGGTTTCTTGCAGGATCTCCACATTGAGGACTTGGCTATATCCTTCTTACTTTATGATGTTTTCTTACTTTAGCTTGCACATTCACGTAGTGTCATATCTAAGATAAAATGGGGTATAAATGTATCATCTTAAAATGGAAGCACTTCCATTTTGGTAGATTTAGCACCCTTGTTTAGTACACTTGCATATTAGATTTGCATTTAGGATGCATATGCACTTGATTCTGCATTTCTAGGTGAAACTAGGGTTAGGATCCTATGGATACTCGTTAATTTCCCTCTCTTTTGCTTTATTTTTTAGGTAAAAACTATGTAATGGATTTCCTAACCTTCATCATACCTCCTCTATGGCCTTTGTGCCTCTATCCAGCACTCTGGTGTGTTTTCTCACCTTCCTAGGTCCTCGACTGTATTGGGAATCCTGCAGATTTCTCAAGGTGACCTGCCTAAAACCTCAGGTCAGGGTTGAAGTCAATTCTGATGTAATGCCCCGCTAGGGAACCCAAGAGAACTTAACATAAACATGACACTAAGTTGATGGAATAATTTTTTTTTAAATGTTTACAAGCAATAATGATAACAATGCGAAAGTGATACAATGAAGTACATGACATACATGAAATACAACTCATACATAGATAACATTCCTCAAGGGTTCCTTGACGTAGAATTACTTAAACAACCTAATCTATGATTAAAAATAATAAAGAACTAACATATAGATTACATAATTTGAATCCGATCAACATACATCTCATAATAAAAGATAACATATACATCTGATACCATAAGGTATACTACCTAATCAACATCCACTGCACAAGTCACATGGTATGCAATAATACATAAAGAACAATACAATGCATCCTCCAAAGGATGATAACCAATATCTACATATGGTACAAAACACAACTCAAGTAACTGAGCAATTCTCCAAAAGACTATGAAGATGAAACTGCAACAAGGAACATCCAAGCATGAAGAAGAATCCGTCAGAATCTCAATGGTAAAAAGAATCACTACCACCTGACCACGTGGAACCAAAGGTCCACTCCCACCGTGTTGAGGAGATAGTAACAGTCCCATCACACGGGGTACATAATAAGAATGCAAACAAGGTATACATGAATTCATACTCAAATGCAAAGGAAGCTCCTAGAAGCACTCTAAACCATAACAAGGAATACTAAACAAAACCAGAGGTACTGACACATGTAGGATAACCTAAGATGTATATAGGAAGGTGTCATCATGTACGTCGCATCCTTGAGTTTCATCCTAGCAATCCCTTAAAGAATTTCGGTAGTCAAGTGACTATACACAACGCTAATGACCTCTCCAAACTGACAAGGTCATTAACCAAATTAATATCTTATTAGATTATACTATCCCAATCCTAATAAATTATTATGTTATCACTTGTTACCACTACTTACAATAAGCGTTCCTAGCAGCCACTTGTGGGCTCCGACACTTATTGCAAGCCACCTCCTACTATACAACTAGGTCACCTACCCTAGGTTCACAAAAGAGCATCATAAAGGTACATCATAAGTCAAATCACATCATGCCCATTCAGGTGCACATAGGTTTTCAATAACCATACAATAATCCACAGTGTCCTCACAAGACCAAACAATATATCATAGTTGAATTAGGTTGGGTCTAGGAAATCAGGACCATGACATCATCAAAAATCATGAACTAACATTACATAAAACACCATGCAGAAAGTACAATCCTGAAACCTCTGGATTTAGGTCCTAAGGGTCATCTAGCCCAACATATACCCGAAAGCATGATAACACACAAAATATACCATTTATTTAATCACGCACTCAAATCACATCAAGACATAATAAATCTCATATTCAGAATGCATTAAATTAAATACAATGTTAACGTAGGGATAAACAAATTTATAATCCCTAATCATGCAAATTCATTTATCCACTAAAAATTACTATCTAGAAATAATTAAATATCCTACATTGGTAAAATGTTAACATTTCCTATAGATCTATTTATAAAAAACAACATATAAATACATCTAGGAAATAATTATCAATTCCAGGTATAATTATAAAATTATAAAACTCCTAGGTGCAACATAAACGTCAAAATTAATCGTTCAAAAATATCTCTACTTAACTTAATTAGCACCATATGTTTTAATGATTAACACTAGTCCATTTCTAACAATGACATAATAAATCCCCCTATAAGGAAACACAATTCCCTTTTTAGTTCTTATGCCACAATTAACCAATTTTAAATACTAATTTAAAAATTAATAATAAACAAATTTGATATTACTATAAACTAATTTAACATTAATACAAACTAATTTAAATATTAATATAAACTAATTTAACATTAATATAAACTAATTTAAATATTAATATATACTAGTTTAAATATTAATATAAATTAATTAAATATTAATATAAACTAATTAAATATTAACATAAACTACTTAAATATTAATTACAACTAATAAATAAAAACTTAACTAATATAAAAATTGAATATTAATTAAATAAAACCAAAATTTAAAAACATTTACATAAACTAAATTTAATATTTAATAAATTTTTAAACATAAAAAAAACAAAGCAATGGGGGGGTCCCCGTGGCCCCCACCCCTCCTTCCAACCCATGTCGTCCTCCCCTTTAAAAGGGAGGAGCACGGTCGGTGGCTGGCAGCCCTCAGCTGCCGCGCCGGCTCCACTGCCGAGCGCATGGGGAGGGGGGAGTTGGTGGCCCCCACCTCCACTTGCCAATAAAATTTAAAAAAATTAAAATTAAAATTTCATTAATACAACTGCATTTTAAAAACCAGTTGATAAAAAATATTATTATTATTATTATTTTTTGATCGGATTATTATTATTATTATTATTATTATTATTTTTTTTTATAAAGGAATTCCAAAAAAACAGAATTTAATTTCTTCCTTTAGTTTTTTTTTTTTTTTTGTCTTTAACTAGTTTTCTTTTGACTGGTGTAAATATCTTTACCTCTGTATTTTTCCAGGGAGGTGAAGATTTTGACACATTAATTTTTGCAAGGGAACATTGATTTGTTTTCAAGGATTTTTTTTTCCAAAGAAATATTTTCTCTTTCCCTATAGTCCCAACTATAGGCCCGTTTATTTTTTCGTTTTCTACGAGTTTTAGAAGGAATCTTTTCACAAAATTTGGCTAGCATAACATCACTATGCTAAATATACATTTTCTAAAATAATAAGCAACCTAGGGTTTCAAGAACACCCATTTAAACAAGAATTTTAACAACTCCTAATTAAGGAAATTTAATCAAATTAAGCACAAAGAAGACACATTTTAAACAAGAATTGAATCACGAAAAGGATCAAACCCTACCTTAGATCCAATGTAAGAACGGAAGGAATTTTGCCTTTGCAGGTGATTTAAACCTTGGATCTTCCAAGCACACACACAATCATGAATTTTCAATAAACTTTTTCCAACATGCATCCACAAGGATCTACAAATCTTCCAAAACCAAGAACACACAAAGCCTCTCCAAAAATGCTCCCAAAAACCTGTTATGTTCAAATGAGAGAAGAATCCCCCTAAAGAGGATCAACTTCCCCTAATCAAACAAACCCTAATGACAACACACTGGTTAACTCCTAAAAGGACTCCTCTCCAAAATTGAAAGTAATTCTTTAATTATTAATTAAAATATCTAATTACTTGCACAACTCAACTTTGACTTAGTAACCCAAGTTGCATTTTGAATTCAAACTCTAAATTCACTAATGAACTTGCACATGAAATTAATAAAATATTAAATTAAATGACTTAAATATTTAAATCACAATAATCCATGCAACTTAATATTTAATTATTTAATAAATCATAAAAGCATATTTACTATAATATTCAATTAAATACTAATATTCAATAATTACACTTTAATTAACCTTTCACTTAAACATAGATATTTAATTTAATTTTCAATTAATTAAATAACCTATATTTAATAATTAATTGCAATAATATTCAATTAAATAAATAACATGATATAACACACACATAATCAAATCAAGCACCTGAAATCGAACACAAGAAAAATCAAACATGCTCAAGGAAGGGATACACAAATTCCTATCAACTATACGAATTCGGTAAGGGTAGTCAAACAGATACTTGTCCACTAACTAGGACAATTAGGTTTGGGATAGGATTTGGACCTGAAAACTTTCTCCCCTCTCTTACCATTGAGATTATTGTGATAGGGCACGCTCACTCCTGCCAATTCAGGGAAGACGTAGCCCGGTACCTGCAATCCTGTCATCACAAAGACGAACATACATGCATATATAATATGACAAACAATGGTTGAGACTAGGTTATCGTGTGGATCTCACCGAAGCAAGTAACTACGAATCTGTCCCATACCATACCAAGCACATCAAATAGTAATGCAAAACATACAATGATCCATGCGCATGTAAATCTAAGGTCAGTATTGTCAGAAAACTATAATCGAAATGAAATCCTTTAACATATACATAAGCATCATAAAATAACCCTAAATCACATATACATAGAAGATACAACATGATAATAATGGATCAATAACATACTGAAATGCAATACATAAATATCCTCAAGATCAACTGAAATAACCACACATACATCAAAATGCCTAAAAGAGTTCGACATCCAAAAACTTAAAAGCAAACTAAGAGGTGGGTATTACATCTGACCTAAGTCAGAATCAAGGCCCACCTTGACCTAGGTCAAGGTCAAAGTCAACTTTGACCTTTGTCGGGTGTTGGTCCCCGCTTTCAGATCCGGAGCTTATCGGAGTTCTAAACTTAAAAATAGGTCCCCGCGTCCGGGTGCGGAAGTGTTTTCTCTGATATTCAAATTAATACATCCCATCCTTGGTTGGTGATTGTAATTAGACCATAATTCAAGGCAAAATTTGAATTTGGGTCCCTTGCACTGCCCTAGGAGGTCTATATTGAGATCTCTATATAAACCCTCTCTTTTGCCTTCATTTATACATGAGAGAAAATCGTAAGATGATATGATGAAATTACGATTATGACATGATGATGATGCAAGAAAGAAAGAGAATGATATAGAAGGACAAGATATGATGATGCATTAATACATACACGCATTTTGTGGACAAGCTATTGTGGATCTTCTTTGGAGCAAGAGAGAGTTCTTCCTTCCTTCCTTCTTCTTGGATCCACCATTTTCAACATTCAAGCATTCAAAAAGATACAATCATGGGGTAGCGACTATGGATTGTGATTTTGGTAGGAATACTTTAGCCTTGTGGGCTTAGTAAGCTTTCTTTATCATATTCAAATCTATGCATTGCTTTCTCATTTTCAATTCATGTTAGGGTTTTAATCTAGAGGATTAGATCTTGACATTACACATTCAAAGCTCTTTCTAATAGATATAAACACATACATTCTACTATATTTAGCTATTCTTGGAGGTGGAGACCACCAAAATGGGGGTTTGACTAAGGCAAAACCCTATATAGCCACCCCAAAACCCCTCTTTTTCAGATATTTATAGGTGTTGTTTCAGGAGTTACAGGATCGGAACAACGAGTTGGAGTGCAGATTTAGATACCCTTTTTAGAAAACTATCAGGATTCAGAAACAAATTTTATGTCAAAGAATTTTGAGGTATATTCTTCCCTAGGTCAGAATCGGAAATTCTGGGTCAATGGTGACATTGGCTTGAGGGTCAAAATCAGAACTGTGTCAGATCGGAAAAAGATTTATGGGTTTTGTCTGTCTCTACTTTTTTGTTCTAGATCTGGTCTCAGATTTTCCATAAACTTAACACAGGCTTCAGAAAAAGGGGATTTCCAGATCTTCTATGATGTGAGGTATGTATTTTACTCCATTATTCTTTGCAAGTATTTCCAAGCTTTACATTCCTTATCACAACAATTAAATGTAAATGGGAATATGACATAGGATCTCTTTTATATGCAAATCTCCCTTGTGCAAACCCTATTTAGAAGACCATCCAAATTTACCCTTTACATCAATATCCAACTCACATCCTGCTGATTGTATCCACTCGATTCTAGGCTCAACAACCTTGATAATACAAGTATCACTATCAACCTCAAAACATATATTATCTTGATACTTTGCAATCAATTGAGGTGGAATCCTCTACCTCTTATGCATTTTTTCTTGTAAATTTAAAAATTATTCAGACATGATTGCATCAACATTATCTCCTAAACTATGTATATACTCATTTATCTGATACAGTATAGGTCTCCCAGGGTTCCAAACTACATCTCCAATAAAGGGAAATGAATTTTGACAATAGAAGAAGATACATACCAATAATTAACCAAATTTTAGGGTGTTAGTCTTTTCTTTTTTGATTGTGTTCATGTTGTCTTCTAATTGCTTCAATGAGCTTTCACAAACATCCAATTTAAGTCCTCTCTTCACTAGCTTGAATGCCAAATCCACTTTTCCACACGGGACACTATCCACTCGGGATGATTGAAACACTCGGTATGATAAGATATTAGAGGCATAACTTAACTCAGGGTCTTCCATAGTAGATATTCTCATTCCTCTTCCATCTCATTGTTCTTTGGTTAGCTCGATGAGCTTACCCTTGTCAATTTTCTTAGTGGCCTTGGGATTATCTCCGATAGGGAATCCAGTAATAATGTGCAATATATCCTTAGTGATCTTGATAGGTTCATCCAACCACATGAATTGGTCATGTACTCGGCTGAGTACCATTCTTATCCATTGTCTTAAAAACCCTTGGTAAGTGAATAGCGTGTGTCAAACCTTTTTCTTCAAGGTGAATATGCTTGTCCTTCACTTTCCCATTCTCACACAACTTGTTGAATGAATCATCTATCTCCGCTTCACACAAATCTTCAATCTTATAATGAATAAATGTGTAGACATCTTCAATTAATATTACTCTTGGTGGTATTAAAGATAGGGTTGCCATGAGATCTATTTCAGTGGCTATAGCTGGGGGTAACTTATATTTCAGATTTATTGGTTCTACTTCCTTCACAACTGTAGGTTTCTGTAATCTTGGTGCCATGGACACCTTCAAATACTTCTCTTAAACAAACTAGGGCACACTTTGATAAAAGACAACTTTGCAAACTCAACTCAAAATGAAGTAAATGTCTCAAATGTTACTCAATACTCTTGCAAAGATTCAGATGTACCTTGAATTTGCTTCGGTGGCTCGATGAGATGATCACTCTACAATGTACTTAGGTGCTCTTTGAAAATGTTAAGTTCAAATTATTAGCAAAATGGCCTATTTATACATTTTTCATGATTAGGGTTTCCAACGGCTCTATTAATGTGCATTAAATGCACTTCCCGAGTCCCTCTTCTCTCTTTTACCTTTACCAACTACATAGTTACTTTGCTCGACTGAGTTAAACAAAATAACTATATATAACAATATTCCTCCAAAACTTTCACAACTTATCCAAATACATCTCAATATGCTTATATGGATCTCAATTATAATGCTTAGGAACTGGAGTAAGATTTATTATAAGCATGCAGTTCCTACGTACGTCTCACCACTTAGGTGGAGCTTGGTGTAACCAACTTAGTAGAGATGGTGATGTCTATGGTTCCGAATGATGTTCCTTCATCCTGAGTCTTTCTCCTCTAGGTTTTGTTCATTTGTTCTCTGATTTCATCAACAGTAGTTGGGGCTTTCACTGTAGATTCATCTTCGGTCGATGCATCACCTCAGTATCTAAAATTTCTTTCTAGGTGTCCTACCTTATGAAAATGAAAACATGTCATGCTGGGGTTCCTCCATGCTCTTTGGTTGTTTCTTTCGTGCATCAACATGCAATTTGTAGTAATATGTCCATACCTTCCATAGGATAAACATAAAATTCTTGTATTATAGTCCCAAGGTATATATTTGTCTGCTTAGTTAGTATTAGCATTCTCTCGGTTAGGCTTCCATTTGTCATTTCTTTTCTTTGTTCTACACTCCTTAGCTTTGTTGATGCAGGAGCTTCAGAGGGTCATAACTTTTGACTCAGATGTGGGTTTTGGCTGAAATTTTACTAACCCACAAAATCAGAAACATGATTTCAGATTTATTACAAAAAACAAAACTCAAAAAATTGGAAAAAAATAGAAAGCCAATTTTGGAGGTCAAGATAAAATTTTAGGCTCCCGAAAAAGGTTGAAACGGCCACCAACAGAGCTAGCTTAGTTGGAGTTTCCATTAATTCTACTTCACGAATCTGCCTATAAAATTTTAGCCAAAACCCACATCCGAGTCAAAAGTTATGACCCTCTGAAGCTCCTGCATCATTCTCCCCTGCTTGAAAAGAACGCAACTCCTGCAAGTTTTGGTTCTCAAAATGCTTCCATTTAGGCTCATCTAGCTTCTTCAAATCCCATTCTGTAATCTAGGTGCTATCTGTTGGTGCCAATCCTTCCCACTGCACAAGATATTTGTGGTAGTCACCTTGACGAGTTTGAATTGTGCTCTTGTCTAGAACTTGTGCGACCTTTTCCTTTTTCTTGATTGGGATAGTGTGTGTCCAATCCACCTCATCCTCATTTTCAACAGAGGCATCATCACCATGGAAAGTATATAAATCAAAGATGTTAAACATAGGAGAAATATCAAAACCACTGGGAAGCTCTACCTCATAAGCATTATCATTAATCTTCTTCAGAATCTTGCAGGGACCAATTTTCTTATATTTTAGTTTGTGATAAGTACCAGTAGGAAACCTCTCCATGCGTAGATAAACCATCACTAGATCACTTACACTAAAAACTTGATACCTTCTAGTAGCATCTGTAGAAGCTTTATACTGCTCATTGTTGTCTTGTAACTTTTGTATTACATCTGCCTGCAACTGGAAGAGTTGTTCTACAAAGGCTTCTCCATCATCACTAACTCTGTCACCCAAGGGAAGTTGCACCAAATTGAGAACACCCTGAGGATTTTGACCATAAAAAAATTGAAATGGTGACTTACCAGTTGACCTATTCACAGAGCTGTTATAAAAAAATTCTGCCTGGGGTAAATGCCAAATCCCATTGCTTGGGCTTCCCCCAACAATACATCGCAAAAAATTACCCAAACTTTGATTGACCACTTCTGTTTGGCCATCAGTTTGTGGATGATAAGCACTACTAAACTATAACTTTGTCCCCATCTTCTTCCATAAGGTCCTCCAGAAATGACTCAAGAACTTAGTGTCCCGATCAGAGGTAATTGTGTTTGGAACCCCATGCAATGTCACTATTTCAAAAAAGAATAACTCGTCCACCCTAGTGGCATCACTAGTTTTCTTACAAGCAATGAAATGAGCCATTTTTGAGGTCAAGATGAAATTTTAGGCTCCCAAAAAAGGTCAAAATGGCCACCAACAGAGCTAGCTAAGTTGGAATTTCCATTAACTCTACTTCACGAATCTGCCTGTAAAATTTCAGCCAAAACCCACATCCGAGTCAAAAGTTATGACCCTCTGAAGCTCCTGCATCATTCTCCCCTGCGAACACAACTCCTGCAAGTTCTGGTTCTCAAACTTCTTCCATTTAGGCTCATCTAGCTTCTTCAAATCCCATTCTGTAATCTAGGTTCTATCTGTTGGTGCCAATTCTTCCCACTACACAAGATATTTGTGGTAGTCACCTTGACGAGTTTGAATTGTGCTCTTGTCTAGAACCTGTGCAACCTTTTCCTTTTTATTGATTGGGATAGTGTGTGTCCAATCCACCTCATCCTCATTTTCAACAGAGGCATCATCACCATGGAAAGTATATAAATCAAAGATGTTAAACACAGGAGAAATATCAAAACCACTGGGAAGCTCTACCTCATAAGCATTATCATTAATCTTCTTCAGAATCTTGCAAGGACCAATTTTCTTATATTTTAGTTTGGGATAAGTACCGGTAGGAAACCTCTCCTTGCGTAGATAAACCATCACTAGATCACCTATACTAAAAACTTGATACCTTCTAGTAGCATCTGTAGAAGCTTTATACCGCTCATTGTTGTCTTGTAACTTCTGTATTACATCTGGCTGCAACTGGAAGAGTTTTTCTGCAAAGGCTTCTCCATCATCACTAACTCTGTCAGCCAAGGGAAGTTGCACCAAATCGAGAACACCCTGAGGATTTCGACCATAAAAAAATTAAAATGGTGACTTACCAGTTGACCTATTCATAGAGCTGTTATAGGAAAATTCTGTCGTGGGTAAATGCCAAATCCCATTGCTTGGGCTTCCCCCAACAATACATCGCAACAAATTACCCAAACTTCGATTGACCACTTCTGTTTGGCCATCAATTTGTGGATGATAAGCACTACTAAACTATAACTTTGTCCCCATCTTCTTCCACAAGGTCCTCCAGAAATGACTCAAGAACTTAGTGTCCCGATCAGAGGTAATTGTTTTTGGAACCCCATGCAATGTCACTATTTCAGAAAAGAATAACTCGTCCACCCTAGTGGCATCACTAGTTTTCTTACAAGCAATGAAATGAGCCATTTTTTAGGCCAAGATGAAATCTCAGGCTCCCAAAAAAGGTCAAAATAGCCACTAACAGAGCTAGCTAAGTTGGAATTTCCATTAACTCTACTTCACGAATATGCTTGTAAAATTTCAGCCAAAACCCACATCCAAGTCAAAAGTTATGACCCTCTGAAGCTCCTGCATCATTCTCCCCTGCTTGAAAAGAACATAGCTCCTGCAAGTTTCGGTTCTCAAACTGCTTCCATTTAGGCTCATCTAGCTTCTTCAAATCCCATTCTGTAATCCAGGTGCTATCTATTGGTCCCAATTCTTCCCACTGCACAAGATATTTGTGGTAGTCACCTTGACGAGTTTGAATTGTGCTCTTGTCTAGAACCTGTGTGACCTTTTCCTTTTTCTTGATTGGGACAGTGTGTGTCCAATCCACCTCATCCTCATTTTCAACAGAGGCATCATCACCATGGAAAGTATATAAATTAGAGACGTTAAACACAAGAGAAATATCAAAACCACTAGGAAGCTCTACCTCATAAGCATTATCATTACTCTTCTTCAGAATCTTCCAGGGACCAATTTTATTATATTTCAGTTTGTGATAAGTACCGGTAGGAAACCTCTCCTTGCATAGATAAACCATCACTAGATCACTTGCACTAAAAACCTGATACCTTCTAGTAGCATCTGTAGAAGCTTTATACCACTCATTGTTATCTTGTAACTTCTGTCTTACATCTGCCTGCAACTGGAAGAGCTGTTCTGCAAAGGCTTCTCCATCATCACTAAATCTATCACCCAAGGGAAGTTGCACCAAATTGAGAACACCTTGAGGATTTCAACCATAAACAACTTGAAATGGTGACTTACCAGTTGACCTATTCACAGAGCTGTTATAAGCAAATTCTACCTGGGGTAATGCCAAATCCCATTGCTTGGGCTTCCCTCCAACAATACATCGCAACAAATTACCCAAAATTTGATTGACCACTTCTATTTGGCCATCAGTTTGTGGATGATAAGCACTACTAAATTGTAACTTTGTCCCCATATTCTTCCATAAGGTCCTCCAGAAATTACTCAAGAACTTAGTGTCCTAATCAGAGGTAATTATTTTTGGAACCCCATGCAATGTCACTATTTCAGAAAAGAATAACTCGGCCACCCTAGTGGCATCACTAGTTTTATTACAAGCAATGAAATGAGCCATTTTTGAGGTCAAGATGAAATTTCAGGCTCCTGAAAAAAGGTTGAAACGGCCACCAACAGAGCTAGCTAAGTTGGAATTGCCATTAACTCTACTTCACGAATCTGCCTATAAAATTTCAGCCAAAACCCACATCCGAGTCAAAATTTATGACCCTCTAAAGCTCCTGCATCATTTGTGTCCAAACTTATTACAATTCTTGCAGTAACCGTCAAACTTTAGTTTCCTTCTGTTGTTAGCAAGATTAGTTCTGCATTCAAAAGGTTGATGTCCATACCTATTGCATCTAAAACAATAACCATCAAATTTAGGTGTACTCGGTACTTTACCTTTCCTACTCTTGTAGACATTAGCAGTGTGTCTAGGCTTCCCACAATAATTGCAACTTGGCTTCTTTTGTTTTGATGGGGGTGCAATACTTTCATCTTTATGTGCATTTGATGATTCTCCTCTCTCGGTAGTGTTGTTCTCTTTGAATCCAATTCATGTTTTTTCATTCCTTTGCTTCTAATTCTTGAATTGTTGATCCAAAGATTTTAGTGCTTCTTCATTTCTTTTTAGTATTTCATTTGCATCTTTCTCAGCTTTTAGCCTTTGATCCATTCTTTCAATTTCAGCTTTAAGTGCTTGGTTCTCAAATTCCTTTCTTATGTTATCTTGATTTGCATTCAGAAGTTGGTCGGTCATATCATAGTGAACTTGGGTCATTCTCATGATCTCATTATCTTTCTCTAATAGCCTGATTTCAACTTGTCTTTTATCATCTTCTGCCATTTTCTTTTCGTCTTCAGCAGTCCTTTTTCCTTCAATCAATTAAGTCATTCTTATCATGTTGGTTTCAAGATCTATCTTCATTAGGTCCAATTGTGGTAAGTGAATCATTCTTTTCCAGTAGTTATCTTATAATTGATTCTAACTCGTCAGTAACACTCCCTTTAGATGTTGTCTCAAGTGTATCAACTTGTTCTTGTGTAACCTTCAGTTCATCATATATTTTCCTTCTAATCCTTAGAGACTTCTCAAATTTCTTTTTCAGATCAATGATTAACTCTCTTGCACTCTCCAACTCAAATTCAAGACCATCAATTCTTTTGAATTTCCTAAAACTTTCCATGACTAAGATCTTTGACTCTTAGGTGGTCAAACCTTATAACTCAAGAGTAGTATCTCTAATACCAGTTATTGGAATAAGTATGGAACGTTGGAACTGAGAGGGGAGGGGTGAATCAGTAACACAAAATTTTTTATAACTAAAACTACGTATAACCATATACGACTACTTGTTGTTTACCGAATTAATAACTTGAAATGAAAATAATGTAAAGCTCATAAAACATATCATCAAAACAATCAAGCAATAGAACTCATAACTCCATGATTTTGTTTACGCAGAAATCCTTGGTTAGAGGAAAAAATTGCGCTAGGAATGATACCCACAACCTTCACTAACTGCAGTATAAAGGGTGCTCAGTTAGAGCTTACAATGTTTTCATTTTGATAGCTTACCTGGTTAAGAGTATACAAAGACTTGTTAGGTCTATCTGGTTAAAGGATTTTATAATCTCTACACTTAGAGATGTACCCTGTTAAAGGATTTACAAATATAAGATCGGTTAAGATCTACCCAATATTGGGATTTACAACTCTCAATACAATAGTATCAATAACTCAACAATGTCTGCTATATTGCATAAAAAAAATGTTGATTAGACTCTATGTGCTCTGAAATATGTTACCTCAATCTCAAACTGTAACACTGCTCGGATCTGGTTTGTTGCAGCTAAATATTTTCTCGGTGTTCTCTACTTTGTTCTTTGTTCTTTGTTCTTCAAATAACTCCTTTAACTTTCACTAACAATATCAGCCTCCTCTCTGTATCATCTTCTTTTTTCTCTGTAAATCATCCTTTAAATATAAGAGTTTATGCCTCTTAATCTTATGACTTAGGTTGTTGTGAATTGTTTTTAACCGTTAGATCTTCTTTTCCACTAGGTGACTGTGTCACTTTTACCTCAGTACTTGGTGTTTTTTTCTTGGAAATAACAAACTTTCATTAACTGCTTAATCTGCTCCTTAGATATTCTATTTGAATTATCTCGATCGTTGATCTTGTAACAAATTGTTCTTCGTGCATTGTAGAATCACAATTAATGCAGTGACAATTCATTAAACGCGTCCTTATCGCATTTAGGATTAATTAGGTATCTTGGTAGAGTAACTTCTCTTTGCTCGGTTAAATGCTCTTTAGTACTCGGTAACTGTCAACTCGACGCACTTCATATGCGCTCGATGTTTGGTAATTGTAGACTCTTGGTGTAGTGTCTTTAGCTCTATTGTGTGCTTTACCGACTTCACTAACTTACTTGGTGTACATTACCGACTAGTTAAATATTTGGCTTTCTCCCTTTTACCGATTGATTCTTCTGACTCATATGACTTTGACTTAACTAGAGAGATGGGTTGTTGTGAACCACTACTCATGAAACATGGGTCAATGAGTTTGACTAAAAAAACTACACAATTGAATCCTGATAGCAATATCATTATTTGACTTGCTATGAAAAATATCTCCTACTTATCAAATGATAGGAAGTGTTTAATGTAATGATTAGCCTTACAATTATTTAAAACAATAATTTTATATACAAATGCATTATATTATAATGCTTACATTAACATTTTGTGTCGCATGAAGAGTGAATTGTGATGAGGAAAAGTGTGTGGGAAACCCTTACAATATATGATATAAGAGGTAGTTATGCTAATTCACAAAAAGTTAATAATACAGATGGTATTGATGAATTGTTGTTGATGGCGTATAAGATTTTCCATCCAAAGATGAAGCCTTTGTGGATGTAGAAATGAACATGAAACACCCATTTTCACTGTTAGAGGATGATTTTGGAGAAGTATGCAAAATTAGTAACAAGGGTGGGTAGTGTGTATCAATCTTTATTGATAATGTGAACGCCAAATTAAATATATCATATTCTATATAATAAAAAATATTAAAATTAAAAATTTTAGAATATAAAATATTTTTGCAACCAATTCAATTAGCTTTAAAATTGAAAATATGATATATTTCAAATAAAATATTGTAAAAACCCTTTTAATTTAAATAAAAATTAACAAAGATAATATCTTCAAATTTCTAAAATAATAAATAAATAATCATCTTTTGTATTAATTAAAAAAATATAAAAATTAAAATTAACAATGATTTAAACTTGAAAATTTAATATATTTAAAATAAATAATGTAAAAAACTCTTTTAATTTAAATAAAATTAACAAAACAATACCTTCAATAAAATAAATTTTAAATAGGGCAAAATAAATAGAGTAGAGATAATGGCAAGAAAAAAAGAAATAAAAGTGAAAAAAAATATGTAAGAAGATAACATCTAATCAACATATAGACTGACAATTTTAAATAATAAATAAATAAAATTATTTAAAATAGATTGTTTACAATATAAAGAAATCTCTAATCTATCATTTCTAAAAATTTACTTTTATAATACCAACATCTTTAAACCGATCAAACAATAGATAAATAATTTCTATATTAAATGTTTTAATTTAAAAATAGAAATCTCAAATTTAGAAAAAAAATATTGAATATAATTGTTAATGAAAATAGAAAACACAATTATATCCTAAAAAAAACACAATCAATTCCAAAACGATAGCATAACAAAAATAATAAAAATCAATTTTTATTAGTGAAAAGTAATTAATTAATTAGGCACAAGGGAATGGTACTAAGGGTGGGGTCCAATAGAGGGGTAGGAATATTTTAAATTTGGTCAAGCAAATTCTAATCCCACCATTTTCCTAAGGCCCGTTTGGTTGCACCCCATAACCGGGTTATGCAGCCCATAACTTATGGGGTGCAATTCCTTGTTTGGTGACCTCTAAATTGAATGAGAATACAGATTTGCAAATCCCCATTTGTGCAAAAATGTGGATGTCCAAATTCCTGCTAAAGAGGTGGAATGACTTTCATCTCCATGGTTTTCATAGAGATTAAAGCCATTTTAACTTCACCGTCGGGTCCAGTGCACTCCAAGGTTTGCATGATTAAATTAGTTTATATATCTTGTCGGGTCCGGAGCACTACATCGATTTAATTGTTGGAATGTGGATTTACAAATCCATCTTCCCGGGCAACCAAACAGTCCCAAAAAAGCATAACCGGGGTTTGCATAACCAGGGTATAGATAACCATGATTTGCATTATTTTTCAATTCCCCAACCAAACGGGCCCAAAAAGATTCCAAATGATTCATGGGGTTAGGCTTATTTTTTAGGAAAGGGAGGTCCCATAATTTTTTTTAATATTTTAAATTTAAAATCAACATCTACTATTAAAACAAGAGAACCCATGAACATATCAAAATCAAGATCAACTATCTCAGATATATCCTATCTCAGATAAAACATTTTATAAAATTCATGCCACCTTCACCTTTACCCCACTTAATAAAATATTTTTCCAATTTGATTAGCTTGAAAATTTAATATATTTAAAATAAATATTATAAAAAATTCTTTTAATTTAAATAAAATTAACAAAATAATACCTTCAAGTTTCTAAAATATAAATAAAAAATCGAAGAACATATAAACTACTAACTTTTAAAGAAATATAATAAATAATATATAATGTTTTAATATATAACCAATCATAATTGAGATAAGTAATTTATATAATATATTTAATTCATAAATAAATATTTAAACTTTACAATAATAAATAAATAAAATTGTTTAAAATATAAAGAAATCAAAAGTTTTATTTTGAAAACAAAAAACATATTGAATCTAATTGTTGATGAAAATAGAAAACACAATCATTTATAATAAAAAAACCACTATCAATTCCAAAATGATAGCATAATTGAAAATAGAAAACACAATCATTTATCAAAAGAAAAAAAGAAAACACAATCAACTTCACAACAATAGCATAACAGAAATAATAATCAATTTTAACTAGTGAAAAATTTCAACAATCTACTCATTTGTTTCCCACTAAAAATTAAAATTTAGAAATTCATAATTTTTTTTAATATTTTAAATTTAAAATCTCCCCCAACTTCCATATTTTCTTGTCACCCCTCCATACACCCCACCTAATAAAACATCTTCACAGCCATTAATGGTTTTTTTTTCTTTAGTTTGATCCCTCTCTGGAAATAGTTCTGTCATTTGTTTCTCCCGGAGATACTCCAGAAAAATCGTTGAACTGTGTTAAGTGTATTACTTCCCACCGAACATTCTGGAAAAACTCTGAGATTTGATACGTGTTAGTAGGTTTCGCAATAGTTCGAACGCATGCAATAGCTTTAGAATAGCCGAGATCTCTGTAATAAAATCATGGCTTAAGGTACGGTTCTTCAGTTGCTTTCTTCATTGGCCCAAATAATTGAAAATCAATTAATTTGAGGTTTATATTTGCGATGGAGAGAAACGTTGATGATGTTGGCGAAGCTTTCCAGTGCCAGATCTGCCTTGAAGTTGTGTTCAAGCCTGTTGTTCAAGCCTGCGGTCACGTCTTCTGCTTTTGGTGTCTTCACAAGGCCATGAGTCGTTCTGGTACATCACATTGCCCTGTCTGCAGGAATTCGTATCGGCATCTGCCCAGAGTGTGTGAGTTGCTCCATTTCCTTCTGTTGAAAGCGTTTCCGAAGGAATATGAAAAATGGGCTGAAGAGGTCTCAGAATGGGAGAGAAAAAAGGGCACCTTCTCTCTGCAATTGGGTACTCTGGATTCGAATGGTCAAGAAAATGAGGTCTTAGAATCGGAGAACGGCAAGGATACATCGTCTCTTCAAATGGGTACTCTGGATTTGAATGGTCAAGAAAACGAGGTCTTAGAATTGGAGAAAAGCAAGGATACCTTGTCTCTTCAAATGGGTACTCGGGATTTGAATGGTCAAGCAAGTGCAGCAACTTCTATTTCAGAGAGAATACTTAGAATATCTGATGCTTTGTGTGCACATTGCAAAGACCTAATATATCGCCCCATAATTCTCAATTGTGGGCATGCATTCTGTGAGTCGTGCGTTAATCATAATGTCTTTCAAGGAACAACTCTTAAATGCCAAGTTTGTCAAATCTTCCACCCTGCAAAATCATGGTCTGTTTGTCTGGAGTTGCATCACTTCTTACAGAGCATGTTCACGGTGGAATATGAAGAGAGAGAGAAATCAATTCTTGTGCAAAATAAACAGTTTAAGGAGGAATCCCCAACTGATGAGATAGCAGAGACGTCATCCCAAATTGAAACATCTGTTCATGTAGATGTTGGATGTGATAACTGTGGGTTCTATCCCATTTTGGGAAAGAGGTATAGATGTAAAGATTGTAGGGACTATATGGGATTCGATTTGTGTGAAGCATGTTATCAGTCTCGGGCAGGTGCATGTATTGTTGGTAGGTTTAATCAACATCATAAAGCAGAACATCAGTTTGAGGTGGTTGCAAATAAAAGGCTAGGGGAGTTATATTCCTAGGCCCAGATGGAGGACTGTTTATCTGACTGCAGGGATAAGTTTTTAGTAGGCTATGTTCAACAGGAAATCTTCTTCCTTGTTGAATTTTTGTAGTTTTAAGAATATTTTGGTTGCAGTTCAATACAATCTTAAAGTTAGGTGGGGGAGCCATGGAGGGAACCACTGCTTATATTTTGATGTTTCAAGTGGTTCCATTCAATCCGTTTTAAGTCTAAAACTGCTTGTAAATTTCAAGAGTAGCTACTGCCTAGGGAGGCTAATTTTGAACCCCACTAGCTGTTGAACGGCTGTTAGTTTGTCAATTTTGGATTGTAATATCATGTTTTCATGTGGTTGCTTAAATGAATTTTCTGCTTAAAATTTAAGTAATAGAGTGTTCCTATGCAAATAAAAATAAGCTGTAGGAAAAAAGGGAGGCTAGAAATAAGCAGCGACTGCTTATTAAAAAATTTGATTTAAAAATAAGATTTAAGAGATTGCTTAAAATTAAGCACCAAACATTACTATCCATGGAACCACCAGCTCCACAAATAGTACCACAAAAAGTTGAACAGCTACTCCATGAAAACATGCTATAAGAATCTCTTTGAAAATGGACAATAATCAATGTTTTCTCCAAGACAGAAGTTGGAGTTCACGCGGCTATCAAGTAGCAAAACTAAAAGTTCTCATTGTGGTAATACTCTGACATTTCGCAGTGAAAATTTACTATTTCTTCCTAGTAAAAAAATTTAAAACACAGCAGCAGAGTAGAAAATACAAAAGAAATCCATATTTGCCTTCCAGGGGACCACGAGTTTAGTACTGAGATTGTTTTTAGGTGGTTTTAATTGGAATCAGTCCTGGAATATGACTGTCTATCCTGGCTGTCAATCAGCAATTTCATGACGGTTTTATCTGTATCTACTTCTTAGTTTTGTTTTAACTAAGCTTGTGGACTTTGTAGTTCTAAGAAAGCTGTCTGTGCTTCCATCAGATGAAATAATGTTACCAGTTTATTTCAACCAGGGAAGTATGAGGAAATGAAACAAATCTAACTTAAATTTTGATTTTATTCACAGCATGTTACCCTGATCCAGAATACTATTTCAGAAAACTATTTTTAACAATATTTTAAACCTTTGATGTTGTGAAGTGAAAGATTTAAGAAACGTATTGGAATTGGGGTTGAGGAGAGAAGGGCGCTGCTTCTACCATATAAAAAACATCTTAATTTATATAAGAAATAAAGATTTAGAAAACAGATTGGAAATGAAGATAAGAGGAGACGGGTAACATCAATAGGAAAATTAAGAATTTTATTGGAGTTAAAAGAGTCGAGAAACAGATTGTATATAGAGATGAGAAGAGAAGCACTAGCCATTCTGTGGATTTCATACTATACATGTATGTTAAGCTTGGTTGATTACCTTATTTGAAAAGTCACTTGTCTTGGACTTCCACTTAGACAGAATACTCATCATGGTGACAGAGAAACCCCATCCATGCAGGTAGTTGACATTTCATCAAATTACAAGAAATTCCTTGGAAACTTGCAATTTGGCTTCCTATCAACTTGCAAATTTACAGTCTTGTCCTCATCACCCACTGGAACCTGCAAAACCCGTTACCAATTAACAGAACAATATAAAGAAGAAATCAATAGGATCCATAACTGCAATTAGAATAGTTTGGAAACCACACTCTCGTTATATCATCTTAGGGTTAAGACCATTAATCTACTTTTTCAATTTCCTAAGGTATTTTATTGAATTAGATCATGCACTTGATCATGGAGTTTTCCCAAAATCAGTCTGCTCTTTAAGCCATTCATTAACAAAGAGGACCTATTTTCATAGTGTGTCAAAGTATGCAGTATGCAGTATTGCAGTATTTTTATAAGGAATCAATTTTTTAGTTTTTGAGTCAATCTTCATCTATATTTCATGAATAATAGCTAAGTTGTCGGTTCGGATTCTGGTACGGATGCGGGTTCGAGAGATTCGGGTTCGAAATTTGTCCAATTTTTTTTTGTGTTGGGTTCGGATTCGTTTTAGGTTCGTCCATACAAGAATATATATATGCAGCAATAAATAAGTTCTTATATATATAAGTTCTTACACCACTATACTAATATTAAAGCAACATAGCAAAATACACCACTTCGGTTCAAAATTAAAAAACAATAACGTCAACATTAATAATCAGCCACCATGATCAAATATCATCAAAAACTATCAAACAAATCATCATCATTCTGCT
>MU226478.1:749310-763986 GCA_018584345.1 Thuja plicata
TCTTGCTCTATTCTTTTCCCTTTATGTTTTGGGTACCTGATCAGGCCTAGTTGCCGGGACCCTTCTTTCCTGCTTTCTGCAGTAGTTTAGCAGTTTTGCTTCTCCCTAAGTTACACTTAAGGGGGGGTGTTAGAGTAATTTAGCAATTGCTCTTTAGTGCTTAAGTTTCACTTAGGCAGGTTCTTTAGTTTTAGGAAAGTTTCTATTTCCTAGCAGTTGCCCGTTTAGGGTTTCGACATCCTTTATAAGGATTGTCATCTTTGTATTTCATAAGGAGTTTGTAAATCATTTATTGTTGAATAGAAATTATTTCTGTCACAATGGATTTGGGTTCTCTTTCATTTTGGCCGCCATAGCTTTCTGAATACTTCTATCCTCTTTATGTCTTCTTCTTCTGTGTAACAGCTTTGCATGCAGGTGATCTTGGTTGCATTGCGTTTTAGCAATCTCAACACGAAGAAGGGTTATAGCAAAGGATCAAATCCACAAAGTGAGAAGAAGGACTTGTCTAGATCAAGTGCTATGGTTGTCATGAGTTTGGCCACTATGTCAGTGGGAAGAAGAATGAAAAGAAAGGAAAGACGCAGATGACAGCTTCAACAAGTGCAGGTGAGCTCTCTAATATAATGGAGGATGAGTTTGCACCCATAGCTTGTATGATTAGTTCAACCTCATAGAGTGTTTGGTATATAGATAGTGGGGTGTCATTTCATATGACAGGAGTTAGAGAGTACTTCTCCAGTTATAAGGAGTACATTAGAATCTAGATTTCTATGGGGAACATGTCCAAACTCAATCCAGTTGGGAAAGGGACTGTTCAATTTCAGAGGGAGAATGGTAAGTTGCTTCCCCTTCATGATGTGTTGCATGTGCCAGGCTTGGGTATGAATTTGATTTATGTATCCGTCCTTCATGATAAAGGCTACAATGTACTCTTTAAAGGGGTGCATGTGTTGATCAAGCATTAGGATTAGAAATCACCCATAACTATTGGATTTAGGAGCAGCCGACTTTATAGGTTGCAATTTGATACTCTTAAGGCACTCATGAGAAACAGTAATCCTAGAAACCAAGGAGAGTTATGACATAGGAGGATGGGTCATATGCATCATGGAGCACTTAAATTGCTTTGTGAGACAATGGCATGTGTTCTAGAGGTGAGCACAGAGCATGATGATGTATGTAAGGGATGTGTGTTGGGGAAGTTTGTGAAAGCAAATTTTCCAAGGAGTGACACTAGATCCAAGGGTGTTCTTGATCTAGTACATTCAAATATATGTGGACCAATGTCGGTGAAGTCTCTTAAGAGGATACGAATACTTTGTTACTTTTATTGATGATTTCTCCAGGAAGACCTATATATACTTCTTGAAGACTGAGGATGAGGTTTTCAGTCACTTTCAAGAGTTCAAAGCCCTTGTGGAGAATTCGATAGGAAGGAAGATAAAGGTTCTTTGGTCAGACAATGGAGGCGAGTACAATGGGAAAGAATTCTGGGAGTTCTATAACAAGGAAGGAATCAAGAGAGAGTGGACTATTCCTTACAATCCGTAGTCGAATGGGGTTTCTAAGAGGAAGAATTGTTCTATATCAGAGGCAGCAAGGGCTATGTTGCATGACTAGATATGCCACGTTTCCTATGGGCAGAAGCATGCAGTACAATAGTTTACATACATAACAAGGTTTCACATAAGGTACTGGGGAATATGACGCCAGAGGAAGCATTCATTGGGAAGAAGCTAGATGTCATTCACTTCAGGATATTTGGGAGTTTGACATATTGTCACATTTCAAGGGATACAAGTACCAAGTTTGATCAAAGTGCAGAGAGGGGTACTTTGTGGGGTACAATGAGACCTCAAAGGCATATCAGATATTTATTTCAAGGGCCAGGAGGATTATAGTTCGTCTTGAGGTCAAGTTCATGGAGGACAAGGCAGAAGGTCCAAAGATTTGCCTGCAGATGATCAGAGTGAGCAACCAACAGAAGCTCCACCAATCGCTCAACCAAATCAAGGGCAACAAAGCTCGAGTATGGTTACTAGTACAAGCACAAGCTCAAGTGCTGAGAGCTCGCAGAATATGGAGCAATAGATGCAACAAATCCAAGAGATGCATCAAGAAGATATGGAGGTTGATATTTCATCCTCAATTGTTAGCAGTAGTAATCGTGAGGTTCAACAGACACTAGGGGATGCTCACAAGTTAGTGGGAGCTCCTAGGACAAGTAGTAGATAATGGAGACAACCAACCAGGTATAATAACGATGTGACATTAATTGGTATGTTGGTAGATGATGAATCTTCTAACTACCAGGTGTATGCACCCTTTAATGGTCGCTTAGACTATGGGCCCCCATTCTTGAATTTATCAAATGACAGAATCAATTTATCAATTTCTCAAATTCCTGAATCAATATTTTGCAACATTTTCAATTCAAATCAATTTCCTTGATCAAATCGTAATTAATTCAATTATTTCAATACTTCCTAAGGTTTGATCATTTCATCAATTATCTTATTTAATTAAAAGAAAACAATTCCTTTTTATTAAATAAAATAATATTATTTAATTAAAATTTTCTTTTTAATTAAATAATCTTATCTTATTTAATTAAAATCTCTCTTAATTAAATAATATTATCTCATTTAATTAAAATATCCATTTTAATTAAATTAAATAATCTTATTTAATTAAAAAAAATCCATCTTTTAATTAAATAAAACCCCCACTTAAATCTCTCTTTGTTGAAAAAGGAAAAAAATTAAATAAAAATAAATAACGTTCCTTTTCTTCACACATCTTCCTAAGTGGTGGGCTTTTTGCCTCTTAATCATAGCCTTTGATTTTGTCTTTTGAAGATATGAGCTCATGGATCAACCAAGATTTAATCTCCACCATTGCTCATTTCTTTTTGCCTCTTAATCTCTACCGTCCATTGCTCTTTAAAATGAAACTTCTCATTCTCATTTGGATAATCAATAATCAATAATCAATCAAGAAATCAATCATCTTTTTCATGCTATTATTATGCTGCAAGTTTGGAGAGCAATTTTGGAGGAGATTTTGAGCACTTAAGCTTGGATATTGCAACTTCTTCTTGTCTTCTTCTTTCATGTCCCATGGCAATCCATTTAGATTAATTTTTCACTTGCATGTTAGATTAGATTCATGTTTCCTTTCATA
This sequence comes from Thuja plicata, assembly GCA_018584345.1. Lineage (NCBI taxonomy): Eukaryota > Viridiplantae > Streptophyta > Pinopsida > Cupressales > Cupressaceae > Thuja > Thuja plicata. The sequence continues at coordinate 752,497 of MU226478.1, forward strand.
GATTAATCTTGCATTTGTATTTCCTTTCATAGAATAATCATGCATTGTTATCATATCGATTAATTTTCTTTCTTGCATTGTTATCATATAGAATAGCTTTCATTTGCATGCATACTTGATGATCATGGAGACTAGAATTCTTTCTCTTCCTCTTTGAATCTCTCATTTTATGTTGTACTTGCATGGGTACAAACTAGGTCAATTTGATGGCCTTCATTACAAACCCTTGCACTCCATGAATAGAGAGCTATGAGTCGTCATTCGAAACCTCATTCTTGAGCAATCTTGGATACAATGATTCATATAAGTGTGACACATTTTTAACACACATTTTTGGCTCCCACCGTGGGGCAACCCACCTTTACATGCTGGTTTTTGTCATTTTTGGAGCTAACCCCCTTGTCCAGATTTGCTTGGAGATGAAAACCTTAGATTTTCAACGATTTGATCATATCTCCCAAACTGCTTGGAGTTTCGGTCTAAAATTATTTTTGCAGGTTTTCGACATATCAGAGAAGCTTCAATAAAAAATTCAGAATTTTCTGAGGTATTGTGAATTTTTTATAATTTTTTCTTTATTTTTCATAAAAAAATAATTTTCGGCGCAAATCAGCATATTTTTCAGAAATATGTTTTAAATTTGGATGCAATATCATAGCTCATTTGGTCGATTTATGAAAACTAGTCTATTTTGGGAAAATGGCTCTCTTGGGCACAAATGAAAGGATCTTTTCAAAATTATGACATTTTTGGAAAGCTCTCTATTTTTTAACAGGGGTCTTTTTTCTGCATTTAGCGTTTGGGATCCGAATTCATGTCATATAGGTCCAGTCTTGTTGACTAGGTCAAAAATCAAAAGTAAAAAAGGGCATTTAATGATTAGCTTGCACTTATTTTTCACATGGTTCAATGCATGATGTGAGTTGTCATTTGGATTAGGTGTTGGTTATTATCGCTCCTAACAATTTTTTTTTAGATCTAACCCTAGGGTTTGCATAAGTTGAATATACATTGCATATCTTGTTTGCTTGTTTGCTTGTTGGAGAGTTTGTGGCTTGCTTTCGCAGAAAAGCTCAACAAAAGAAACAATAAGGTATACTAAGCGTGTTGCTTTGGACTTGAGGTATTTTGTTGCATCTCTACAACATTTGAATTTTGAAAATAAAAATGAACCTCTCATGTGTTTAGCTTGAGCGTTTCTTGCTTTCATAGATCACATTTCCAATTTTTTCTCTAAAGGAATGAACCTAAATTTTCTTTCTTACATATATGTTTCACATAGTAATTAGGCCCTATGAACACTATTTGTGGCGATCTTGAGAGAGTGGGCTTTATTCGCTTGTCTTACATGCGAAGCTCTTCTTGACGATAAATCTCCTTGTAGGTAGGGAAGGATTTGTTATTATCTCACTTGGTTTGGTCTTCAACTTTTGACGGTACTTTCTCTCTTGAGATTGGTGGTCATTGTTGTTGATATACGAACCTTGGGTGAGGTGATTTAAAATTAGAGGGTTAATTAATCTTGTTTTCTATGTCTGGGTGAAGTGAAGAGGCTAGAGGATTATGCTCTTTTCCTTTTGGGAGAATCATAAACTTGGAACCCTTGAATCCGAACTAAGTCCCCATGTGGTCCATATTGTGAGTCTTACTTGTTAGAGAGGGTTAACCGTAGTGGACACTCCCTTTATTAGGTAAACCGCGTGGACGGAACCTCAAGTGGTGATAGCCATTTCTATCATGGTCCTTGTGGAAGAAATCTCCACAGATGTGGTCTTTTGTTGGGTTGTTAGATCTCCTCAGTAGCTCCTGATTGATTAAATTCTCAGACTGTGTCAAAACCTCAGTGCCCTGGGATTGGATTTCATCCACTTGAGATTGCAAAAGTTGCAGAATTGACCATTACTATGAACCATAGTGCAACCAACTTTTTCTTTTCTAGGACCATGTGCGTGATTGAAAAATATTTTGAGAACATACACAAGTAGAATCATTAGGGAGTAGAAATACTAAGACACTATTCTTGTTCATGCGCAAGGTTGCTTTGTCTCTTTCTCATTGTTTGGAGACAATTGTTTGCTTGAACTTCCTGATTGTTGTCTTGTGTGCCTGATTAATGATAAAAATTTGTTAATGCATCTAGTTGGTCAATTAAAACAAACAAAAATTGAGTTCCCAAGTCAAAAAACAAACTTTTTACAACTTGCTCAATTTGCTATCCTTTCATTTCCAGTCTTCTTTGGTCGATCTGGGCCAGATTATGTCACTTACCCCACTGTTAGAAGCTTGTTTACACTTTGGATTCTTGCGTTTTGACCTCTTGAATTAGTAACCTTTGATTTCACAAGTGACCTTGTTTGGAGTTGGTAAGCTAGAAACCATCCTTGTTGAAAAGATAAACCTTTAGATTCTTTGATAACACACTTGGAGAGTTTTGGTAGTCTCTTGTCCATTCACTTTCATACAAATTCAATTTCAATCAATATAAATTGGGTTAATCATCCTCCTGATCCATATGTGTTAGGGTATTCACCCGTTTATTGGGCACCTATGTGGCAGTGTTGATTTATACCTCTTGGAAAATTCTATCTTATCACCTCTTTTTGGACAAGTTAATGCCTTTAATATCCTAGTTTGGTACCAACGTTGCTTAGGGTCATCCTATCAGCTAGTACCTTTTCTTTCATGCCAGTTACAACAAGATATCAACTAAATCAAGGGAAATGACTTCAAGTGGTCTTTAACCAATTACCCTTAGTTCAAACTCGCCAAAAGTGTAAGGGAACAAAACCCATATTTGATCGATCGCCTAGGAACAACTCGAAAGTGTGGTTTGATTCCAAGAGTCACCTTAGTGAGTTGGGTACACCTTTAGAATCTTCTCACTCAGATATGGATATGAGTTACACAATGACTCTGAGAGAGATGGAAGACGTGGATAAACGTCTTGATGACATTTGCGAAACATAGAGATACTATTTCACTTGGTGGTTCCTCTCATAACAGTCGACCAGCTTCACCCCTTATCTCAACTAGATATCTGGATGCACACCAAAGAGCTAAGAGGGGTAAGAGGCAAGCTTATCAGGATGAGTTATCACAACATGAGAACCAAGGAGATGAACTTTATGACACTCATGTCAATGCAACCTATACCAACAACTTGTTTAGAAATTCAAGACCAAGTTCACCACTCAAAACATCTTCAAGATACATGAGTGAAAGACTTAAGAAGATTGAGCGTGAAAAGAAAGTCTTCCTAGATGAACAAGCTTAAAAGGAAGAGAAATTTAGACTCCTAGAATTGGAGAGACAAACTTTGGTGGAAATGGAAAAGAAAGCTTTCCAAGAGGAGCAAGATAGGCTTTTGGCTCAACAACTTAATGATCAATTTAACAACATGCGTGTTAGTGGTGGAAACAACTCTCCTCCATCCACTCCTCCTAAGACTTCACGAAGTGGAAGACATTCAAGAACACCATCACGATATCCTATTTCTAGAGGAAGAAGGGATTCTAGACATGATCATTATAGGAGACGAACACCTCCTAGGAACTCAAGACAACCTTCACAATGTGCTCATCATGGTTCACAATATGGGGGTAGTAGCTCGAGTTTTGATCTCACCTCCCAAGACTTCATGAAAATGCAACAAGAGCCACTTTTCCAACAATATGTGGAGAAATATTTAGAGCAAAACAAAGACAAGTTCCTAGAGAGTTAAATCAACAAGGGTGCTAGAGTCCTCTACAACTTTGATGTGGACAAAAAGATTAAGCAAGGTCCATCTCAAGAAGAGGAGATCAAACAACTTAAGAGCATGATGGAAAAGATGTTAGCACCCAAGAATTCATTCTCACTGGATTCAATTTTTCCTAATCCTTGTGACAAAAGTGTTAACATGAAAGACTTCCCTAGGAAGGTTGAGATCCCTCAATATGACAAATATGATGGGAATGGAGATCCACATGATCACGTGCGCCAATTTTATACCACAAATTTTGAGTTTCATCAAGATGACTCATATCTCATGAAATTTTTCCCAAGGAGTCTTAAAGGTCAAGCGATGGAATGGTTCACCAACATAACTCCTCTTTTTAAGACTTTCAAAGAGCTTGTCCACATATTTGTTCAACACTTTGCATACAACCTTTCAAGATCTATCACCATGTTGGACTTATGCAATTTAAAGAAAAACCAAGGGGAATCCTTTGTCACTTTCTTGCAAAGGTGGAGACGATAATGCTCTCGCCACCCTAGAACCATTCTTGAAAATGAAAAGATTGACATCCTTGTTAGCAACTTGGTTCCTGAAATGCAGTATGAAGTTAGGAAGATGGTTTTTGATTCTTTTGACACCATGGTTGAAACTGCATGTAGGATTGAGGATGTTTTGAAAGAACAAGGAATTTTGAGCAAACATGGAAACAACAACAACAACAATGGTCAAAATAACAACTCTAACAAGGATAAAGGGAAGAATTCACACTAGAATAGGAACAAACAAGTGGTCAATGATGGAGTTGTGGAATCCTCTCAACCAAAAGATCAAACCGTGCTCCACTTTTCTAGTGTTGTTCAAGCCATTAAACTCAATACATCTAATCAACAAGAGAGCAAGCCGAGATACCAAGATAGGCCTAAGAAAGAAAGACGTCAATTTTCAAAGCTTGGTGATTCATATGAGGATGTCTTGAAAACACTTATTTCCAACAACCTTGCACATCCTCAAGATCCTGTGAAACATTATATACCAGATGTTAAGCCACATTGGTGGGATGAGAAGGCCTTTTGCAAGTTTCACAATGGTATTGGACATGACATTGAAAACTGCTACAAACTCAAGCATCTTATTCAAGATCTCATTGACAATGGAAAAGTTAAGATAGATGGATTGAACACCAATGCCGATCATAAGGCATTCAAAGAACCATTTCCCAAGTATGAAAAGGGGGAAACCTCTAAAGCTAAGAATGGCAAAGCTGAGATCAATTACACTTACACAGATGCAGAGAATACTATCAACATGCTGGAATTTGTAGAAGAGAATGTCAATATGATGAGGGGTAAAGATACCTATGGTTATGATCTAGATGTGGACTCTCATCCTCTCTTTGATGAAGAACCCATCATGGTGCTAAGGGGTCCCAACTCTAGATTTTCATCGCAAGCCCTCAATGCTGTCACACAAAGTCAAGGTCTCATTGTCATTAGAGGACCCAATTTGAGTCAATCGAGTAAACCTAAGCAAGTGGCATCCAAGAATGTCACCTCAAAACTAACAGTTAATCCTAAGTCTACTTATAATCTTTTCGATCAGTTGTAAAGAACCCCAACTCAGATTTCAATTTTGAGCTCTTAGAGTTGTCCCCGAGACACAAGCAAGTCCTTGAGGATGCTTTGCGCATGACAAACGTCCCCAACAACTTAGATGTCGATCAATTCTAGAACATGGTTAACCACATTGCTAGCCCTCATTACCTTACCTTTTCGAAGGATGATGATAAATCTTTGAGCCACCCACACAATCTTGCTCTTCATATTGAGGTCGTGATCCACAGAAGCTATGTTAGGCGCGTGTTGATAGATGGGGGTGTTGGGCTTAAAATTTGTTCCTTTAATCTTTTGAAAGAGTTGGGTTATTCTAAAAAAGTCATAGATACCAGGAAAAGGATCACCATCAAAGCCTATGATGAGGCAGAAAGAAGTTCCAAGGGGTTGGTCGTCCTTCTGTTTAGGATTGGCCCTATTGAAAAAGATATTTTATTTCAAATAGTTGATGTTGATCCCCTTGCGTATAATATCTTACTCGGTAGACCATGGATTCACGATATGCAAGCAGTGTCATCTACTTATCATTAGTGTGTTAAGTTCCCTTACAATGGAATAGAGATTTGTATACCTGGGAATAACACTTTATCTGTCAATTCCATTTCAGCAGGAACTCATGTTCCCCTCAATAGAGAAGCAGAAGATTTTCATGCAACCTTAGCCGAATGCAAAGACAAGTTTAAGTTAATAGATCTTGGCACGTGGGGTATCAACTCAACTCCCTCACAACATTACCAATTTTTCCCAGGTCTTATGGAAATCCTTCACAAGAAAAGAGACCTTCCTCTTTAGCTATGACCTTATTTGGCACATTTAGAGTCCTCAGTGCCTATTCAAGATGAGAAAGAAGAGACATTTGTTAGAGACTGGGTCTATAGAGAAGAGAAATATATGCACAATGAGAACTTCTCTCCCTCTCCTAAGGCTTACAAACGAGGGTATACTTTTATCAGACAGATGGGCTATCTCGGACATGGCCCTCTTAATCATAGATTGGATGCTAGAGCCGAACCTCTTGATCATGCTCTTTTTGGACGCAAGTCCAAGAAGCCAGTTGGCCTAGGCTTTGTGAATCACAACAAGCACACTACTCCTATTCTTGATAAGTCAGATAGTGAAGATGAACTAGAATACATACCCAATTTGACAAAATTAGCAAGACATGTGTGAAGATTGGGTCCCTTCCACTAATCTCCTTTGGGGAGATTTAGATATTCTGGTCGCTCATGCGTCAGTTGCAACTTTAGAACAAGATGAATCGAATGTAGAAGATCCTTTTAGAGAACGTCAAGGAAAGAATCTTGTTCATTTAATGGAAAGAGAAGGTTCTACCCTTGATGACACTAGACCTTCCACATCAGGATGTCCCAAACCTTCATGGTGTAAACATCCTAGTCGCAGTTCAGACACAAGTTCATATGAGTATCAATGGAACTCCTCAGAGTCTTCCATAGTTGATAGAGATATTGATGTTATTCACACTTATAGTTCTCAACCCGAGGTAGCCAACGAGTCATGTGTAGGAATAGAGGATTTGAACCCTCGTGTTTCCTTAGTGGACGATTCTTCACTTGTTAGGATGAATCTCGATTTGGGTAGCTTAGAAGGATACTTGACAGACTCTGACTCTTCGATCACCAGCGATAATATCATTCACATTTATAACCTTGAACCAGTCATTGACTTACCCCTTGTTCATCCTGACCTCATTGATTGGTCCCAACGCTATCAAGAACCTGAGCTCTTAATGATTCAAAATGATTATGAGATAGCATGTTACCTAAATGTCATTGAATGCATAGTCTCTTCCACCAATGAACCGACTACTAGCATGACAGAGCTAGACATCAAGTACCCTAGTCATAAAATAAAAAGAAAAGAAAATCAAAAGAATAGGAGTTCTGATGGTGAAAACCACTGTGTGGTGGTGTCAGAACCAAAAAAAGTAAAAAGAAATGTTGTATCCAAGGGTGAAAACCTCTCTGAGGCGCCTAAGGATGAGGTACTTGATCGTCTCCCTAGCTACTTTCAAGATAGATCTTCAGTTCTTATTGAACCAGTGTGTTGTTTTTTTCTCCTCATGGGTACACAATTCCTAAGTCTTACAAGTTATTGTTCCCATGTACAAACAACATTGCTGAGTATGAAGCTTTAACAAATGGACTTAAGATGGCCATAGAATGGAGAATCATAGAGTTACACATCTATGGGGATTCACAACTGATAATCAATGAAGTTAATGATGAATATCAAACAAAAAATGAGAAAATGGTACCTTACAAGAAAATGGTTGATTCCTTGAAATGCTACTTCAAATTTGTCACATTTCAACAGATCCCTAAAGATGAAAACAAAGCAGCTGATGCTATGGCTACACTTGCTTCACTTCTTCAGTTAGAGCAACATGAATCTAGATTTGAATTCTTGGTGGAAGAGCTACATCACCCTATCTATGACACCCAAGAAAGCCATGTCATTTGTACCCTTGTTGATCGTGAGTCATCCCGTTATGGTGTCATTTACTCATACCTTCATGATGGCATTATACCTGAAACCTTTAACCGATCCAAACACAGAAATCTTACCCAAAATGCCTCTCACCATTCCCTTATCATTGGTGATTTGTATAGGAGGGGTCTCGATGGAACACTTCTTAGATGCTTAGAAAATGGAGAGTTTGACCAAGCGTTAGTTGACATTCACGGAGGCATCTGTGGGGGACATTCCAATGGTCTTTCCATGGCTCGAAGGTTGCTTAGGGAAGGGTACTATTGGCCTATGATGCAGATTGATGCAATAGATTTTGCAAATTCATGTGAAAAGTGTCAAAAACATGGTAACCTGATACATGCTCCAGGTAGGGTGCTCATTCCTTCTATATCTCATTGGTCATTTCAACGCTAGGCCTTTGATCTTGTTGGGCAGATTCATCCCAACTCATCAGGTGGACACAAGTTTATTATCACTTCTACTGATTACTTCACTAAATGTGTAGAAGTTGTCCCACTTTTTGTTTCCTCAGGCAAGACAGTCTCTCTATTCATTTTGAACCATATCATCTGTCGATATGGAGTGCCTTCCGAGATTATCACTAAAAATGGAGGCCGGTTCAAAAATAAGGACCTTAAACAACTCTACAAGAAATTCAAGAATAAACAACATTGGTCCTCCATTTACTTTCGATAAGGAAATGGTCAAGCAGAGACATCAAACGAGACCATTCTTAAAATCTTGCATAGAACAGTCTGTAAGAATGTTAAGAGATTGGCACTTACAAAGAAATCCAGCTTTGTGGGCCTATAGAATGAGTATTTGTACTCCTACTGGGGCTACTCCTTTTTCCCTTGCATATGGCGCTGAAGCAGTGTTACCTTTGGAGGTTGAGATTCCTTCACTTAGAGTTTCCCTCAAAGGCCTAGTTATAGATGAAGACTACCGTGCCATGAGACTTCAAAAGTTAGAACTTCTAGATGAAAAATGTCAAGCATCATTTGACCATATGAGGGTTTATCAAAAGCGCATGTCCAAATCCTTCAACAAAAAGGTTCGCCCTAGATAATTCCAAGTGGGAGATCTTGTCCTACGTGAAAATCCTAAGAATCAACAACATAGAGATCAAAAGGGCAAATTTGAACCTAATTGGCTTGGACCTTACATCATTACAGTAGCTTTTGGGTCAGGTGCTTATTTATTGTCTACAACACACAGAGAGCAGCTCCCTGATCCTATCAATGTCTTGCACCTGATGAATTTCTATCCATGATGCCCATTTTGTCTGGGGGCATCCTTTGTACATAATTATTGATCCTAAAAAAATCCAAAAAAAGGATATATTGTCAAAAATTCTAAAAATTGGAAAAAGTCCTGAAAAAATGATCATCTTAGTGAAAACCTAGCAATAGGTTCTTTGATGTATCTCCAAAAAATTATTTATTCCAAAAATACAAAAAATCAAAAAAATTCAAAAATTCAAAAAAAATAGAAAAAGTGCCTTGGTGAAAACCTGGAAATAGGCGCCTTGGTAGCAAAAATTCAAAAAAATTCAAAAAAAGAAGAAAAAAATGAAAGAGAAAAAATTGTAATAAATCCAAGTGGTGAAAACCTGGAAACGGGCGCTGTTTGAGGCCTTTGCACCCCTATTTCTTAGCGTGTGTCCTCGACACTTAGCCTTTCTCCATCATGCCTTGTCCTTGTTGCCTTGGTTTGGAATTGGTTTTTGTCTTTGTCTTTGTCTAGGGGGCATAACTTTTTTAGTTTTGGTCTCTTGGATGTGTTAGTCTTTAGGACATCTCACAAATGGTGTTTTTCAACACCACCCCAACTGTATTTTTCAATACAAACCCTAACATTGAGTGTTTTTCAACACTTATCAGTTTGGTCTTACCTCATTTTGTCGTGTGTTCTTACTTGCTTGCGAGCATTCGATCCTTATCCTCAGAACTCGGTATCAGTTAACACGCTTAAATTTTTAAACATCACACTTAATGCTTGAGCTATGTCATGATCTTTTCTTTGTGTGCTAAATGTTATTGATTTTTGTTGAGTGTCCTTGTCTAATAAGTCTCTCTAGGATGTGTAGCTAGAGGACTTGGGGCATGGGACATGTTTTTATTTGCTTCCTGCTTTATGCTTAATTTTTTTGCACAACCGTTCTGCTGTTCATCCTGGCCTCTATGCCTTGATGCGAGCGTGGTTTTGCTATATTAAATTGGGTAAGATAACATCACAGTCATCTTGACCTTTATGTCTTTGATGCTTATGTTAGAATATTTCCACATTCCAATCTGATATAAATCACATTCATATCAATAGCATAATAGTTAAGCTAACATTGAAGTCATCTTGACCTTTATGTCTTCGATGCTTATGTTAAAATCTTTCCACATTCCAATCCGATATAAATCACATTCATATCTTCATAGTTGCACTTGTGACTGGTGATGATTGTGTGATATTCTGATATCCATTAATAATGGCCCAATGATGAAAATAAGTTCCTTAGCATTCTCTAATGAATGATGAACACAAAGTCCTATGTTACAGTTGCTCTATTGAAAGTACACCTTTGCATTTTCATGTAGCTTGCATTGTTATACCTCATGTTAGTTTGCATTTTTAGGCTGCATTATGAGTTTGTGAGGGTTTTTGTTCATCTTTCTTGTGGACTTTTAATCAACTGTGATCACATTCTGATCTTCATTTCCTTATCTTCTTTCGTGATCTCAATCAAAATTTTCTATCTTAAACAGTTGACTAATTTTGGGGCATTCTATTTCTTAAGGCAAATTCTCTTTCTTCTCTCTATTTCTTTCCACCTCTTCCAAACTTCTATCTTCCATTCGCTTTCATCCGACTTCTTTTCTTTTAATTCAACCTTGGGGCATAATCTTTCATGCTTGATGATCTACCTTGGTTCTGTGATCTTTATATCTTTCATCTTACATCAAGAACCTTATCTTTAGTTCGATTAGATCAAATTTATCAATTTGTTGTTTCTCCTCTATCTCATTTCAATTTCGATCACGAGGGGGTAGTACCTATCAAACTTCAATCCTTGATTCAGCTTTATCAATCCTATCAATTGCTCCGCTTGGGGAAACCTTGCCTAAGATTCTTATCTTGGACATGCCAATTACCTATTTACAGGGGTGTTGACCTTGTCTTTTTTAAACAAGCTTATCTTTGTCCTGATGTGTTTCCGTTTGTCGATCACACGTCTGGGTTGTTTTGTGATCCCAAATTGATCTCACTTCAACTGCAATCTTTGACTACATGTGTTCCCATAAAGATCACACATTAGTCAAAGAGGGGAAAATGTATGCACCCTTTAATGGTTGCCTAGACTATGGGCCCCTATTCTTCAATTTATCAAATGACAAAATCAATTTATCAATTTATGAAATTCCTAAATCAATGTTTTGCAACATTTTTAATTCAAATCAATTTCCTTGATCAGATCATAATTAATTCAATTATTTCAATATTTCCTAACGTTTGATCATTTCATCAATTATCTTATTTAATTAAAAGAAAACAATTCCTTTTTATTAAATAAAATAGTCTTATTTAATTAAAATTCCTTTTTAATTAAATAATCTTATCTTATTTAATTAAAATCTCTCTTAATTAAATAATATTATCTCATTTAATTAAAATATCCCT
>MU226478.1:830813-861876 GCA_018584345.1 Thuja plicata
TACACATTCTGTTTGATCATCCTCCCTAGCTAAGAGGGAGTGTTAATGTTTGTAGCTTCAGTCGTATGATCATTAGAATATATATAATACATGTTGATTAATAATAATATATTATATATGTTATATATTATTATTAATCATATGAAATTTAATATTTAATATTAAATTATTATATTATTCTTAATTAATAAGTGATTGACGAAACATTATAAGATTGATTAACTTATGATTAATAGGAAGAGGCATGTCCTTTCTTATAAATAATAATGAATAGACATGTCCCATGAAGGGACATGTCTCTCCTAGCCTCATTCCTAATATAAATGAAAGAGAGATTGTTGCATTTGGAAAACACATACAAAATAGAGTGCTATTACATTTGCAACTATCCTAAAACTTAACAAAGCCACTATGTAAGGACACTTTTGAGTAACTTAGAGGTAAGCTAGGGTTTATGCCCCTACCTAAACATAACTAAGATGTTGTAGGTGCATCAATCTAGTGAATTTATTGTCATATCTTTCACTGTGGATTGATGATCAGGGGACTACTCCTTAGGGGGAGCACTCGGACAGAGAAGAAGATAGTTGCAACATATGATGTATTGGGCTTATTGTGCCTTTGGCATTGTTGTCAAAGGGGGAGAAGAGTATAATAGAGTATGTTGGAAATAATAGGTACTGAGAGGGGGGCTAATCAGTACTAATCAAACTTTCAGACTTCTACAAATACCTTTTAATAACAACAAAAGAAAATTCCACACTAAGTAGCATAAAATTGTAAGTGTACAGTAAAAGTATAGTGAATGAAATAAAAACATATGCACACTCATAAAACTTGGATTTTATTGTGGAAACCCTTGGTCAGGGGGAAAAACCACGGGGGGATGACACCCACAATATTCTCACTACATTGGAAAAGAGAGATTTGTTAGAAGCTTATAATATGTCACTTTATATGTGACTCACCCTATTAGGAGTGATTGATACCTTGTTATAAGTATCTAAAGTCCAATTTTAGACTGCCTTGTTAAAGGACTTAATCCCACTATTATAGTATTCACCCTATTAAGGGATTTACATGAAAAGTCTTATTAGAGACTACCCTGTTAACAAATTTTAAGATTATTGAAACTATTAGGAATAAAACAAAGGAATTGACCTATGAAATGCACTTCAAAATGCTAATCAAATCATTTGATGCTCTATTTTGTCTCTAAAATATGTTATGAATCCTCTTTGTAATCTGCTCTGCAATCTCTGTCCAAGATATAACACTTTAACACATATTTTTTTTCTCTTTTGTTTTATGTTAATCATCAACTATCCTCTTATAGCCTTTTACCTTTGATCTCAAAACTAATTAGGGCTTCAGTTTCTCTCCAAAATTTCTTTATCATATACAACCAACTCATAGAAACATTGCAATCTCACAGTGTTGTCCATAACAAACTTCAAGTTGTCTTCTCCAATATGAAATAGTTCTTCAATATTATTGGTCCAAAATGTGTCTTGAATTCATAATCAAATCTGTACACAACTACCAAGAAATTGACTTATTCAACTCTTAAAATAGTGTACTACATTTTTTATTATGTCCAGATTCAATGAATCTTGCATCGTCATAACCACTTTTGATAATCATTCAAAACTGTTCTTTAATATGAAGAACAAGATGTTACATAGGAAGAATGTTTTGATGATTTTTTCAACAGTGTTTGGATTCCGATGTTGTGGTCATAATGTGTATATTGGATATGTCATGAGGTTGTGGTTGCGACCATATTATGCTTTGATGATCGGAAGGAAAATTTTCAAGTGATAGAAGGTTATTTAGCAAAGAGTTAAAGGTGTTCTTTAGAAAAATTAGTTAGATCCTTGACTGGTAATGATGCATTGTGTTGTGATGAGTGTTTATATGTTCGAGGGATCATGGTGTTGTTGTTTATCAATGAGGATTGATGAGTTGGCATGTTTGTGATCGTTGTGATTGGATTTATTGAAGGTTGTGCAAGAACATTGAAGAATGTATTTTGGTTTGACTTTTCTTTGTCAAATTGATGTGCGATGAATTAGAAGTCCAACGTGAGTTTGTTAGAAAGTGTTCTAGATTTTTAACATGTTTTAGAGCTTTCTCGTTGAGCAGGAAATATTGTAAAATATTTTGTAAGGTGTTTATTTTCCATCATGTACGTATATTGTATAAATATGAATATGATGAAACAAACTAGTGTAGATCATGGATGCAAAGGTGTGATCGAGAGAGAAGACAGAAGAGAGAAGATTATCTGTATGTGTAGCATAGATTGAGATTTAACTAGATATCTATTGGCAGAGAGTGCTATTTTCTCAGATCATTTACTTGTTGATTCTTAACAACTTCATCAAGCTGAATCCCTTAACCGGGTAGATCCTAACAGGTCTAAATTGTAAATCCTTTAATAGGGTGACTCTTTAATTAGGATTTGAAATCCTTTAACCGGGTTACTCCTAACAAGGTAAAGCTCCTAACAGAGCTGGAGGTAAATCCCTTGACTAGATGACTCCTAATAGGGTCTTGCTCTTAACCGGGTGTACTTCAGAAGAGTGCATATTTTAGTGGGTGTCATTTCCACATGTGGTTTTTCCCAGTTGGGTTTCCATGAGAAAAATTTTGTGTTATTTTGTTGCATGATTGTCGATGTTTATCTCATTCCTTAATATTTTCATGCAATGAATTTTTATTAATGCAAGTTGTTGAATGGTTAATGAAAAGTTGGAATTGTTATATTAATGATTCCCCCTTCCCTCTTAATAATCTTGGACCTGATAATACGAACATGAACAAGACCATTTGAAGTATTATGATTTAAATTTCTTAAACCATTATTCTTTTACAATATCATGATTTATTTAATACCTTAATGCTTTTCATTTATTATCTCCATATTCTGAACTAGAATGTCATACTTGTTGTCCCGATGAAGGGTACTCCCTTTACAAACCCAAACACACAATAAAAGTACACAAGTAAATGGAAAATGAAAGAAAGAAACACTTTATTTATAGTATCCACATGAAATGAAATTACAACATTAAGAAAATAACATGCTACAACCACATGAGCATTCTCATTACAATAATCTGCAAGCAAGAGCCACCATATGCACAATCAAAATTGTCCCTTGTAACCCCCATTTGTCTTATTTATATTGGGAAGTTTAGCCACCCTAGAATATTTTGGAAAATGTAACTCCCCCTTTTGAGTTCGACCACTTTTATATCCTTTTCCTTATATTGGAATATGTTGAGAGTATGCCCAAAATGGGTTTTGGTGCTCACTAGAGTATTTTAAGATTTTTTTTATTTTTCCTCCTAAAGTAGCACAACTTTTGGAGGCCATGTCTTTTAATTTGAGATAAGACATTGTTAGAAAGCTTGCAAAGAGACCTACACCATGCCTCCATCAGATTTATAAGATCTACACTTTTTTCCCTAATATGGGGATTCTAATGCTATCATAAGTGTATTTGAAGTTTTTATTGGAGAAATTTTTCAAAAAAAAATGAATCTCTCAAATGCCAAAAGATTTTGGATTAATTCCTTCACCACTAGCTCCATGTCACTATTTAGGAGATTTATGTAAGACTTTGTGCAAAACTGACAACTTACTAAAAATATTAACCCTGCCAAAAATAGCAACTTTACTAAAAATATCCCATATTAATAACTAAACAATATTTTTTGGGTGATGCAAGATTGCTCTTACACCCTAGATGCTCATGCATCAGACACCTAGGGTAATTTGATAATTGACCTTATCACATCTCAAGTGTTTGAAGGAAAACCAAGGTGGTCAACCTTTTCTTTTGATAGTCATGACAAATCTTCAACAAGTCTCTTTTTCCATTGACAAAGTACTCTTCATATTGCCTGTTTCTTGTGCTTCTACCTACATGACTATCAAAGATGTCTCCTATTTCCTCCTTATTTGAAGTAGGTGCTAGAATACTCCATTGTGCTTCTATTATTTCATATATAATATTTTATTCATGATGCTATTACATGTTTGAAATATTAAACATAGGTGAAATGGTGAGTTCACTGGGCAACTCTACCTCAAAAGCATT
This sequence comes from Thuja plicata, assembly GCA_018584345.1. Taxonomy (NCBI): domain Eukaryota; kingdom Viridiplantae; phylum Streptophyta; class Pinopsida; order Cupressales; family Cupressaceae; genus Thuja; species Thuja plicata. The sequence goes on from MU226478.1 coordinate 834,922, forward strand.
TCCAGAATCATGCTTTTCTTTAGGATTTTGCATGCTCCAAATTTCTTCATATTTAACTTATTATGTGTTCTTATTGGATACCTCTCTTTTCGCAGATGAACTAGGACTTCATCACCAATCTGAATTCCTTATATCTCCTCTTTTGATCTGGTTTAGCCTTGTACTAAATATTCATCTTATTAATATACTTACTCACCTCTTCATGCAAATTCTTTAGGTGTTATGCAAAGTCTTCAACTTCAAAACTAGTCTTTTCTCCTTTTTCCAAATTTATAACTCTGAAGCATTTATAGGAATATTTCCATAAACAATTTGGAATGGTGATTTACTATTGGCAATTTTATGTCACCATTAGCCTATCTCATATATTCAATATGAGATAATTTTAATAGGCTTAAATCTCTCTTCAAAGTGGTCCTAAGGTTTAAACATTTAAGCCCTTAATCCTTTGTGCCTTATTCATTTTTCTAATGTCATAACTTATTCAATTCTTTGCCTGATTCATTCTCCAAGTGTCTACGTCTTAGTTCAAAAAAAAGTTTTGTATCTTGACAAATAGTTCCAATATTGGTGTCAGGATTCAACGTCAAAAATAGAAATTAGATATTAAAAAGGGAAAAGCTAAGGAAAAGGAACTCTTACTTCAAAAATAAATGTTTGGGTCCTAACAAACAATCCCAAAATTGGTAGGATTCAACATCAAAAGTGGAACATAGATATAGGAAAATCAAAGCTAAGTGAAGGATAAGTTTAAAAGTTAGTTTTTGGGCCTGATAAACATTTCCAAAACTATTGTCAGAACTCGATGCCTGAAATGGAACTATGTTAAAGGTGAAATAAAGTTCAAGGAAAATAGGAACAAGTCCCTATAGATCCCCCTCTTTCACAAGGCACTAGATTTACAACTCAAGAAAATATTGTTCACAATCCTTTTCAAAACTTCATCACTCATTTCTTCGAAAACTTATTCTCCTTCCTCATCTCATAATGTCACCATACAAATCCAAGAGTTTATAGATAGTGGTACTATCCACATAGTTCCTTAGCATTTCCTTCACCTATTATGTTTCTCCACATCATATGATCTTAGTAGCTTACTAAATTATTGGGGGCTCTTTGCTTTTCATGGTGCTATACTTTACATTTCAATCTTCCCTTATGAACAACATAATAGGTTATTTTTCCTTGCACTTTCACTTGGGGGGACAAGGTTTCTCTTTCTCTATCCCCTTTAAGGATCCATTATCTCTTTTTATCTTTTATGACATGATTCCATCCTTGCATGGACTTTTTTGTTTCACATAAGGATCTTTCTCATTTTAGGGAGGATGACATTCTTATTTACAATATCTTCCTTTCTTGGGAGTGTAAGTCTATTATAATTGATATTTCACTTAGAGTACATTATGTGTTATCCTTTCCCTTGCCTTTACACTTGGGGAACTTCTTTCAAATCCTTTCTAAGGATCCACTTTCCTTTGTAAAGTGGTGTTTGTTTATTATGTGATGTTCAATTTCTTACATGGAATTTTTTTTTTCATTATGGATTCTCTCGCTTATACAAGAGGTATGTATCCTTCATCACAACCCCTTCTTTGTTGGCAATTGTATGTCCATAATAAAAAAACCCCTTACTTGTTAGCTTACATTGTATCATCCTTCATCAATAATCCCTTTTTCCTACCTAGAAATAGGAGGGTTAACATGGTAGATGCTTATTCTCCTTCCCCTCTTTCTCTTGATGGTGTTATTTTTGTTTAAGAACTCATTTTTGAGGTGGATTCCTTGGAACATAAATATCTTCCTCCTAAATTTTCCTTTACATATGTTGCAATTTGTCTCTTACACATTCATCTTCCCTTAGCTATAGAAAGAGTGACACCTCTTTTGCTAGGTTTATTCATAGATTGTCACCTAAAGGATATTTCCTTGGTGTTGAAAGTGGATATCCTTGTTATTCTTTTCCTTAAGATGTCATCCCAACTTTATGTTGTCATCTTAAGGAGGGCGACATGTATTAATCCTCCTTGTGTATTATATGAAAAACTCATTTTGCATCCCTTGGGTATTGTCTTTTCTCCTCTAAGCATTCCTTTTGCATTCCCCTAAGCATCCCCTTTGTGCCCCTGATCATTCCTTTTGCATGTCCTTTATAATTCCTTGTGTGCCCCTAAGAATTCCTTTTGCATGCCCCTAAGCATTACCTTTGAAACCTTGAATGTTCTATTTGTAAAACCCTAAGAATTCCCTTTGTTCCCTTGATCATTCCATTTTGTGCTCCTAAGCACTCCTTTTGTGCACCCCTGAGCATCCCCTTTGGGCCCCTCAACATTTCCTTTTTGTGCGCCTATGCATTATTACACCAGATGGGTTGACTATCATGCACTATAGCATCAATATCATCTTTACATGCAATGCTCTCTCTTTTATGGGTGGAACTATCATACCTTTCTTGACTATTTCCCCCTCTTCCTTCTCTTTCCTTCATTAATCTCCTAGCATGACACAAATTTCTAGTCTTGTGTCATTCATGGCTCCTTTTTCTACTTCATGATCTCCTAGCTTTACTAGTAGGTTAGACCATCGAATTTCTCTTTCTTTCTCTATGACCACTTGTGCTTTTTTTATATCTTTTCAAACATGATGATTGAATTTGAGACATTTTCTCTATCAAGGTCTCTTCAAATAGTTGATTTGGAGTCTTATTTTTAGAAATAGCCCCTTTTTGTTGTTGTCTTTTATTTATTTTTTGTCTTTTTTTCCTTTGTCCTTTTTTTTTTGTCTCTCATTTCACATGTTTGTATGAGTTCAGATCCTTTGTGTTGGGGGCTTCTGTCCTTAAACTTAATGATGCCTTATCTCTTTGTAGTTTTCCCCGTGACCATATATTTTCCTCTCTCTCTTTGTTTTGCTTTACTACGATCATGACATGGACTCATACTCCCACTAAAGTGGGGGCTAAGTGTATCATCCTAGAATTCCATCACTATGTAATTTTTTTATTTAGCTTGGCCCCATTTTAGCATGTATGATATCCTACATTAATTTCCTATACTCTAGCCTTGATTATGCTCCATATTTTGGTATCCCCTCTTTAATTCGACCCCTGAGCCAAATTTATATTCTTTTGGGGGGAATAGGCTGACCTGGTTAGCCTATTCCCAAAAATAGTTTGACCTAGTGGACCTATTCCAAGGAATAGGTCAACCCAATAAATGTTCCAAAATTTGAACTGGGGGTTGGTCTCAATAATTGAGTGGGAAATCTAAATTCTTATCAGCCCTCTTTAATTTTTGAGCTCTGAAATGCTTGTGATGGGTATATAAGCAACCTACCTCTCATCATTTAGACATCACAACATAATAGCAAGCATTCATGATATCATAAGCATTCATACTTACAATAAAATATAAGAAGGCCTCAAGAGCAAGATCAAAATCTCCAACATATCAAGCATTCCAAGGAATTTCCAAGACAATATTCTCCATGGGAGAAATCTTATCTCTCTCATTGAAGGCCAGAGGATACCACCATCAAGGCAGAAGATCATAGCATCCAAAAAATTTCAAGCATCCAAGAATTCAAGCTCTTCAAGTCTTCAAGTCATTCTCCTCTCTCTATCAAGCATTTTGGAAAACTATAACATCCATTATGCAAGGCTTGTATTTGATGATTTCCTTTTAGGTTTTTTGTGTGGATTCAAAGCTATTGCATTAACACTTGTGATTACATTCAAATAAGTATTGTATTATCAAGGTAAAAGGTAATTCATGCTTTAGATCTAGCTTCTACGTTACATCAATTTTTTTTCCTTTCTAGCATATTTCATTTAAATTTCAAGGATGATTGCTCAATCAGGGTTTGATTGAGGCAAGCCTCTCTCTACCAAAAAAATTCTCTCTTTTCTATGTGCAAGAATAGGTGGCACCAGTTTCAAGATCATATCTAGAAAGTATAGGACCTCAACTATAGTCTGTAACTAAAATTTTTAGAAAGAGTAGGGAATAAGTCAACCCAGTCAACTTATTCCCAAGAACAATTCAACCAAGCTGTGATAGTCCCTCTGAAATAGCATCAAACTAAATTTGTAGGTTAGTTACATCTTCTATATTATGGATACAAAATTGATGTGTTTGTTCTCTGTCAGTCTATGCATTCAGAAAGCTATATTTTCTTCATTTCTAGCCCTAAATCTTGCATTAATAAATCACATTTTCATAATCAACTTCAATTATAACAAAAGGTCATTGCACTCCCTCAATGCATAAGCATTCTTGATCCTAGCAGGTCATCTTCTTTTCAATGTAATATAGAAGATAGGCCCATTTTCCTATTTCTTATGTTACATTACCTTTGTCAGTATCCCTATCTCAAACCAATTTTATATGAAGTCAAAAAATCCTTGGCTCACTTCCATGAAATTTTTCCCTTCTACCATCCATAAGTGTTTCAAGTTTCCCCACAATGGACATGTTATAATTACCAGATATATTCTTTATCAACCCTTAGCTAATCATGTAAACTTTACCCTTGATTACTTTTGGCCTCTGAAACCTCAACCTTTGTGTTGGTAAACAGATTGTTCTTTTGAATTTAACTCTAAAATACCCAAAATACTTGAGAACAATTGAATACAACAATTGGAAAATTCTTATTGAAAAAACTAATTTCCCTCTGAATTTAAAGGTACAACTCCCTTATATGAATGATTTTCAGTGAATCTTTATCTTTCCTAATCTAACAAGGGTATGTTCTTGACCCGAGAACAGAAGAGGTAAACCAAGCTATACCTAGATAGGAAATAACTCAGGCAGGATAAATTCAACTCTAAATCTAGCCGATTATGAGATTTCATCAATCAGATTAACCCCCAAAATCGGTAATGCATGAAAAACTACTGAAAATGTAGAAGCAAGACTAAATATTAATGATGAAATGCTAATGAATCAATCTATATCACAGAAATGTTTCCCAACTTAGGATAACAAGAGATCTTCCCCTAAATTGACTGTATCAAATCATAATATAGAAATATGGTTCGAATACAGATTGTAAATCTAACTTCAAAGAAACATTCTGATTCAATAGAAAGATTAATGAAATGCTATGGAACATTTAAAGAAATGGTATTCAAACACACACAATTGACTTAGCAAAATGCTATCTTTCACACCAAAATTTAGCTGACCTGTTTATTGATTTTGGAAATAATACATATAGAGTCCCAGATTGGACCATTACATAAGGGGTAACTGAAACGGTTCAATTTCCCCAACCATAAATGATAACCAAAGGTTTATCCATTACAATATTATCAAAAAATAGTACAAGAGGGAATCTAGTTAAGCATCATTCTTCTTCCCCTTGTCCAATTTAGCCCTGTAAGCTATGACAATAGTGATGACTTGGAAGATCTCCTCGTGCTTGTTGACATGGACATTGATATATCGGATGAGCCACCTGGAATGTTATTTGTCTAGAGTCTTGATTGCATCTTTCTGATCTTTCAGCTCTTCCATAGCCCTGAAGATACATCCACTTAATTGATAGAGTTCTGGGACCTTATCTAAATGAGAAGAAGACTGGTATGCCAGATTATGCAGGTAATCAGAGAATGACTTTTGCATGTCAGTCACTCTATTCAGTTATTTTCCCTAACCACTTGTCTATGATTCTGCATGAAGCCCCATGAGGAGTTTAAAATCTTTGTTCTGCTCTTCCTTGACCTTGACATCTATTTTTTGCAATCCAGCCTCCGCTTGGATGATCATCTCGATCTTGAACTCTAGGCTTTGAAGCCACTCGATCAAAGGCTCATCTCCCTTTTGTAAAATCTTAGCCTTTAGTGCCTCCTTTGTCTTCCTCTTTACTACCACATGTAGCATCACTATGCATTCCTGGCACCTCACTCTTTCTTCTGTGAGAGTCTACAAATTTTTACCAATGTTATTACTCTCAACTTCCAGCCTTAGAAGAGCATTACCCAATTTCTTGATAATTGCTAGTCCTTCAGACTTTAGCCTCTCGATCCATCATTTGCCAATCTGTCTGAAATGTCAATCTTCTTGCAGCTTAGCTACGATGGCTTGGTTTTCCATAGCACTAGGTTCAAAGGTGGTTTGGGTGCTGGGAATGCTTGCAATTGGAGTGAGGAGTTGTCTGATGAAGTTGGTTAGCTCAGCTACTTCTACCTTAAGTTGAACCTTGGCAGTCTTGATCTCCTCAAGCTCTTCCTCTATCACCGCATTAGTAGATTTCCACTAGTCCACCTTGGTGTCATGATGATCCAACCCCATATCAAATGGCTACAACTAAAATTTTGAAGCAATCATATCTTTGAATCTACCTTCCTTAGTTGGTTTGGCCACTTCCATAGTGAAGTGCCCAATCTCAGGGTCACGACCCATAATAGACATCGTCTTTACTTTCTTCTACTTTCTCGTAGTGGCCTTGGACTAAAGGGCTCATGATAGAGTGTCTTTGATGGAATTTCCTTCTTCCACCCTATTCCTCTTGCATTCTAGAGTATTTTCTATCCATGACTCTGCGTTGGTAACTTTGTTGGCAAAAACCAACTCCTTAATGTACAACTTCCTTATGACTGGGGGAGTATCTTTTGGTCTGGAAGTAAATGGGTTCACTAAAGTAGGGGAAGAGGAGATTAATTTGACAACTTGAGCAACCTCTTGTTGCTTCTTAACCTCTTTATCTGATTCTGTAGTAGAGGTACTCAAGCTATCCTCTCCTACTTCAACTATAAAAAGGGATCCTCGCCTTGGAGTCTCTTGGGTAGAGATCCCAACTTGGGTATCCACAACAATAGCTTTAACTAGTCATTCAGGCTCTGCAGCTTTAGTGAGCTCAACTGTAGATTTGACTGGGTCTGTAGAGACTGCTTCTTCAGTCGCTCCAATGTCTAGAAGAGGGCCCTCTCCACAGGTCTTCTCTAATGGGATTTCCTTCTCAGGGGGTTCATCGCCTCCTCCCGCCGGCTGGGTTGATCCTTTAGCAACAGTTGGAATCATTGTCAATGAAGTTGCTACAGTGCTAGAAGTATCCTTTGTTGGGGTTCACTGAGTGGGAGGCTTCCTTTCTGACCTCTTCCTTTGGCCTGTTGTCCATTCAACCCATTGTTCTGTCCTTTTGAAAATGCCACCAATTAGAGTCTACAAGTCATTGATGGCTTGATCTAGCATGGGCTCAAAAATGATGGGAGTGAAATTTATCTTCTCCAAGTATGTATTATCGTACATGTGGTTTCCATCATCTTCTAGCCCCTCCACTGCAATGTTAACTTTTAACCTTTTGATTTGTTCAATAGTTAACCGAGTGTAGAACCTCTCCCTACTCTCCAAATCATCTTTACAATTGGCCCAGTAGTCTTCAATATCATCGACATGATGAAAGCACGACTCATTTGCAAGACATCTCTGGCATAATTCACTAGATCATACTACGGCCTCAAGACATCATAGGTTTCCAAAGAAAACCTCTTCGAGAATTTCTTTAGAACATTCTTCGCCTCCAACCGGATGCACAACTGTAAGCTCCAATAGTCATAGGTAAGTCGTAGCCCTTCTTCCTAGCATCAGCACAGATTAAATTCACTTGGAGTGCTTGCCTCATCACCTTAATTAGCACAATCATATCAGTAGGATACCTGGGCAGCTTGAAAGGGAAGTCATAAAACCTGCAAGATGAAGGTATGAGAAATCTATGAATTGAATAAAATAGCATCTGAATTGGCTGATAAAATCCATGGCTTCAGGAGAAAATCTCCTCTCTGGACAACCTTGTAGTTCCCTGCATAGTATCATTGTAAACACATCATTAACTCTGAGATAATTAGCATAGTTATTATGTAGTTGTAAAGAAGGGAAAAATTCATATCTCTTTACATCTTCTGGAAATTCCTCTAACCTAGGAAGCCCTGGCCAAATTTGAATTGTAGCCAGAATATACAAAAGAACTGAGGGCATATAGAACTCATCTTGACGCTTAGCTCTATTCAGGGAATCTAAGAGGTTCTCACTTACCATAAGGGCCCAATCAATGAAGTGATGTTGCGAGAAAATTACCTAAACAGGAAGAAGTGTCATTCGATGAAATTAAGGGTGTCGCTCTCACCTCTGATTCTATGAAGTAATACTAGAATATCCACAATCTCTAGCTTCAGGTTTGTACCATATATTGTTTTGGGCAACTTGCCCTTGGAACTCTTTGGTTCTTGAAACCACGACTTCATGATCTCCTTCTTCCACATGGTCCTCTTTGCTGTGTATTCAGAAACCACCCGACTGTAAGTAATTTCTGAATACTCTGCTTGTTGTGGGATACTAAGAGAATTCTAGATGGACTCTCTATCAATATAGAGAAGCACCGTGTCATCGGGCAGAATAATTTTCTTGGTGTCTGGGTTGTATTGAGATATATATTCTCAAACCAGCTCAGGAGCTTGAACTGCTATAGGAAAACTGGTAGCTTCAACTAACCCACTTTCCTTAAGCTTCTCAGTAATAGGATGCATCTGATCTGCCTTCAATCTATTTTGGAAGTTCTACATATCGAAGAACTTCAATGAAGTGTCTGAGATCTTATACCAGTTAGAGGTGATGCCATTCATTCCATCGAATCCCATAAATCTGGGAACCATGCTTTGAATGATTTGATTCGTGGATTAGGAAAATCTCTCAAGAATGCAGGGGCAAAGAATAACTAATATCATAGGCTTCAAATTCAAACAATTTGGTGACAAAATGATGGCTCATGTTCGTAGCCTTCAACTGATTTTATAATGTTGCCCCACTTTTGGTCCTCATACCTTTCAGACAAAAGTGAGTGTTTAATGTGTAGTGGTGGTCTTGAAAGCTTCTTGTTAGTCCTGAGTCTAAGTCTAGAAAACTTTCCCTTAGGCTAGCGAGCCTTTGCCAGATTTTTCCAAATTGCCTTCTCTTTTGTGAACTGGAGGGTTTCTGATTATGAGTTCATGTGTTCATTGGGTAGGTTAAGTTCCCAATCTAGTAAAGGTCGTGGTTCAAATATTTCTAACATCAGTGTTACACATAATGGAAGTATGTAGCCATAATCCTTCATTTTGCAGCTTGGCGGAAAATTGGGTTCAAGCTTCTCCACTGGTGGAAAAGTATCAACAGAATGCATCTTCTACTGACGACGACTAAGTGATGTCTCAGCAAGAAGTACAGTTCTAAAATGGATCCTTTAGGCATAAGAAGGGCTATTGTGTCTGGATTACACATCTACAAGCCAAAGGGAATGATTCAATAGAAAGAAATTGAGGAAATAAGGCAAAGGCAGAAAAGCGGAAAATGACTTCTCCCCTACTCCTACAGGCGGGTTTTGACCCACAAAGTATGTTTTCCGCCGAACCATTTAAATGAAGAGATTTTGAAGAAGGACATGCCTCATAAAGAATCTGAGATATAAAGAAGGTAGATGAAATCAACATATGCCATTATGGCATCTTGATAGACCAAATTTTCCCCTTGGCATATTTTTGAACCGAGAGCACTCCAAAATCACTTCTCCACCCAAAGGAGAAGCGGAAAAGTGATTTTCTGCTACCTCAGAAAAATTACCATTGCAGTTACTAAAAGTGAAAAGACATTTCTTAACAGCCCGTAAAATTAAGGTAATTAATTCAAATAAAGCCATTTTACTTCATAACGGGCTTTTTCATTAATGTTGGGGTCTTTTCATTCGTGTGGCATAGGAAGTTGGTTGTTAAACGGTAAGAATTCAAAAGTTATAAAATTAGTTGAAAGTTGTGAATGAGAGCCACCATTTGTTCACCAAATTGTTTTGAATTCAAAGTCTCTTATTTTAGCTATTCCTTTCTCCCGCATCCCTAAGAGATACTTCTAATTTCCAAATACAAATCATCAGAAGTATGGCTTCCAGATTCATGGGATTCGATGGAATAAATGGAATTACCTCTAACTAGCATAAGATCTTAGACACTTCTTTGAAGTTCTTTGACATGAAATTTTTTTAGAATAGGTTGAAGGCAAACCAGATGCATGTGATTACTAAAAAACTAAAGGAGAGTGGATTAGTTGAAGCAGTCGATTTTTATGTAGCAGTTCAAGCCCCAGAGCTAGTTCAAGAATGTATCGCCCAATAGAACCCAGACACCAAACAAATCCTTCTACCTAATGACATAGTGCTTCTCTCTATTGATAGAGAGTCTGTCGAGAACTCTCTTTGTATCCTAGAATGAGCGGAGTATTCAGAAATGACATACAGTCAAGCGGTGACTAAATACATTGCCAAAAAGGTAGTTTGGAAGAAGGATATAATGAAAGCACGGTTTCAAGAACCCAAGAGAGCCAAAGGGAAGCTGTCGAAGACATTATACGACACTAATTTGAAGCCAGAGATCATAGACATCTTGGTGTTACTCCATAGGATCAAAGGTGAGAGTGAGGCACTCAACTTTGTTGATCATCACTTCTTCCTGGTTTAGGTAATCTATTCCCAACATCACTTCATTGATTGGGCACTTATGGTAAGTGAGAATATCTCAAAGGCCCTAGATAGAGCTAAACGATAGAATGAATTTTACATGTCTTCAGTCCTCTTATATATTCTAGCTACACTCCAAATTTGGCTAGGTCTTCCTAGATTAGAAGAATTTCCTGATGATGTCAAGAGTTATGAATTTTTCCCCTCTTTGCAATTGCATAATAGTTATGCCGAGTATCTTCGGGTTAATGATGTGTTTACAATGAGATTGTGCAAGGAGCTCCAAGGTTGTCCAAAAAGGAGATTCTAGCCTGAGGCCATGGCCTTTATTAGCTATTTTGGGTGTTATTTCATTCAATTTAGAGGTTTCTCATATCTCTGTCTTGCAGGTTTTGATGATTTCCCTTTGAAGATGCCCAGGTATCCTACTGATATGACCGTGCTGATCAAAGTAATGAGGCAAGCACTCAAAGTGAACTTACTCTGTGTTGAGGCTAAGAAGAAGGGATATGAATTCCCCATGACCATCGGAGCTTACAGCTGTGCTTCTCGGTCGAAGGAAAAGAATGTTCTCAAGACATTCTCAAAGAGGTCTTCTTTGGAAACCTACGATGTCTTGAGACCGCAATATGACCTAGTAAACTATGCCAGGGATGTATTGCAAATGAGTCGCGCAATTCATCATGTACATGATATTGAAGACTACTAGGCTAATTGTAAGGATGATTTAGAAAGTAGAGAGAGATTCTACGCCCGGTTAACTATTGAAAAAATCAAAAGGTTCAATGTTAACACTGCAATAGAGGGGCTAGAAGATGATGGCAATCATATGTATGATAATACATATCTAGAGGAGATAAATCTCACCCCTGTCAGTTCTAAACCTATGCTAGACCAAGTCATTAGTGATTTGTAGATTCTAATGGGGGGTATCTACAAAAGAACAGAACAATGGGTTGAATGGACTACAGGCCGAAGGAAGAGGTCAGAAAGGAAGCCTCCTACTTAGCGAACCCTGGCACAGGATACTGTTGGTACTGCAACCACTTTGTTAGTAACGATTCCAACTATTACTAAAGGATCAACCCAGATGGTGGGAGGAGGTGATGAACCTCTTGAGAAAACAATCACATTGGAGAAGATTTGTGGAGAAGGCTCACTTCTAGATATTGGGACAACTGAAGAAGCAGTTACTACAGATCCAACAAAGTCTGCAGATGAGCCCATCAAAAGTACAGAGCTGATTATGGCTACTATTGTGGATACGCAAGTCAGGATCTCGACCCAAGAGGTTCCAAGGTGAGGATCCCCTATTATAGTTGAGGTAGGAGAGGATAGTTCCAGTACCTCTACTACAGAATTAGATAAAGAGGTTGAGAAGAAATAAGAGGTTGCTCAAGTTGTCAAATTGATCTCTTCTTCCCCTACTTCAGTGAACCCATTCACTTCCTGGCCAAACGCTACTCCCCCAGTTATAAGGAAATTTTTCATGGAGGAGTTGGTCTTTGCCAGCAAAGTCACTAGCGCAGAGTCATGGATAGAAAATACCCTGGAGCACAAGAGGAAGAGAGCGGAAGAAAGAAATCCTAGAAAAGATACTCTGTCATGGGCCCTTCAGCCCAAGGGCACTACGGGTAAACAGAAGAAAGTGAAGACAATGTCTACCCTGGGTTGTGATCCTGAGACTAGGCACCTCACCATAGAAGTGGCCAAGCCAACTAAGGAAGGTAGATTCAAAGATATGACTACTTCAAACTTTCAGTTGCAGTCATTTGATATGGGGTTGGCTCGTCATGACACCAAGGTGGATTGGTGGAAATCTACCAATGTAGTGATAGAAGAAGAGCTCGAGGGGCTCAAGGCTGCCAAAGTTCAACTTAAGATAGAAGTGGCTGAGCTAACCAACTTCATTAGGCAGCTCCTCAATACGATTGCAAGTGTTCCCAGCACCCAAACCACCTTTGACCCCAGTGCTACGGAGAACCAAGCCATTCTTGCTAAGTTGCTAGAGGACCGACATTATGGGCAGATTGGTAAATGGTGGATTGAGAGGCTCGAGTCTAAGGGACTAGCAGTGGTTGAACAACTAGGTAATGCCCTTCTAAGGTTGGAGGTAGAGAGAAATAACATTTCTAAGAACCTACAGACTCTCACATCGGAAAGGGTGAAGTGCCAGGAATGTATAGTTATGTTGCATGTGGCAGTAAAGATGAAGACTAAAGAAGCTCTAAAAGCTAATATTTTATAGAAAGGAGATGAGCCTTTGATTGAATGGCTTCAGAGTCTAGAGTTTAAGATCAAGATGATCATCTAGGATGAAGCAGGATTGTAACAGACATATGTCAAGATCAAAGAGGAGTAGAGCAAAGATTTCAAACTCCTCTTAGGGCTTCATACAGAATCACAGACCAGTGGTTAGGGAAAAGAAATAATCAAAGTAGCTAATATGCAGAATTCATTTTCTGATTATTTTCATAAACTGACAGAAGATTCTTCCTCTCATCTAGACAAAGTACCAAAACTCCAGCAATTGAGTGGATATATTTTCAAAGCGACGGAAGAACTGAAAGATCGGACTAATGCCATTAAGATTCTCGCCAAGGAACATTCCAGGTGGCTCATTCGATACACTAACATCCATGTCAATAGGCATGAAGAACTCATTCAATTCATTATAGCTGTTATAGCCTATAGGGCTAAATTAAACAAGGGGAAGGAAACTGAAGCTTAAATAGATTCCTCCTTGTACTATTTTTGATACTATTGTAACCGATAAATCTTTGGTTATCATTTCTGGTTGAGGAAGTTGAACTATTTTGGTTGCCTCCTTTTTGTAATGGTCTAATCTCGAACTCTATATGTACTATTTCCAAAATCAATACAAAGGTCGGCTAAATTTTGGTGTAAAGGATAGCATTTTGCTGATTCAAATGTGTATGTCTGAATACCATTGTTTTATCTGTTCTATTTGCATTGCATTTATCTTTCTGTTGAATTTGGGTGTTTCTTTGAAGTTGGATTTACAATCTGTGTTTGAACGAGAGCTCTGTATTATGATTTGATACAATTAGCTAAAGGGGAAACTTGTTGTTATCTTGAGTTTGGGAAACATTCTTGTGATATAGATCAACTCATTGTTGTTTCATCATTAGTCTTTGGTCTTGCATCTGTATTTTCAGTAGAAGTCTATGCATTACCAATTTTTGGAGTTAATCTGATTGATGAAATCTCAGAGTTGGCTATATTTAGAATTGAATACATCCTGCCTAAGCTATTTCCTGCCTAGGATTAGCCTTGTTTGCCTCTTCTGTTCTCAGGTTAAGAACATACCCCAGTTAGACTAGGAAAGAGCAAAATTCACTAAAAAATATTCATATAAGGGAGTTGTACCTTTAAATTCAAAGGGAAATTGGTTTTTTTTTAATAACAATTTTCCAACTATTATATTTGATTGTTCTTAAGCATTTTGGGTATTTTAGAGTTAAATTGAAAAGAACAATCTGTTTACTAACAAATTTTTGGCGACTCCGCTGGGGAGATGAATAGTCATTACACCAGAAGCATATCATGAGGAAATATGGTTCTTCCCCATGAAAATATAATTCTAGTACTCCAACCAAATCTTGGTTTTCAAGGTGATAAAGAAGACCTTAGTTCCTCTATGAACACTTTTGCCTAGAGGAACAGAAGAAGCACCGAACATTATAGAAATGCTAGTCAAGTGCTAGAGAAAGAAGAAGCTAGAGCATAAGCACTTGAAAGAGCCTTCCGAAGGAGAAATCAAAGATGAGCACAACGCCAAGCCGAGCATGAAGCTAGGCCACTGAATTAGTCAAAAATCTGGAGCCTAAAATATTTCTCAGGAGCACAAAGAAAGAAGGAAGTACAGATCCAATCTTTGAGAGACTTGCAGATATCAATTTTTCTATGCTTGAAGTACCTCACTAAAGAAATAGAACTGGAAAAAGCCAGAGAAGACCTTCTTCACCCCCTAAGCAGTCTACTCTTTTATACACCACTTGCCAAGTGTTAACATTACACGGAGTAGTTGCTCCCCATGTTCTCAATCTAACCCCTTATTTACCTCAAGTAACAATGGCACTCCCTTGGGCTACTACTGTCGAACCCCTGCAATTAGCAGTATACAATCCTCTTCCCTCAGGGTCTAGATAGAATTTTCCTAAATTTTCAAGAGATAGGAAAGTATCTACAGATGAACATATTGCTGCATTCTTTGCTTCTATCAATATTCTAGTAGTATGAGAAGAGGATGTGGCCATTAGATTATTTGTTGAGACCCTTGTTGAGGGCACTACCGATTGGTTTCACCACCTACCAAATTCTTCTATTACAGACTGGGCCTCCATGAGAGCTTCTTTTGAAAGAAGGTTCAAAACTGCGGAAGATGAACATGCTCTATTAATGCAATTAACCTCTATCAAGAAAGAGCCTTCTATTAGTATGAGAGATTTCATAGCTAAATTCAATAAGTTTGTAAATCATATTCCAGTGGTTGATAGGCCTATGGTGGGAAATTTGAAAACATTCTTTATAAGTGCTATGCCACCTGACATCAATTATGATCTAAGAAGAGTTAATCATGTAGGTTTGGATGCTACATAGAGAACTACCGCGGAACTCAAAGACCACATGATCTCATCTGGGAAATGGAAGAGGGAAATCCAGTCAAGAGCCAATTCTAGTGGTACTACATCATCTGATGAGATGATCCAAAAATTGTCAAATGAATTCATTGCCTTCAAAAGGAAACTTCCTAGATTCAATAACCCTTATCAAAGGAACTATCAAGAGCAACCTGGAAGGGGCAATGATGGGAGGAATGCTGACAGTAAAGCACTACAGTTAACTAGTCCACCACAAAGACTAGCTATTGAAGAACCCCCTAAAAGAGGGAATATGTGCACCTTTCATCTAACTATAGATCATGACAGAGAAATCTGCCCTGATGTAGCTCGTGCTTGGAAAATGCATCAAACTGGTGAATGAAACGCTAGAGTCTCCGGCACCGAACCAGACTCATACTCACATGGAAACTCTGAAAACTTATATTTAGAGTATGAGTCTTATTTAGAATAAGGAGCAACATGTTATGCGACCATAGACGGGACTTCCTATACGGTCTTGACCAGGAGCCAGAAAGATAAAGGTCTTGCCTCTTCCCCCCCACCTAAAAATAACGAGACATCTACCTCCAACTCTAAGGAAGCCAATCAAGGCATGAGAATTCTACAACCAGGTAAGGAGCATAACTCTTTTGACATTATTCAATTCTGTAGGGACTCCCAAATTCAAATCTCTCCCATAGATTATCTCAAATCCAATCCTATAGAATTGCAGAAATTAGTAGATTATTGTAACGAAGGTAATCAGAACCTAAACCAGAACGTCGTGACTACTATAGAAAATGAGTCAATTTTTGTAGAGCCCATTGAGCAAGGTGAATCATCTGTGTTAGCTACTTTCCCATGTCAAAAGCCTGATCCATTCTATGTGTCTTTATATATTAATGGGTGCAAGTTGAGAAATTGTATAATAGAATTTGGGACCTCAGATAACATGATGCCATCAATAGTAGCTAAATATTTAGGCCTTACCCTTACTAAATCTCATGGTAGGTGCTATTCTATGGACTCCAAGAAAGTACCTCTGGTTAGACAAATTAAGGATGCCCAAGTGGCACTGGTAGCCCATCCTGAGAAGAAGTTGTTGTTAACAGTTTTGGTTGCTGATATACCTGCTAGCTATAGTTTGTTGCTAAGAAGGAGTTTGTGTAGACATCTAGGAGGGGAAATAAAGTTAGACTGGTCCCAAGCTTTAATCTCAATGGGTAATAAAAAGATTAAACTGGTCCCGGAAGAGAAAGATAAGTTTACAGTGCTGAAATCTGATGATCCTAAAGCCCAAATTCTGTATCAAGAATTGGAATTTGGAAACTATATGCTATTTAATGATGATCACGATGAAGAGGTGAAACTAGGAGAACCAGGAAAGGAATTTTCTGTTGAAGAAGAGTCATCTCAAATCTGGACACTCAAATTTGATGGCAGTTGTGCTTCGTCAGGATCCGGTGCAGGTGTGGTCTTGATATCACCAGATGGAATATGTGAGCCTATGGATTATAAATTAGAATTAGGAAATACCAACAATAATATTGAATATAAAGCCCTTCTATTAAGAATCATTGCTGCAAAGGAAAAATGCGTGAAGATTTTGAGAGCTCGTGGTGATGCAAATCTTATCATGTGCCAGGTTAAGAATCAATACTCTGTTAAAAATCATAGATTAAAGAACTACAAAAATAGAGTATGGGATGAGAAAGAAACACTAGATGCATTCTTTATTGAATCAGTGCTGAGAGAGTTGAATTCCAAAGCGGACTCCCTGGTTGTGTCAGCTTCATTACTCCTTCCCCGTCTGGAATTCAAAGACAAGTACCAAGTGGAGGTCATATATCGACCATCTGTACCTGACAATGTGGAAGATTGGTAAGTGTTCAATGATGACAAGAATCTCCTTCTCTTTTTAGAGATTAGTGGCGACTTCCATAAAGAATTATGTGGCAATCGTAAACGAGATCATCCGGACAAGCAAAAGAAAGATAAGTCAGATATTATCCAACTGCAAGGTAATATCATTCTGCCCCATCTAGGTACTCTTGAAAAACTTTTCAACAGGCACGACAATTTTATGAAGAAGAAAAGAATCGAAAGAGGTCCTACTACTGGCGAATATGAAGGAATGAATATCAGAACTGAGAAAGATCCCAAGATGATTAACATTGGAAAGTTTTTTACTGAAGAAGAATAGAACGAGGCTAGGAAACTCTTCCTAGAATATTTGGACATTTTTGCCTAGAGCTATGAAGACCTAAAAAATTTTATGGGTGGGAAATTCAAGCATCAAATCCCCTTAAAACCTGAAGCTACCCAATTCAGGAAAAAGCAAAGGAACTATAATACCAAAGTTGCTGATGCAATATTTAAGGAAGTAGATAAAATGCTTAAAGCAAGGATCATCTATCCTATTCACCACTCTACCTAGGTGGCAAACATAGTGCCTGTAAGGAAGAAGAACGGAGAGATAAGAATCTGTGTAGACTTTAGAAATCTTAACCAATCTTCTTTGAAAGACAATTATGCTCTTCCAAATATGCATCACTTACTGCAGATTATAGTCGGAGATGAAATGATGTCTGTGTTGGACGGTTTTTTAGGATATAATCATATAGAAGTTGAGAAAGTGGACCAGCATAAAATGACGTTCACCACCCCGTGGGGCACTTTTTCTTACTACAGAATGTCATTTGGACTAATCAATGCTAGAGCTACATTTCAGAGAGGTATGGACCTTTCCTTCGCTGATATGAAGAATAAAATCATTGGTATGTATTTGGATGATCTTACTGTATTCTCTAGGAAAATAATAGATCATATAAATGACTTAAGGAAAGTATTGCAAAGGTGTCGGGAGGATGGGATTTCATTAAATCCCAAGAAGTCGGTCTTTTGTGTAACTAAGGGGAAATTTCTAGGTCACATCGTCTCCCAGGAAGGCATAAGAATTGATCTAGAAAGGGTCAGAGCTATTCAGCAATTGAGTTTACCTGTGAATAAAAGTAGAGTAAAATCTTTTTTTGGTCAAGTTAACTTTCTCAGGAGGTTCATTCCAGATTTTTTAGAAATTACTAAATGTATAGTTGATATGATGAAGGGAAATGTGACTTTCAAGTGGAATGACTCCAGTAAGCAAGCCTTCAAAAACATAAAGAATGACATAGCCAATGCTTCGGTGTTATGTCACCCTGATTACAAGAAAGATTTTGTAATCTATTGTTATTCTTCTGAACATACACTATCAGCTATTGTCATGTAGGAAAATGAGGAAGGAGTCCAGGCTCCTATTTCTTTTATGAGCACACATAAGAAAAAACATGATTTGAAATACTCCCAAACTGAAAAGCACGCTTTTGCAGTCGTTAAAGCCTTAAAGAATTTTAGATTCTACATCTTACACTCACACTCTCTTGTGTATGTACCTGATATTGCAGTAAAAAGCATATTGACTCAATAGGATGTAGGATGTAACAACAGAGGAGCATGGGTAGCTAAAACAAAAGAATATAATGTAGAGATTAAGCCCACAAGGCTGGTGAGAGGCAATGCACTATGCAGGGCAATGGCAAAAAACCAAGCAGTTGAAGATCCAGAAACTACACAGTTGGTTTTGGCAATAAGTATGCAAGACCCCTGGTTTGAAAACATCATGTATTTCCTTACATACGGTGAATGTCCTAAAGGACTGACTTCTTAGAAAAGAAGAGACCTGAAATTGAAGGCTTCTAAATATGTTATCTGGGAAGATAGGTTATATAATAGATCAATAGATGGGACCTTTCTCCGATGTGTCGATAGACAACAACAAGAGAAGTTGTTAAAAGTATTTCATGATGAAGCCCGCGGAGGACATTTCTCCTTGTTAGTTACCGCATTCAATATTTTGAGGCAGTGTTATTACTGGCCAAGAATGTTCAGAGATGCTTACCACTGGGTAGCAAAGTGTGAGAAATGCAAAATGTTTACCAGAAAGCCACAGTTAGCAGTGTTTCCTCTGAGACCAGTGATAATTGAAGGTCCTTTTCAACAACAGGGTCTTGATTTTATTGGTCCTATAAACCCCACGTCCAGTGCAATTCATATCTACATAATCACTGCGACTGACTACTTCACAAAATGGGTGGAGGCAAAAGCAACCAAAAGGACTACTTCAGAAGTAGTATGTGAATTCATCAAAGAAAGCATCCTGGTAAGGTTTGGTGTGCCTATTAAGTTAGTTATGGATAATGCTACATACTTTTCTTCTCAAGAAACTACTAAATTTTGCTTCGAGTACGGCATCATGGTTAGTCATTCTTCTGACTATTTCCCTCAAGGGAATGGCCAAGCCAAATCTAGTGATAAAAACTTGGTGAATATCATGAAGAAGCTTGTAGCAAACAACCAGAGAACCTGGCATAAGAAAATATATGAATCCCTCTGGGCAGAAAGAGTTGTTAGCGCTTTTTATTGCAACACTTACCTAATGATGATAGTATACCTGGTATACTCAGTTTCAACCTCTTTTAGGCAAGAGAAAGGCTAATTTCTAAGGATTGGATAATATCCTTCTTTGTTTTTGAGCTCCACAGACTCAAGAAAGTTTTACCTTTTAAAGATTACTGATATCTCAGTCTATTTATTTGGTGGATTGTTTCATTCACTGGGTATGAACCAAAAACCTCACTGTAACAACTTATAGAACATTTTAGAGATTGCAATGACTAACTTAAAGCAAAGTACTATAAGCCAGGCTATGGTTTTGAGAACATAAACCAATGAGTCAAGGATTTGCATCCTTCTTTCTTTTGTCTTTAAGAGGGATAACCTATTGATTCACTGTCTAAAGAATCAACAAAGTGGACACTGTCCTGTTGACATAAATCCTTGATGAGTTCAGCTCATATATTTTAGTGACAAGAATGTTTGGAATAATTTTGAATGTTTTGAAAACTTAGATGATGATATATTATCAGACCTAGGTCTAGATCAGTGCCTATCCTTTGGGTTATAGAGTCAAAATCTTGAAGTTTCACATAAACAAAACATTGTAAGATACCTTACAACCTACATGCAATTAAGATAAGTTGCCTTACAAATTATCTGATTACCTCTAAAATACTGTATCAAATCCTTAAATATTGATATGCTTCCTGAAAATACTCACAAAACTTAGTTCTTTACATGAAAGAAACTTGCAAGTAATTAGATAGTCACATTGTAACCAAAATACTTCGGAATGCCTTACAATCTTAACCATAAAAAAGCATACACAGGAAATAAAGAGACAACAACAAAGAAGAGTAAAATTGCACCATATTTTATTGATGTAATCCTTCTTTCATACATAAAAAATCTTTGAAGCTTGAAAGAACACATGCACAGATTTATAAAGATTGATTCTTTACATTATATTTCATCCTTATTTCCCCCCCCCCTTTTTTTATAATACAACTCTCTTCTATATATAGGTCTTCAACCATCTTGGAATCCTTTTCAAAAGGATGCTACAAGGTTCGGATGGTCTTAGAAAACCTAACCCTAAAACTACTGAAGAGACAAAAAGAAAGAGAGAGAAGAAGTGGTGGAACGACCAAGTCAAAAAGATAAAAAAACATATATTCTTTGTTCTTCTCCCGATCTAGTGACTTGAATCTGATAGTATACATGGTAGATGGCAGAAGTTATGTCGAGGCTAGATGACCATACTTTTAGATTTACCTACATTCTCTTTTTTCAATAACTGTCCTCTTTATCTTTAATGGTGAGGTGCCAAGTAGTCATCCTTACTCATCGTCCAAAATTTATTCTTCAACTGCTGGCTTCTTTCTCTTAGGTGTAGTCATCAACTCCCATGCTTTCACTTCATCATCTGATGGCCACTAGAAGTCCTGAGTACTCTGTATTTGGAACTTTTGCCTATCCTATCTTGCATCAGTGATATTCTTGACATCTACTAGAAACTTGTTGATGTCAGTCTCTGCATTGAAAGCTTCGTCCAATATCTTATTGAACCCTTCTATATCAATATCTGTTCCTGAAGTAAATGCCTCATCACTAGGCATTTTACTATCAAACTCACCCCTCCAGGCATCTAAGGCCTTATCTTGATCATCATTTCCTCTTAAGGAAGGTATAAATCTATTAAAATCATCAGAAAAGAGGCTTAACTTTACCTCAATTTGGTTCAATTTTCCCTTAAAGAATGAGAGAGAAATATTAACTCTTTTGATCTCATCTTCAACTTCTGTGACTATTTCTGGCAAATCTGATCTCAGGGCTTGCAATGATGCTAGCTTCTCAAATAATTGCACCCTAGTAGACCACTTAGTAAAATAAGGGTTGAGGATAACCAAATGCCCCATTACCTTAGTATGCAAAGCTGGCAATTTGTTATAGGTATTGAGTACAACATCAGCTTTATCTTTTAGAATTTGAATTCTATGTTGTAACACACCTTTCAATGCTCTTAAAGCAATTGCATTTCCTTTCTCTTCATTAGCTTTTTCCTCAACCACCTCTTCAGACTTTTCTTTGCCTTCAATTTGCAGGGGTTGTGGTTGTATAGGTACATACATCACCTCAAGTTTTGCTTCCAATTCTTCCATCAATGTCTTTATCATCTGGTCCCATTGGTATAGTTGCATTCAGCATAATTCTCTATCTTTTGCCAATGCGCTGGTCTCTTCCAACAATGTACTACATTTATTAGACAATTGTTTAGTTTTGTCTTCATTCAAGTGAGCCCAGTGTGTCATGATTTGGGATATCTCCAAATCCCCTATATTTTGCATCATCCACACCATTTGACTACCCACCATATTCTCCTGAATACTCACCACTTGGGGCTTTTGATCTTTTGGGCACAGGCTCCACATTGCAAAGGCTTGAGACTTTGGGCTATACCCAAATCCTTTTATCACATCACCTATCTGAACTTCACTAGCCATCTTGACATCTGTTTGTTTCCTTATTTGATCAATTATGAAGGTAGATAGCCAATAGTATTCCACTTCCCAGTACCAATTTCCTAGCATCCTCTGGTGAGATATCCTCATTTTCAGGATCATAAGTTTGCAAAGCCACCAATGCCTCATTAGTTATGGTCTCCTTACCATCAACTGTTAGTTGAGCTCTTATTTGCTCTTTCTTATACCATCTCAGGAAGTCTTTGAACTCCTCAGTTTTTACAAAGTTATCATCATTCACAAATTCTTGTTGATGAATCAATCTTTCATCAATACATGCCTTAAGAGGCACTTCAACCTCATCATCTAAATCAGGATGTTGTTTCTTGCCCTCTCTAATTGCTTTTCTTAGGTTATGATCATATAACCTATTGCTAGGTACTAAGGCCTTAGCCTTATCTTTCTTCTTATTTTTCCCTTCAGTTGAAGGCTGACCTATCCCTAATTTCTGCCTCTTTGTAGTAGGTTCTTCTATATCATTTGGTTGGGTGACTATTGTCAAATCCACAATGTGGCCCTCTGCTCCATGCAACTGTGGAATTTTAGCAATATCTTGTTGTGGTGGGACATACCTAGTAGGATGTGCATAATCACTGTCACTACTACTGTTGTATTCAGACTCTGAATAATCAGGTGTCTGAGCACCTTTTTTGTCAAGAATCGTATCAAGTTCTATGAGCACATAATAGTTGTCTATCATGGCTTTAATCCTGTCAAAATATGGGAGATCAGGGTAAAAATCCCCCAAAATCCATCCCATTTCTCTTTATTTTCCTCTCAATATTTAATAGCTCTTGAATCCTCAGTCTTCTTGTATGAATATCATCTTCATCTAATATATTCCTTGTTGCATCTTCCTCTATGCATTCACAGTGAACATTAGTATTGGGAATTGTAGGAGTATACAATTTTCTTACCCCTTGCATAAAGCCTTCTGGGTCAATATCTCTATAAGGGGATACCCCCATTCTGTATCCTTCCAACCATTGACCCACTGCATCAATAGTACCTTTGCCAATTGTGAAGTTAAAAATTCTAAATTTCCTAGGGGTCAAAGTCCCCTTCTTATGTGGCGCAAAATGCTCATTGTCTGTCAACAATAACTGCCATATAAATTTCATTGCTGCCACTCTTGCTGGTACATAATATGGTAAGAGATGAGGTGGGTGAATACACCCATATACCCTGATGATTGTATAGTTTTCTTCCAAAAAGAAATCACCCCAATTATTCTTTCCATCCCACCTATCTATGTAGTCACATGGCCTAAGAAATTGCATATTCTTTAGTGGGATTCTTGTTCTGCTGATCCCCAAACTTTGTACTATTGGATACATGATCCAATTTTGAAAAGCACAATAATCACAGTCCCTAGAAGTGTAATTCCAAACCCTCACCCAGAATTGGATAGGATTTGGTCTTGCTTGGTAGAACCTCTGAGGAGATAAATTATTAACATCCATGATAACAAAATTGAAATGCAAAAGGAGATGCATGAGAATGGAGTAGTGTACGAACTTGGGCTCCTTCTCCTTTTGGTCTTTCATCTTCTTCTATGTTGCAATGAAACCCTCATGCATTTCATCAATGATATGTTGAATATAATCATAACTAGTATTGGAGTGGACCTCTTTTAGGTCCAACACCATCATCAAAATTCCTGCACTAATCTTCTCTCCATCACCATCTATCCCTAGCACTCTACATAGGGCATAGGAAACATACTTGATATAGAAATGTAAATCCTTGTAATAATATGGGCTGGTCCTAGACATAGGATCCAAATACTTTCTCACTTCCTTTAGCATATGTTTTAGCAACTAGCCTCTAGCAATACCAGGCTTCAAAGTATATCTTTGTTGCTGCTTCGTCATGTCAATTCTGGTGGACATGGTACTGTATAAGCCAAAGGCTTGCATGAATGAATTTCTATTCAATATCAATAGGGCAGTGCCATCATTCCTTTTGATTGTCTTGGACAAAAAATCATAATGATTGGCCAGGTCTAGGAACAAGTCTACATCTACGAAGACATCAGGAACAATTAACCTGGCTAAACCATAGGTCCAAGGGTTTGACACTGTAATGGCCTTATCAGAGTTCTTAAAAAAATAATTGAAAAGAGAAAAACCTGTTGTTCCTGGAGTAACAGCATCTCAAACATCTCAATAGTCATCAATGAGCACATTTGCATTTTCCCTTTTGTTCTGAGTCGAACCAGGAAGAAGCCGGAGGAACTCATCTGAATAATTAACTTTTCCCTTGGCCTCATCTTCCACCTTCTCAATTTCTCCACTAGTCGAGGCTACACTGACCACTCTACTCATGTTTACAGTGCTTGAATCTCCTTTTCTCTACCGATATTGAAACAAATCTAACACTGAGATTCACAGACTGCCTTATGCACAATTCTCTAGAAACAATGAACTTTTAAACCACAAAAAACCCTGTAATTCTCTAAATTTTTACTCTGTCAGACAACTTAGCTCTTCTATTTTTGTAATTCTAAAAGAAAGGTGAATGCAAATGAATAAGCCATCAAATCCTTATAGTAACCATTCGAAATACGTAGGTCATGATTTTCGGAACATCAATTCTATCTTTAATTCCACATACTATGAACATAACTGAAAACCTAGCCATAGTTTCCTGATCATGACAGGAAAATCAAATTCATAAAACTGAATCCTCGGCAACACCTTATAAAATTTAAATGAGCTTACATGTCATCCTAGGATTGGCCCACTGTCATACATCTCAGCTACCCTTTTCTGCACAGTAATCAAAATTTAAAAGTCTGATTGGCCGATGAATGATTCATATCGACATATTTGATACTACCTCTTTTTCATAGAAATTGGTATCAAGCGACCACGTGACTGCACTTATTTTATCTGTCACTAACCCCAATCCTTAACCCATGATTTATCTATAGACATGGCGACTACACAACTTCCTTTACTTTTGCTAACCACAGTCACCATTTGGCAATCAAGCAACACAAGGAAATCGAAGTCGCCAATGGTTATTACTAACCCACATTATTTTCTGAGACTATGTGACTAACTGTTAGTGTTAACTTCTACAATTATCTCTTAGTCGCTAAATGTTATCTTTCCTTTGCCAGACTGCGTGACTGCCCTTAGTCACCCGATCGCTAAATGAAAATGCTAAGTACCAAAATTTCTTGAGACAACGCGACAAAGGTATGTTGTCATTTAATTTATTAACGACCTCGCGACATACCCTTAGTCGTTGAGTCGCGAGGACTTTTCTCCTTAGGATCTTTTATTCTTAGACTTGGCAACTACCATAAGATCTTTCAATGACTTTATCTCACGGCTATCGCTTAATCGCCAAGTAACTTCTTATACCCTGAAAATATTCTGAGACCTTGCGACCAACAGAAACTCCTAGTTAGTCTTGTAGTCGCTGAATAAAATTTTAGCTTTAAGAGATCACTTTAAAGTCCATTTACCTCTTGACACATGTCTTATCTTGATTGAAAGCTAAGTTATCTGGCGACAACCCGACTGTGTTTTATCCCAAACCGTAAAAGGTTAGTCGCAAGGTCTCAGAAGTTTTAACTTAACTGGCATCTTTTATGGAGACTACGCGACTAAAGCCTTTATATCACACATAACCTTAGACTTATTTAGTGATCGTGGGACATAAAGAAATCACAATGTCTCATAATAAACCCTTGACTGCTAAAAATTTCTTGCGACCTCCTGACCTGTCTGTGGGCCCCTTGATATATTGCTGGCCTGTTTAACGATTCCATGATTATGCGACACAAAGAAAATCATGAAGTCTAGTAATGATAAAGGAATATTCTTATGTTGCATGAGACAATGTGACAAAGGCTAATCGCTAAGTCTGGGATAAAAAGGAATATGCCATTTTCAATTATGCGACTAGGCGATTAGAATACAACTCATGACTTAAGTGAGGCAAAAAGGTAACTAAGAAACATAAACGAACAAGACCCAAGGGTTTCCTTTTCAAATTTGAATATTGAATAAGAGCTGGGGTTTCAAGCCTTTTGAATATTCTCACAGGTTTAGACTTGAAGACATGAAAACTTGGAGAGGGAAAACCACAAAGCTGAGGGAAAGAAGCCAAAACCTGGAATACAACCAAGAGTGGCTCTTATGAGGATTGGCTAAACATGGTTTATGACAAAGAACCACAGAATCTTTGGTTGCAAACCACCACAAAAATGGAACCGAACACCAAAAATAGGAGGGAAATATTTATAGGACTTACAAATAGGGAAAAGACTAAACATATAATACATTTTTACTTGTGAACTGCAATGATTTTCATCTGAAGAAAGGTTTCAAAAATTTCCCATGCATAGGCAACTCAAAACCTTCTCCCTCCATATCTTTCAACAAATATGAGTCTTTGCCAAAATGTTCTGAGATTATATAAGGCCCTAACCATAAAGACTCAAATTTCTTATGCTTACCTCTATCTTCTTCCCTTGCATTCCATTGGAGAACTAAGTCACCAGCCTAAAACTTTCTGTTAGTAGCCCTTTTGTCAAACAAATACTTCATTTTCTGTTGTAACCTCATGTTCTCCTTCTGACTATCTCTCCTGGTTTCATCTAATTCTATCAACTGTATCATTTTGTCATGCATTGGGTCAGAGATAATTAAATGTTCTTCTTGTATAAACTGGTAAACAGGGAATAAATTATTCATTGGCAACCTTGCTGGTAAAACATATACCAATTCAAAAGGGGATTTACCAGTTTCCTTTTTGAGTGTTACCCTATCAGCCCAAAGGGCTAACCTCAACTTTGTATGCCATGTTTTCTTATTTTGTTCCAGAGTCCTTTTTAGTATCTTCAATATGCTTTTGTTTCTAGACTCAGCTTGTCC
>MU226478.1:871216-887747 GCA_018584345.1 Thuja plicata
GATGAAATATCCACAACCATCTTCATCTTCACCAAAGGCTTCCACTCCAACAAGGACAATAGAACCAACATGTAAATCATCTAGATCTGCATCCATCTGTCAACCACTAGAATGTCAACCATCCAATTGGCATGCTCACTCCCAGGAACAAACTAAACATAGTACCTCGCCAATAACCTCTGTAACTTATCAAAACCATCAATGTTATCAAACATGAAATCCACATCAGAAACATGTAAGATTAAATCCACAATAGGAGAAACATGTAAATCCTCAACCATGCCAACCACTAATAGGTCCACATCAGGAACATACAGATCCACAGTATCATGTAGATCCTCAACCACATCAACAACTAGTGAATCCACACCAGCAACATCCATATCAACAACATCCATATCACCAACATATGGATCATCACCCTTAGCAACATTATTATCCACGACCAAGTGCTCCACAATTTCCATGTCAGACTCAACCAACTGATCATGAAAACCAATCTCAACCACAGCATCAACAAGGTTAGGAATCTCCTCAGCAACAACCACAAGTTGCTCTACAGGTTCCATATCAGACTCCACACATTGGTCAAAAAAACCAACTTCCATCTCAACCTTTCTATTCCCTCTTCTCTCTCGAACAAGTCTTCTAACTGGCCAGACAACTTGCTTCTTGATTGGTAGACTCCAGCTCCACGGTTTCAAGATCTCTCGAACTCTCTTATGAAATTTATCCAGATATGGATAACTCTCAACCATCTGTCCCTTAACTCAATTAGTCAATCTAGCTTCCATTTGAGCAAAAGTCTTTGAAATATTCTTCTCCACCACATCATGGAGTTTTGCAATCATCGCAGGGTCTAATCTTCTTAGAGCCATCTTCTAAGATCTTCACAAACCCTATGCAATGAATCACCAACTAGATCCAACCTTTACTACAAGTCCTGGTGCAAACTGCCTCACATTCAGCGCTCTGTCCACACATTGAAGAATAACCACACTCTGATAAATTCCACCCAAGGTCCTGGTGTAAACTGCCTCACACTCGGCGCTCTGTCCACACACTCAAGAATAACTATGCTTTGATACCATCTGATAAAGGGCAAGGTAGGAGGATCCCTAATGGAGATGTCCTATCCCCCAACAAATAACCACACAATGGAATATAAATAACAACACAGATATTTATATCCACACAATGCAAATACTCATAATAGAATCATTATATTTTCATCCAACATGCCCGGCTATAAGGCCTTCTGGGTTACGGCCAAATACAATGCAATTACAATAGAAACTCTGTAAGATCTTGCAAGATCCAAATGAAACACCAGCTAGCTAGATCCACACACTGGTAGGAGCCCCTAAGGAAGATCTAAACTTGTGCTCGCAAGTCCACCAAGCAATCCCCTTGTCCCCCAAGTTGTAGCCACTAGCTCTTCTCAAAACTCGCTCTTCTACCTCTTCCTCTTCTCTAGGATGAATGAATAATCCTAGCTAGTCTAGATCCACACACTAATAGGAGCCCCCAAGGAAGATCTAAACTTGTGCTCGCAAGTCCACCAAGCAATCCCCTTGTCCCCTAAGCCGCAGCCACTAGCTCTTCTCAAAACTCGCTCCTCTTCCTCTTCTCCAGGATGAATGAATAATGACTAAAGACTTCCCACACAACCCCTACCTATACCAATCTAAGCCACAGGTCAGACCTAAACATAAATTAAATACAAATACATAAATTAAATGCCACAAGTCGGCCAACAACAATAATTAAATGCCCAAAATTGATGTCTTAGTAAAATCGTGATATCTCCTACCTCCGGATGAATTAGAACTCGTGCTTCTAATCGTAGGTAGAAATATAGGTCCTCTTCAATCATTGAGATTTTCATCCTCTAAATATTTCCATAAAATTACTTATATTTCCTATAATAGGAACAAAATTCCTAAGCAAGGCCGAGCTCCTCCCAGACCATGTCGAGCAACCAAGACCATGCCAAGTTCCATTAAATACATCAAAACCAATTACCCAAGACCCAAGTAGGTCCACACAACTTAACCAAATCCCTCACACATGAAAATAAGTCCACACAACTCCATCAAATCTCCCAAACATGCAGGATAGCCAACTACCCTGGGATGCTCCTGCATCGTTCACCCTAGTAGACCACTTAGTAAAATAGGGGTTGAGGATAGCCAAATACCCCATTACCTCAGTATGCAAAGCTGGAAATTTTTTATAGGTATTGAGTACAACATCAAATTTATCTTTTAGAATTTCAATTCTATGTTGTAACACACCTTTCAATGCTCTTAAAGCAATTGCATTTCCTTTCTCTTCATCAGCTTTTTCCTCAACCACCTCTTCAGACTTTGCTTTGTCTTCAATTTGCAAGGGCTGTGGTTGTATAAGTACATACATCACCTATGGTTTTGCTTCCAATTCTTCCATCAATTTCTTTATCATCTGGTCCTATTGGTATAGTTGCATTCGGCATAATTCTCTATATTTTGCCAATGCACTGGTCTCTTCCAACAATGTACTACATTTATCAGACAATCATTTAGTTTTATCCTCATTCAAGTGAGCTTAGTGTGTCATGATTTGGGATATCTCCAAATCCCCTATATTTTGCATCATCCACACCATTTGACTACCCACCATATTCTCCTGAATATTCACCACTTGGGGCTTTTGATCTTTTGGGCACAGGCTCCACATTGCAAAGGCCTGAGACTTTGAGCTATACCCAAATCCTTTTATCACATCACCTATCTAAACTTCACTAGCCATCTTGAGGTCTATCTATTTCCTTATTTGATCAATTATGAAGGCAGATGCTAAATCCCAGCCCTTAGCCAATAGTATTCCACTTCCCAGTACCAATTTCCTAACATCCTCTAGTGAGATATCCTCATTTTCAGGATCAGAAGTTTGCAAAGCCACCAATGCCTCATTAGTTATGGTCTCCTTACCATCAACTATCAGTTGAGCTCTTATTTTCTCTTTCTTATACCATCTCTAATTTCTGCCTCTTTACAGTAGGTTCTTCTATATCATCTGGTTGGGTGACTATTGTCAAATCCATAATGTGGCCCTCTGCTCCTTGCAACTATGGAATTTCAACAATATCTTGCTGTGGTGGGACATACCTAGTAGGATGTGCATAATCACTGTCACTACTACGGTCATATTCAGACTCTGAATAATCAGGTGTCTAAGCACCTTTTTTGTCAAGAACCGTATCAAGTTGTTCTATGAGCACATAATAGTTGTCTATCATGGCTTTAATCCTGTCAAAATATGGGAGATCAGGGTAAAAACCCCCAAAATCCATCCCATTTCTCTTTATTTGCCTCTCAAGATTTAATAGCTCTTGAATCCTCAGTCTTCTTGTATGAATATCATCTTCATCTAAGATATTCCTTGTTGCATCTTCCTCTATGCATTCACAGTGAACATTAGTATTAGGGATTGTAGGAGTATATAATTTTCTTACCCCTACCATAAAACCTTCTGGGTCAATATATCTATAAGGGGCTACCCCCATTCTGTATCCTTCCAACCACTAACCCACTACATCAATAGCACTCTTGCCAATTGTGAAGTTAAAAATTCTGAATTGCCTAGGGGTCAAAGTCCCCTTCTTGTGTGGTGCAAAATGCTCATTGTCTATCAACAATAGCTGCCATATAAATTCCATTGCTGCCACTCTTGCTGGTACATAATATGGTAATAGATGAGGTGGGTGAATACACCCATATACCTTGATGACTGTGTAATTCTCTTCCAAGAAGAAATCACCCCAATTATGCTTTCCACCCCACATATCTGTGTATTCACATGGCCTAAGCAGTTGTATAACTTTCAGTGGGATTCTTGTTCTATTGATCCCCAAACTTTATACTATTGGATACACGATCCAATTCTGAAAAGCACAATAATCACAGTCCCTAGAAGTGTAATTCCAAACCCTCACCCAAAATTGGATAGGATTTGGTCCTACTTGGTAGAACCTCTGAGGGGCTAAATTATTAACATCCATGATAAAAAAATTGAAATGCAAAAGGAGATGCATGGGAATGGAGTAGTGTAAGAACTTGGGCTCCTTCTCCTTTGGGTCTTTCATCTTCTTCTGTGTTGCAATGAAACCCTCATGCATTTCATCAATGATATGTTGAATATAATCATAACTAGTATTGGAGTGCACCTCTTGTAGGTCCAACACCATCATCAAAATTCCTGCACTAATCTTCTCTGCATCACCATCTATCCCTAGAACTCTACATAGGGCATAGGCAAAATACTTGATATAGAAATGTAAATCCTTGTAATAATATGGGCTGGTCCCAGACATAGGATCCAAATAATTTCTCACTTCCTTTAGCATATGTTTCAGCAACTGGCCTCTAGCAATACCAGGCTTCAAAGTATATCTCTGTTGCTGCTTCATCATGTAAATTTTGGTGGACATGGTACTGTATAATCCAAAGGCTTGCATGAATAAATTTATGTTCAATATCAATAGGGCAGTGCCATCATTCCTTTTGATTGTCTTGGACAAAACATCATAATGATTGGCCAGGTCTAGGAACAAGTCTACATCTACGAAGACATCAGGAACAATTAACCTGGCTAAACCACAGGTCCAAGGGTTTGATACTAGAATGGCCTTATTAGAGTTCTTATAAAAATAATTGAAAAGAGAAAAACTTGTTGTTCCTGGAGTAATAGCATCTCAAACATCTCGATAGTCATCAATGAGCACATTTGCATTTTCCCTTTTGTTCTGAGTCAAACCAGGAAGCCGTCGAAGGAACTCATCTGAATAATTAACTTTTCCCTTGCCTCATCTTCCACCTTCTCACTTTCTCCACTGGTCAAGGCTACATTGACCACTCTGCTCATGTTTATAGTGCTTGAATCTCCTTTTCTCTACCGATATTGAAACAAATCTAACACTGAGATTCACAGACTGCCTTATGCACAATTCTCTAGAAATAATGAACTTTTAAACCACAGAAAACCCTACAATTCTCTAAATTTTTACTCTGTCAGACAACTTAGCTCTTCCAGTTTTGGAATTCTGAAAGCAAGGTGAATGCAAATGAATAATCCATCAACTCCCTATAGTAACTGTTCGAAATACGCGGCTCATATTTTTAGAACATCAATTTTGTCTTTAATTCCACATACTGTGAACATAACTGAAAACCTAGCCGTAGTTCCCTGATCATGATAGGAAAATGAAATTCATAAAATTGAATCCTCGGCAACACCTTATAAAATTCAAATGAGCTAACATGTCATCCTGGGATTGGCTCACTATCATACATCTCAACTACCCTTTTCTGCGCAGTAATCAAAATTTAAAAGTCTTATTGGCCGATGAATGATTCATACCGACATATTTGATACTGCCTCTTTTTCACAGAAATTGGTATCAAGCGACCACGCGACTGCACTTATTTTCTCTATCGCTGACCCCAATCTTTAACCCGTGATTTATCTGGAGACATGGCGACTACACAACTTCCTTTACTTTTTCTAACCACAGTCACCATTTGGCGATCACGCGACACAAGGAAATCAAAGTCACCAATGGTTATTACTAACCCACATTATTTTCTAAGACTATGCGACTAACTGTTAGTGTTAACTTCTATAGTTATCTCTTAGTCGCTAACTGTTATCTTTCCTTTGCCAGACTGCGCGACTGCCCTTAGTCGCCCGATCGCTAAATGAAAATGCTAAGTACCAAAATTTCTTGAGACAACGCGACAAAGGTATGTTGTCATTTAATTTATCTAATGACCTCGCGACATACCCTTAGCTGTTGAGTTGTGAGGAATTTTCTCCTTAGGCTCTTTTATTATCAGAATTGGTGACTACCGTAGGATCTTTCAATGACTTTATCTGACGGCTGTCACTTAATTGCCAAGTAACTTCTTATACCTTGAAAATATTTTGAGACCTTGCGACCAACAGAAACTCCTAGTTAGTCTCGTAGTCGTTGAATAAAATTTTACCTTTAAGCGATCACTTTAAAGTCCATTTACCTCCTGACACATGTCTTATCTTGATTGAAAGCTAAGTTATCTGGTGACAACCCGACTGTGCTTTATCCCAAACCGTAAAAGGTTAGTCGCAAGGTCTCAGAAGTTTTAACTTAACTGGCATCTTCTATGGAGACTGCGTGACTAAAGCCTTTATATCACACATAACCTCAAACTTATTTAGCGATTGCGCGACATAAAGAAATCATAATGTCTCGTAATAAACCCTTGACTACTAAAAATTTATTGTGACCTCCCGACCTGTCTGTGGGCCCCTTGATATATTGCTGGCCTGTTTAACGATTCCGCGATTACGCAACACAAAGAAAATTGTGAAGTCTGGTAATGATAAAGGAATATTCTTATGTGTCATGAGACAACATGACAAAGGCTAATCGCTAAGTCTGGGATAAAAAGGAATATGCCATTTTCAATTATGCGACTAGGCGATTAGAATACAACTCATGACTTAAGTGAGGCAAAAAGGTAACTGAGAAACATAAACGAATAGGACCCAAGGGTTTCCTTTTCAAATTTGAACATTGAATAAGAGCTAGGGATTCAAGCCTTTCGAATTTTCTCACAGGTTTAGACTTGAAAACATGAAAGCTTGGAGAGGGAAAACCACAAAGCTGAGGGAAAGAAGCCAAAACCTGGAATACAACCAACAAGAGTGACTCCCAAAAGAGCCATAGGTGTATCCCCTTTTGAACTTGTTTACGAAGTAGAGGCCAGTATTCCATTACCACTGGAGCTAGCAACCTGCAAACTGAGAACAGTAGAAGAAGATGGCATATGTGAAAATGGTTAAGAAAAGAGGATTTTGTACCTATACAAACTGGAAGAAGAAAGAGAGAAAATGGTTGACCATATTACACAGCATCAGATATGTGTAAAGAGTTTGTTTGACAAAAAGAGAAGACCCCAAAAATTTATGATAGGAGACATGGTGCTATTGTGGGACAAGCGTAGGGCACCCAAGGGCATGCACGGAAAAATTGAAACACTATGGAAAGGACCTTTCAAGATCCATCAAGCGTTCAAGAAGAATTATTTCAAATTGACATATCCAGATGGCGAAGCGCTACCCCTGACGTATAATGGTCAGGATTTGAATCTCTATCAGATTTAAATTCAAAATAGGTAACCCCTGTATTGTACAATAGTTACATTTAGTTCCTACTTTTGTTTTCCTAGTTAGGTTCCCTTCCCATTTTCCCTTTCCGTGCCTTGCTTTAGTTTTGTTGTGAGCCACCTTTTGTTGAGCTTTGCGAAACCAGAGATTTGAGATTCCTTGCTTGGACATGTGAATGTCCAAATCCCCAGACAGAGCCAGTTGTTGCCCCACTTTTGTTCCTCATACCTTTCATATAAAAGTGAGTGTTTAATGTGTAGTGGTGGTCTTGAAAGCTTCTTGTTAGTCCTGAGTCTAAGTCTAGAAAACTTTCCCTTAGGCTAGGGACCCTTTACCAAATTTTTCCAAATTGCCTTCTCTTTTGTGAACCGAAGGGTTTCTATTTATGAGTTCATGTTTTCATTGGGTAGGTTAAGTTCTAAATCCGGTAAAGTTTGTGGTTAAAAGATTTCTAACATCGGTGTTACACACAATGGAAGTATGTAGCTGTAATCCTTCATTTTGTAGCTTGGCATAAAATTGGGTTTGAGCTTCTCCACTGGCAGAAAAGTATCAACAGAGTGCATCTTCCACCGATGATGACTAAGTGATGTCTCAGCAAGAAGTATAGTTCTAAGATAGATCCTTTAGGCTTAAGAAGGGCTGTTGTGTCTGGATTACACCTCTACAAGCCAAAAGGAATGATTCAATAGAAAGAAATCAAGGAAATAAGCCAAAGGCGGAAAAGCAGAAAATGACTTCTCCCCTACTCCTACAGGCGGGTTTTGACCCACAGAGTATGTTTTCCGCCGAACCATTTAAATGAAGCAATTTCTAAGGACCTGCCTCACAAAGAATCTGAGATATAAAGAAGGCAGATGAAATCAACATATGCCATTCTGGTATCCTGATAGACCAAATTTTCCCCTTGGCATATTTTTGAACTGAGAGCACTCCAAAAGCACTTCTCCACCCAAAGGAGAAGCAAAAAAGTGATTTTCCACTACCTCAAAAAAGTTATGATTGCAGTTACTAAAAGTGAAAAGACATTTCTTCACCACCCATAAAAGCAAGGTAATTAATTCAAATAAAGTCATTTTACATCATAACGGGATTTTTCATTAATGTTGGGGTCTTTTCATTCATGTGACACGGGAAGTCAGCCATTAAATAGTAAGAATTCAAAATTTATAAAATCATTTGAAAGTTGCAAACAATAGCCACCATTTGTTCGCCAAATTGTTTTGAATTCAAAGTCTCTTATTTTAGCTATTCCTTGCTCTCGCATCCCTAAGAGATACTTATAATTTCCAAATACAAATCATCAGAAGCA
The DNA here is from genome assembly GCA_018584345.1 of Thuja plicata. Classification (NCBI taxonomy): domain Eukaryota; kingdom Viridiplantae; phylum Streptophyta; class Pinopsida; order Cupressales; family Cupressaceae; genus Thuja; species Thuja plicata. The sequence continues at coordinate 879,717 of MU226478.1, forward strand.
TGGCTTCCAGATTCATGGGATTCGATGGAATGAATTCCATTACCTCTTCCTGGCATAAGATCTCAGAAACTTCATTGAAGTTCTTCGACATGCAGAATTTTCATAATAGGTTGAAGGCAGACCAAATGCACCTGATTACTGAAAAAATAAAGGAGAGCAGATTAGTTGAAGCAGTCGGTTTTCCTATAGAAGTTCAATCCCCAGAGCTGGTTTGAGAATGTATATCCCAATACAACCCAGACACCAAACAAATCCTTTTTCCCGATGACACGGTGCTTCTCTCTATTTATAGAGAGCTCGTCCAAAACTCTCTCCTTATCCCAAACCAAGTGGAGTATTCAGAAATGACATACAGTTGAGCGGTGACTAAATATATTGCCAAAAATGCAGTTTGGAAGAAGGATATAATGAAAGCATGGTTTCAAGAACCCAAGAGCACCAAAGGGAAGCTGCCGAAGACATTATACAACACTAATTTGAAGCTGGAGATCATAGACATCCTGGTGTTACTCCAAAGGATTAGAGGTCAGAGTGAGGCACTCAACTTTGTTGATCATCACTTCTTCCTGGTTCAGGTAATCTATTCCCAACATCACTTCATTGATTGGGCACTTATGGTAAGTGGGAATCTCTCGAAGGCCCTAGATAGAGCTAAATGCTAGAATGAATTTTACATGTCTTTAGTCCTCTTATATACTCTGGCTACACTCCAAATTTGGCCAGGTCTTCCTAGATTAGAAGAATTTCCTGATGATGTCAAGAGTTATGAATTTTTCCCCTCTTTGCAATTGTATAACAGTTATGCTGAGTATCTTTGGGTTAATGGTGTGTTTACAATGAGATTGTACAGGGAGCTCCAAGGCTATCTAGAAAGGAGATTTTATCCTAAGGCCATGGCCTTTATCAGCCAGTTTGGGTGTTGTTTAATTCAATTTAGAGGTTTCTCATATCTCTATCTTGCAGGTTTTGTTGATTTCCCTTTGAAGATGCCCAGGTATCCTACTGATATGATCGTGCTGATCAAAGTAATGGGGAAAGCACTCTAAGTGAACTTACTCTGTGTTGAGGCTAAGAAGAAGGGATAAAACTTCCCCATGACCATCGAAGCTTACAGTTGTGCATCCTAGTCAGAGGTGAAGAATGTTCTCAAGACATTCTCAAAGAGGTCTTCTTTGGAAACTTACGATGTCTTGAGACCACAATATGACCTAGTGAACTATGCCAGGGATGTATTGTAAATGAGTCGTGCAATTCATCATGTACATGATATTGAAGACTACTGGGCTAATTGTAAAGATGATTTGGAAAGAAGAGAGAGATTTTATGCCTAGTTAACTTTTGAAAAAATCAAAAGGTTCAATGTTAACACTGCAATAGAGGGGCTAGAAGATGATGGCAATCATATGTATGATAATACATATCTAGAGGAGATAAATCTCACCCCTTTCAGTTTTGAACCTATGCTGGACCAAGCCATTAGTGATTTGCATACTCTAATGGGGGGTATCTACAAAAGAATAGAACAGTGGGTCAAATGGACTGTAGGCCGAAGGAAGAGGTCAAAAAGGAATCCTCCTACTCAGCGAACCCTGACAATGGATACTACTGGTACTGCAACCACTTTGTCAGTAACGATTCCAACCGTTACTAAAGGATCAACCCAGCCGGCGGGAGGAGGTGATGAACCTCCTGAGAAAACAATCACATTGGAGAAGACTTGTGGAGAAGGCTCACTTCCAGATATTGGGAAAACTGAAGAAGCAGTTACTACAGATCCAAGCAAGTTTGCAAATGAGCCCATCAAAAGTACAGAGCTGGTTATGGCTACTATTGTGGATACGAAAGTCAGGATCTCAACCCAAGAGGTTCCAAGGTGAGGATCCCCTATTATAGTTGAGGTAGGAGAGGATAGTTCCAGTACCTCTACTATAGAATCATATAAAGAGGTTGAGAAGAAATAAGAGGTTGCTCAAGTTGTCAAATTGATCTCTTCTTCCCCAACTTCAGTGAACCCATTCACTTCCCAGCCAAAAGCTACTCCCCTAGTCATAAGGAAATTGTTCATGGAGGAGTTGGTCTCTGCCAGCAAAGTCACTAGCACAGAGTCATGGATAGAAAATACCCTAGAATGCAAGAGGAAGAGAGTGGAAGAAATAAATCTTGGCAAAGATACTCTGTCACGGGCCCTTCAGCCCAAGGCCACTACGGGTAAACAGAAGAAGGTGAAGATAATGTCTACCCTGGGTTGTGATCCTAAGACTAGGCACTTCACCATGGAAGTGGCCAAGCCAACTAAGGAAGGTAGATTTGAAGATATGACTACTTTAGACTTTTAGTTGTAGTCATTTGATATGGGGTTAGCTCATCATGACACCAAGGTGGATTGGTGGAAATCTACCAATGTAGTGATAGAAGAAGAGCTCGAGGGGCTCAAGACTACCAAAGTTCAACTTAAGGCAGAAGTGGCTGAGCTGACCAACTTCATCAGGTAGCTCCACACTCTGATTGCAAGTGTTCCCAACACCCAAACCACCTTTGACCCCAGTGCTACAGAGAACCAAGTCATTCTAGCTAAGTTGCAAGAGGACTGACATTATGGGAAGATTGGTAAATGATGGATTGAGAGGCTCGAGTCTGAGGGACTAGCAGTGGTTGAAAAACTAGGTAACACCCTTCTAAGGTTGGAGGTAGAGAGTAATAACATTGCTAAGAACCTACAGACTCTCACATTGGAAAGGGTGAAGTGCCAGGAATGTATAGTTATGTTGCATGTGGCAGTAAAGATGAAGACTAAAGAATCTCTAAAAGCTAAGATTTTATAGAAAGGAGATGAGCCTTTGATCGAATGGCTTCAGAGTCTAGAGTTTAAGATTGAGATGATCATCCAGGCTGAAGTAGGATTGCAACAGATAGATGTCAAGATCAAAGAGGAGTAGAGCAAAGATTTCAAACTCCTCTTAGGGCTTCATATAGAATCACAGACCAGTGGTTAGGGAAAAGCAATAATCAGAGTAGCCGATATGCAGAATTCATATTCTATTTATTTGCATAAACTGACAAAAGATTCTTCCTCTCATCTAGACAAAGTCCAGAACTCCAGCAATTGAGTGGATGCATTTTTAGAGCGACAGAAGAACTAAAAGATCAAACTGATGCCATTAAGATTCTTGCCAAGGAACATTCCAGGTGGCTCATTTGATACACTAACATCCATGTCAAAATGCATGAAGAACTCATTTGACTCATTATAGCTATTACAACCTATAGGGCTAAATTAGACAAGGGAAAGGAAATTGAAGCTTAAATAGATTTCCCCCTTGTGCTATTTTTTATACTATTGTAACTGATAAACCTTTGGTTATCATTTCTGGTTGAGGAAGTTGAACTGTTTTGGTTGCATCCTTTTTGTAACGGTCTAATCTGGAACTCTATATGTACTATTTCCAAAATCAATACAAAGGTCGACTAAATTTTGGTGTGAAGGATAGCATTTTGTTGAGTCAAATTTGTATGTCTGAATACCATTGTTTTATCTATTCCATTTGCATTGCATTTATCTTTTTGTTGAATTCAGGTGTTTCTTTGAAGTTGGATTTACAATTTGTGTTTGAACCAGAGCTCTATATTACGATTTGATATAATTATCTAAAGGGGAAACTTGTTGTTATCTTGAGTTTGGGAAACGTTCTTGTGATATAGATCGATTCATTGTTGTTTCATCATTAGTCTTTAGTCTTGCATCTGTATTTTCAGTAGAAGTCTATGCATTACCAATTTTTGGAGTTAATCTGATTGATGAAATCTCAGAGTTGGCTAGATTTAGAATTGAATCTATTCTGCCTGAGCTATTTCTTGCCTAGGATTAGCTTGGTTTGCCTCTTTTGTTCTCAAGTTAAGAACATACCCCTGTTAGACTAAGAAAAAGCAAAATTCACTAAAAATCATTCATATAAGGGAGTTGTACCTTTAAATTCAGAGGGAAATTGGTTTTTTTTCAATAACAATTTTCCAACTGTTATATTCGATTGTTCTTAAGCATTTTGGGTATTTTAGAGTTAAATTGAAAAGAACAATCTGTTTACTAACATATAACTTTTGAATTCTTACCATTTAACGACTGACTTCCCGTGTCACACAAATGAAAAGACCCCAACATTAATGAAAAATTTTTTTATGAAGTAAAATGACTTTATTTGAATTAATTACTTTTCTCCCACAGGCCGTTAAGAAACATCTTTTCACTTTAGTAACTGTAAGGGTAACTTTCTTTAAGTAGCAGAAAATTACTTTCTCGCTTCTTCTCTGGGTGGTGAAATGTTTTTGGAGTGCACTCTGTTTGAAAATCTGCCAAAGGAAAAATTTGACCTATCAAGGTGCCAAAATAACATGTATTTATTTCATCGGCCTTCTTTATATCTTGGATTCCTTATGAGATAGATTATACCTCAAAAATCCTTCATTTTAATGATTTGGTGGAAAAAGCACTCCGCGGGTTGAAACCTGCTTGTTGGAGTAGTGGAGAAACCATTTTCCGCTTTTTCGCCTATAAGATTACACCTTGATTTTTTCTTTACCCAATCATTCCCTTTGCTTGAAATAGGTTCAATCTAAATGCCCAAAGCTTTCTTATTCCTGAATTTCTCATTTTCAAACTTTATTGACCTCTGATACTCTTAGGTCTTTTAATTGCAGAAAACACACTCTGCAAGTGATTTTCTGCCATGGCGAAGCTTGAAACCAAGTTCCCGCCAATACTGTAAAATGAAGATTTATGGATAAAGACTTCAACTACATATAAGACTAATGTTATAATTATTTGAACCGTAGCCTTTAATGGATTGGGAACTTAACCTACCCAATGAAAACATTATCCCAGATACAGATTCCCTCCGGATCACAAAAGAGGAGTCAATTTTGGGAAATCCGATAGAGGCCTCCTAGCCTAAGGGGAAAGCTAGACTTAGACTCGGGACTTACATGAAGTTTTCAAGACTACTACTACACATTAAACATCCACTTTTGTTTAAAGGTATGTAGACCAAAAGTGGGGCAACAGCTGGCTCTGTCTGGGAACTTGGACATTCACATGTCCAAGCAAGGAACTCAAGTCTCTGGTTTTGCAAAGCTCAATAAAAGGTGGCTCACAACAAAACTAAAGAAAGACATGGAAAGGAAAGCAGAAAGGAAACCTAAATAGGAAAACAAGAATAGGAACTAAATGTAACTATTGTACAATATAGGGGTTACCTATTTTCAATTCAGATCTCATAGAGTTTCAAATCTTGACCATTATACGTCAGGGGTAGTACCTCACCATCTAGATATGTCAATTTAAAAGAATTCTTCTCAAACACTTGATGGATCTTGAAAGGTCCTTTCCACAGTGTTTTGAATTTTTTTGTGCATGCCTTTGGGTGCCCTGTGCTTGTCCCATAACAATACCATGTCTCCCTCCATAAATTTATGGGGTCTGCTCTATTTGTGAAACAAGTTCTTCACATGCACTTGGTGTCGTGTGATATGATCAACCATTTTTTCCCTTTCTTCTTCCAATTTGTTCAGGTACAGAATCCTCTTTTCTAAACCATCTTGGTATATGTCATCCTCCACTGTTGTTCTCAGTTTGCAAGTCGCTAACTCTAAAGGTAATATAAGACTAGTTTCTACCCCGTAAATGAGTTCAAAAGGAGATACACCAATGGCTCTTTTGGGAGTCACTCTATCTGTGCAGAGGGCTTCACAGATCTTCTTATGCCAAGTTTTATGGTTGTCTGCTACAAGATTTTTCATGATGTTTACCAAATTTTTATTGTTGGATTCAGCTTGACCATTCCCTTGAGGGAAATAATTAGATAAGTGACTGATTTTGATGCCATACTCAAAGAAAATTTTTATAATTTCTTGAGAAGAAAAGTATGCGGCATTATCCATAACTAACTTAATATGCACATCGAATCTTACCAGAATGTTTTCTTTGATAAACTCACATACTACTTCCGAAGTAGTTCTCTTTGTTGCTTTCACCTCCACCCATTTTTTGAAGTAATCAGTCACAGTGATTATGTAGGTGTGACCTGCACTGGATGTGGGGTTTATAGGACCAATAAAATCAAGACCCCATTGTTGAAAAGTACCTTCAATTATCACTGGTCTTAGAGGTAGTGCTACTAACTGTGGCTTTCCAGTAAACATTTTGCATTTCTCACACCTTGCTACCCAATGGTATGCATCTCTAAACATTCCTAGCCAGTAATAACACTGTCTCAAAATCTTGAATGCACTAATTTATGAGGAGAAGTGTCGCTCGCAAGCTTTGACATGAAACACCTTTAACAACTTCTCTTGTTGTTGTCTGTCGACACACAGGAGGAAAGTTCCATCAATAGATCTCTTATATAATATATCCTCTTAGATTACATATTTAGAAGCTTTTAGTTTCAGATCCCTTCTTTTCTTCGAATTTAACCCTTCAGGGCATTCACCATATGTTAGGAAATACACAATGTTTTCAAACCAAGGGTCTTGCATACTTACTGCCAAAACTAATTGTACAACTTATGGATCTTCGTCTACTTGGTTTTTTTCCATTGCCTTGCAGAGTGCATTTCCTCTCACTAGCTTGGTGGGCTTGATTTCTATGTCATATTATTGGTTTTTAGCTACCCATGCTCCTTTGTTGTTACATCCTACGTCCTGTTGAGTCAAAATGCTTTTTACTACAATATCAGGCACATACACAGAGAGTGAGAGTGTAAAATGTAAATTTTGAAGTTCTTTAAAGCCTTTACAACTGTGAAAGCTTGCTTTTCAGCCTGAGAGTATCTCAGCTTATGAGGTGTGCTCATAGAAGAAATGGGAGCTTGAATTCCCTCTTCGTTCTCCTGCATGAGAATGGCTGATAGAGTATGTTCAGAAGAGTAACAATAGATTATGAAATCTTTCTTATAATATGGGTGACATAACAAAAGAACATTGGCTATGGCATTCTTTATGCTTTTGAAATATTTTTTACCAGGGTTGTTCCACTTGAAACTCACATTTCCTTTTATCATGTCCACTATGCATTTGGTGATTTCAGAAAAATCTAGAATGAACCTCCTGAGAAAGTTTACCTGGCCGAAGAATGATTTCACTCTAGTTTTGTTCATAGGTAAACTCAATTATTGGATTACTCTTACCCTTTCTGGGTTGATCCTTATGCCTTCTTGGGAGATAATGTGACCCAACAATTTCCCTTCAGTTACACAAAAAATTGACTTCTTGGGGTTTAACGAAATCCCATCTTCTCAACACCTTTACAATACTCTTTGTAAATCCTTTATGTGATCTACTCTTTTCCTAGAAAATATAGTAAGATCATCCAAATACATACCAATGATTTTTGTTGTTCATGTCACTAAAGGAAAGGTCCATACCTCTTTGAAAGGTGGCTCTGGCGTTGATTAACCCGAATGACATTCTATGATATGAAAAGGTTCCCCATGGAGTAGTGAAAGTTATTTTATACTGGTCTTCTTTCTCAACTTCAATCTGGTTATACCCCGATAAGTTGTCTAACATAGACATCATTTCAGCTCCAGTCATGATTTGCAAGAGATGATCCATGTTGGGAAGAGCGTAATTGTCTTTCAAAGAAGATTGATTAAGGTTTCTGAAGTCTACACAGATTCTTATTTCTCCATTCTTCTTCCTCACAGGCACTATATTTGCCACCCAGGTAGAATGATGGATGGGGTATATGATCCTTTCTTTGAGCATTTTATCAACTTCCCTAAATATTGCATCAGCAACTTTGGGGTTGTAATTCCTTTTTTTTTTTAAAATGGAGTTGCTTCAGGTTTTAAGGGAATCTGGTGCTTGAATTTCCCTTTCATAAAACTTTTCAAATCTTCATAACTCCAGACAAAAACATCTTGGTATTCTAGGAAGAGTTTCCTGGCCTCTTTCCTTTCCTCTTCAGTACAACATTTCCTGATGTTGATCATCTTGGGATTTTTCTCAGTTCCTATGTTCATTCCCTCATATTCACCA
>MU226478.1:887797-909795 GCA_018584345.1 Thuja plicata
TTCATTCCCTCATATTCACCAGTGGTAGGACCTCTCTTGATTCTCTTCTTCTTAACAAAGGTGTCATGCCTATTGAAAAGCTTCTCAAGAGTGACCAAATGGGGAGGAATGATATTACCTTGTAACTGGATGACATCTGACTTATCCTTATTTTTCTTGTCCTAATGGTGTCTTTCATTTCTATTAGGGACATCTTTATGGAAGTCGCCACCACTCTCCAGAAAGAGAAGGAGATTCTGATCATTTCAAAGACTTGCCAATCTTCTACATTAGTACGCATAGATGGTCGATATACAATCTCCACTTGGTACTTCTTATCTTTGAATTATGGGTGATGGAGGAGTAGCGATGCTAACATGGCCAAGGACTCTACCTTGGAGTTTAATTCTCTCGACACAGATTCAATAAAGAATGCATCCAGTGCCTCTATTTTGTCCCACACTTTGTTTCTGTAATTTTTTAATTTGTGATTTTTTATAGAGTATTGATTCTTGACTTGATGCACGATTAGTTCAACATCACCACAAGCTCTCAAGATCTTCACACCCTTTTCCTTTGCAAAAATAATCCCTAATAGGAGGGCTTCATACTCATCAGTATTTTTGGTGTTCCAAACTCCAATTTATAAGCCATGGGCTCGCATACTCCATCTGGTGATATCAAGACCACACCTACACCAGATCCTAACGATATGCAACTGCCATCAAATTCAAGAGTCCAAATCTGTGGTGGAATTTCTTCAGTGGAAAACTACTTTTCCTCTTCCCCAGGTTCCATTTCCTCATTGTGATCATCAGTAAACAACATATAGTTACCAAATTCCAATTCTTGATACAAAATTTGGGCTTTAGGGTCATCAGATTTTAGTACCGTAAACTTAGCTTTCTCCTCCGGGACCAGTTTAATCTTTTTATCACCCACTAGGATTAAAGCTTGAGACCAATCTAGATTTATCTCCCCTCCAAGGTCTCTACAAAAACTCATGCTTAACAGTAAACCGTAACTAGCAGGTATATCAGCAACAAGGATTGTTAGCAACATCTTCTTCTCAGGGTGTCCCGCCAGGGCCACTTGAGCATCTTTAATTTGACCAACCAGGGGTACTTTCTTGGAATCCATAGAGTAACATCTTCCATGGGCTTTAGTGAGGGTAAGTCCTAGGGTTTTAGCTACAGTTGATGGCATGACATTTTCTGAGGCTCCGGAGTCTATTATGCAATTGCTTAACTTGCAACCATTAATATATAATGACACATAGAATGGGTCAGGATTTTGGCCTGGGAAAGTAGCCAAAATAGAAGGTTCCCCATGCTTATTTGGTTCTTCAAATATAGACTCATTTTCTATGGTAGTCATGACATTTTGGTTTAACTCTGGATTCCCTTCTTTACAGTAATCTACTAGCTTTTGCAGTTCTATGGGATTAGACTTAAGGTAGTCTTTAGGGGAAATCTAAATTCTGGAATCTCTACAGAATTGAATAATGTCAAAAGAGCTTTTCTCCTTACCTAGTTGTAGAATTCTCACTCCTTGATTGGCCTCATTAGAATAGGAGGTAGATGCCTCATTATTTTTAAGTAGAGGTGTTGAAGAAGGCCTTTTATCCTTCTGACTCTGGGTCAAGACTATATAAGAGGTCTCGTCTATGGTAGCGTAACATGTTGCTTCTTGCTATGAATCTGACTCATACTCTAAATATAAGTTTTTAGAGTTTCCATGTGAGTATGAATCTGGTTCAGCTTTGGACACCCCAGCATTATTCTCATCAGTCTAATGCATTTTCCAAGCATGAGCTACATCAAGGCAGCTCTCTCCATCATGATCTATAGTTAGGTGGAAGGCACACATGTTTCCTTTTTTAGGAGGAGCTTCTATAGGTAGCCTCTATAGTGGAGCTGTCAACTGTAACACCTTTCCATCAGCATTCCTCTCCTCATTGTTTCTCTTAGGCTGCTCCTGAAAGTTTCGCTAGTAGGGATTATTAAATCTGGGAAGATGCCTCTTAAAGGCAAAGAATTCATTAGATAGTTTTTGAATCATCTCATCTGATGACGTAGTATTACTACTACTGGCTCTAGATTGTATCTCTCTTTTCCATTTCTTGGATGAGATCATATGGTCTCAAAGTTCTATAGCAATTCTTTGTGTGGCATCCAAATTTGTAAGTTTCACCCTTCTTAGATCATAATTGATGTCTGGTGGCATAGCGCTTATGAAGAATGTTTTTAAATTTCCCATTGTAGGCCTGTCACCCACTGGAATACGATTTACAAGATTTTTGAATTTAGCTATGAAATCCCTCATACTGATAGAGGGTTCTTTCTTGATGGAAGTTAATTGTGTCAATAGGACATGCTCATCTTCAACAGTTTTAAACCTTCTTTCAAAGGCAACTCTCATGGAAGCCCAATTTGTGATAGAAGAATTAGGTAAATGGTGAAACCAATTGGTAGCACCCTCAACAAGGGTCTCAACAAATAATATGATGGCCACATCCTCCTCTCGTACTACTAGGATATACTGAAGAAAAGAAGGTGGCAATGTGCTCGTTTGTAGATACTTTCTCGTCTCCAAAAAATTTGGGAAAGTTCTTTCTAGATCCTGAAGGAAGAGGATTATATGCTACTAATTTTAGAGGTCCAACTGTGGCAGCCCAAGGAAGTGCCATAACTATTTGGGGTAGATAGGGTGTTAGGTTGATAACAGGAGGGGCAAATACTCTGTGTAAAGTTAACACTTGGCAAGTGGTGGACAACTGAGTAGTTTTTTTAGGAGGTGAAGAAGGTCTACTCTATCTCCTTGCAGTTTTATTTCCTTGGTGAGGTACTTCTAAAAGAGAAAAGTTAATATCTGCAAGTCTCTCAAAGACTAGGTCTGTGCTACCTTCTTTCCTTGTACTCTTGAGAAATATTTTAGACTCTAGGTTTTCAACTAATTCTATAGCCTAGCTTCACGCTCTGCTCAGCGTTGTGCCCTTCTTAGATTTCTCCTCTTGATGGCTCCTTCAAGTGTTTTTTCTCTAGCATCTTCTTTCTCTACACTTGACTGGCATTTCTATAATGTTCAGTGCTTCTTCTGTATCTCTAGACAAAAGTATTTAGTGAGGAAATGAGATCCTCTTGATCGTCTTAGAATCCAAGATTCGGTTGGAGCACAGGAATTAAGTTTTAATGGGGAAGCACCATCTTTCCTCATGATATGCTTCTAGTATAATGACTGTTTGTTTCCCCAGCAGAGTCACAAAAAATCTCTTGGTAAACATATTGTTCTTTTGAATTTAACTCTAAAATACCCAAAATACTTGAGAACAATTGAATACAACAGTTGGAAAATTCTTATTGAAAAAATTAATTTCCCTTTGAATTTAAAGGTACAGCTCCCTTATATGAATGATTTTTAGTGAATCTTGATCTTTCCTAATCTAACAATGGTATGTTCTTGACCCAAGAATAGAAGAGGTAAACCAAGCTAAACCTAGACAAGAAATAGCTCAGGCAGGATAAATTCAACTCTAAATCTAGCCAATTCTGAGATTTCATTAATCAGATTAACCCCCAAAATTGGTAATGCATGAACAACTACTAAAAATGTAGAAGCAAGACTAAAGATTAATGATTAAATGCTAATGAATCAATCTATATCACATAAATGTTTCCCAACTCAGGATAACAACATATCTTCCCCTAAATTAATTGTATCAAATCATAATAAAAAAATCTGGTTCGAATACAGATTGTAAATCTAACTTCAAAGAAACATTCTAATTCAATAGAAAGATAAATGAAATGCAATGGAACAATTAAATAAATGGTATTCAGACACACATAATTGACTCAGCAAAATGTTATCTTTCACACCAAAATTTAGCCGACCTATTTATTGATTTTGGAAATAATACATATAGAGTCCCAGATTGGACCGTTACAAAAAGGGTAACTGAAACGGTTCAATTTCCCCAAATAGAAATGATAACCAAAGGTTTATTCGTTACAATATTATCAAAAAATAGTACAAGAGGGAATCTAGCTAAGCATTAGTCTTCTTCCCCTTATCTAATTTAGCACTATAAGCTGTGACAGCAGTGATGACTTGGACAAGCTCTTCGTGCTTGTTGACATGGATGTTGGTATATCGACGAGCCACCTAGAATTTTATTTGGCCAGAGTCTTGATTACATCTATCTGATCTTTCAGCTCTTCCATAGCCCTGAAGATACATCCACTCAATTGCTGGAGTTTTGGGACCTTATCTAAATGAGAAGAACACTGGTATGCCAGATTATGCAGATAATCAGAGAATGACTTATGCATGTCGGCCACTCTGATCAGTTATTTTCCTTGACCACTTGTGTATGATTCTAAATAAAGCTCCATGAGGAGTTTAAAATCTTTATTATGCTCTTCCTTGACCTTGACATCTGTCTGTTGCAATCCATCCTCTGCTTGGATGATCATCTCGATCTTGAACTCTAGGCTTTGAAGCCATTCGATCAAAGGCTCATCTCCCTTTTGTAAAATCTTATCCTTTAGTGCCTCCTTTGTCTTCATCTTTACTACCACATGCAGCATCACTATGCATTCTTGGCACCTCACTCTTTCTTCTGTGAGAGTCTTCAGATTTTTATCAATGTTATTTCTCTCAACTTCCAGCCTTAGAAGAGCATTACCCAATTGCTCGATAATTGCTAATCCTTCAGACTCTAGCCTCTCGATCCATCTTTTTCCAATCTGTCTGAAATGCTGATCTTCTTGCAGCTTAGCTATGATGGCTTGGTTTTCCACAACATTGGGATCAAAGGTGGTTTGGGTGCTGGGAATGCTTGCAATCAGATCAGTGAGGAGTTGTGTGATGAAGTTGGTTAGCTAAGCTACTTCTACCTTAAGTTGAACCTTGGTAGTCTTGAGCTCCTCGAGCTCTTCCTCTATCACCACATTAGTATATTTCCACTAGTCCACCTTGGTGTCATGAAGAGCCAACCCCATATCAAATGACTGCAACTGAAAGTCTGAAGCAGTCATATCTTTGAATCTACCATCCTTAGTTGGTTTGGAAACTTCCATAGTGAAGTGCCAAGTCTCAAGGTCATGACCCATAGTAGACATCGTCTTTAATTTCTTCTGCTTGCTTGTAGTGGCCTTGGGCTGAAGGGCCCATGATAGAGTGTCTTTGCTGGAATTTCCTTCTTCCACCCTCTTCCTCTTGTGTTCTAGATTATTTTCTATCCATGACTCTGTGTTGGTAACTTTGTTGGCAGAAACCAACTCCTTAATGAACAACTTCTTTATGACTGGGGGAGTAGCTTTTGGTCTCGAAGTAAATGGGTTCACTAAAGTAGGGGAAGAGGAGATTAATTTGACAACCTGAGCAACCTCATGTTGCTTCCCGACCTCTTTATCTGATTCTATAGCAGAGGTACTAGAGCTATCCTCTCCTACTTCAACTATAATAGGGGATCCTCACCTTTGAGTCTCTTGGGTAGAGGTCCCGACTTGAGTATCCACAACAATAGCTTTAACTGGTCGTTCGGTCTCTGCAGCTTTAGTGAGCTCAACTGTAGATTTGAATGGGTCTGTAGAGACTGCTTCTTCAGTTGCTCCAATGTATGGAAGAGGGCCCTCTCCATAGGTCTTTTCTAATGGGATTTCCTTCTCAGGGGGTTCATCACCTCCTCCCGCCGGCTGGGTTGATCCTTTAGCAGTGGTTGGAATCATTGCCAATGAAGTTGCTATAGCACTAGAGGTATCCTTTGTCAGGGTTCGTTGAGTAGCAGGCTTCCTTTCTGACCTCTTCCTTCATCCTACAGCCCATTCAACCCATTATTCTTTCCTTTTGAAAATGCCACCCATTATAGTCTGCAAGTCACTAATGGCTTGATCTAGCATGGGCTCGGAATTGATGGGAGTGAACTTTATCTTCTCCAAGTATGTATTATCATACATGTGGTTGCCATCATCTTCTAGCCCCTCCACTGCAATGTTAAATTTTAACCTTTTGATTTTTTCAATAGTTAATCGGGTGTAGAACCTCTCCCTACTCTCCAAATCATCTTTACAATTGGCCTAGTAGTCTTCAATATCATCAACATGGTGAATAACATGGCTCATTTGCAAGACAGCTCTGGCATAATTCACTGAATCATACTGTGGCCTCAGGACATCATAGGTTTCCAAAGAAAACCTCTTCAAGAATGTCTTTAGAACATTCTTCACCTATGACCGGGACACACAACTATAAGCTCCAACAGTTATGGGGAATTCGTAGCCCTTCTTCCTAGCATTAGCATAGATTAAATTCACTTAGAGTGCTTGCCTCATCACCTCAATTAGCATGATCATATCAGTAGGATACCTGGGAAGCTTCAAAGGGAAGTCATCAAAACCTACAAGATGAAGGTATGAGAAATCTCCAAATTGAATAAAATAGCATCCGAAGTGGCTGATAAAAGCCATGGATTCAGGAGAAAAATATCCTCTCTAGACAACCTTGTATTTCCCTGCACAGTCTCATTGTAAACGCATCATTAACTTTGAGATAATCAGCATAGCTGTTATGTAGTTGTAAAGAAGAGAAAAATTCATATCTCTTTACATCTTCTAGAAATTCCTCTAACCTAGGAAGACCTGGCCAAATTTGAATTGTAGCCAGAATATACAAAAGAACTGAGGACATGTAGAACTCATCTTGATGCTTTGCTCTGTTTAGGGCATCTGAGAGGTTCTCACTTACCATAAGGGCCCAATCAATGAAGTGATGTTGAGAGCAGATTACCTGAACCAGGAATAAATATCGTTCGAAAAAATTAAGGGCGTCGCTCTCACCTCTGATTCTGAAAAGTAATACCAGAATATCCACAATCTCTAGCTTCAGGTTTGTACCATATAATGTTTTGGGCAACTTTCCCTTGGCACTCTTTGGTTCTTGAAACCATAAATTCATGATCTCCTTCTTCCACATGGTCATCTTTGCTGTGTATTCAAAAACCACCCAACTGTAATTCATTTCTGAATACTCCGCTTGTCTTGGGATACGGAGAGAATTCTAGACGAACTCTCTATCCATAGAGAGAAGCACTGTGTCATCGGTCAGAAGAATTTTCTTGGTGTCTGGGTTGTATCGAGCTATACATTCTCGAACCAGCTCGGGAGCTTGAACTGCTATAGGAAAATTGGCAGCTTTGACTAACCCGCTCTCCTTAAACTTCTCAGTAATGGGATGCATCTGATCTGCCTTTAATCTATTTTGGAAGTTCTTCATATCGAAGAACTTCAATGAAGTGTCCAAGATCTTATTCTAGTTAGAGGTGATGCCATTCATTCCGTTGAATCCCATAAATTTGGGAACCATGCTTTGAATGATTTGATTCATGGATTAGGAAAATCTCTCAAGAATGCAGGGGCAACAAATAATTAATATCAGAGGCTTCAAATTCAAACAATTTGGTGAACAAATGATGGCTCATGTTTGCAACCTTCAACTGATTTTATAACTTTTGAATTCTTACCATTTAACGACTGACTTCTACCATTTAACGACTGACTTCTCGCGCCATGTGAATGAAAAGACCCCAAAATTAATGAAAAAGTTCATTATGATGTAGCAGAAAATTACTTTTTCACTTCTTCTCTGGGCGGGGAAATGCTTTTGGAGTGCTCTCCGTTCAAAAATCTGCCAAAGGAGAAATTTGACCTATCGGGGTGCCAAAATGACATGTGTTGATTTCATCGGCCTTCTTTATATCTTGGATTCCTTATGAGATAGATTCTACCTCAAAAATCCTTCATTTTAATGATTTGGCAGAAAAAGCACTCCGCAAGTCGAAACCCGCTTGTTGGAGTAGTGGAGAAACCATTTTCTGCTTTTTTGGTAAGCTTACACCTTGAATCTTTCTTTACCCAATCATTCCCTTTGCTTGAAATAGGTTCAATCTGAATGCCCAAAGCTTTCTTATTCTTAAATTTCTCATTTTCAAACTTTATTGACCTCTAATACTCTTAGGTCTGTTAATTGCAGAAAATGCACTCTGCGGGTGATTTTCCGCCATGACGAAGCTCAAAACCAATTTCCTGCCAATGCTACAAAATGAAGAGTTATGGCTAAAGACTTCAACTGCATATAAGACCTATGTTATAATTCTTTGAACCATGGCCTTTACTAGATTGGGAACTTAACCTACATAATGAAAACATGATCTCAGATACAGATTCCCTCTGGCTCACAAAAGAGGAGTCAATTTTGGGAAATCTGATAAAGGCCTCCTAGCCTAAGGGGAAAGCTAGACTTAGACTTAGGACTTACATGAAGTTTTCAAGACTACTACTACACATTAAACATCCACTTTTGTTTAAATGTATGTAGACCAAAAGTGGGGCAACACTTTGTAACCTCATCAAGACATCCTCTTCCTATCTCATTAAAATTTAAAATCCAATGGAATCTCTGACTTGTCCTTAGGTAATCCTTATAGGTACACTTTAATTTATCTTTGTGATGATTTTTTATCCAAGGATATGGACATGGCTATTCCAACTCCACATCTTCGACAAGGATTCCTTTTTACTCTTTCTATTGTGCCAAGGCTTGTGAGCTTGTTTCCCAAAATTATTCTTATCCTAAGTAGTCAAATGTTGATTTGGGCCCATTTTCTGAATCCTCACCTAATCCTAGTGAGGAGCTTTATCTTGATTCACCTCGTCAAATATTGAATTTTTCTATGCAAAATGATACTTCTTCTTCATCTCTTGTGTACATGAGATCACCCATCGTGATAAATTTAGATGATGATTTTGATAGTAATGTTAATAATACTAATGATATGCATGCAGACATTAAGATTAATCATGAATTATCTTAAATATTTTCAAAATATTTAACTCTATCTCCTAGTGAAACACATAGTTATTCATCATTACATCATGGTCCAGGTTTGGCACTATTGATAGCTCCACCTACTATACTTGTAGTGGCTCCTTTAACATCTTTTCCACCATCTCTAAATGTTTTTGAGAAAGATTGGGAGTTGTATAATTTTCTAGACTAGCTCACTCATAGAGTAGATTCTTTTGTGTGTTTGCTTGCATGTAATGTGATATCCCATAGTGTAATTCTTAATATGTCTTTTATTTTTAATATCTCTTTGGATGACCCTTATTTTTATTTTTTGGCACAAGGAATTAAAGGGACCAACCCCATCCTGACATTCCTTTGTTTGTATCATTATCCTTCTATATGTTTTATACATTTTATGTCATAAATATTCTTGTGTATTGTTGAGTAGTCAAGAATAGAGAAACCTCAAGAGATCAGTCCAAACCTTGCAACCAATATAACACAAAGGAAGAAACAAGACAAGAAGGAATAAAATGAGAGATTCAACCTTTATTATCATCAAAAAATCATTTACAACAGATTTGCAACATGTTGTTTCACATGCCAGTCATACTTGCCAAGCACACAGACCTGATTACACTAAAAACCCTCACAAATCTTACCCAAGATAAGCCAAATAATCTTATGAGATCACCTATCCCTTAGGAACAAATCCATAATCTTATAAATTCATCACAACATCTAGTCGGCCTAGAAAAGATTACATTCCCCAATAATTGAGAAAACATTTTACAAAAAAAAGTCCAGGACCCAAATATTTTAGGAACAACCTCCAATGAAAGAATTAAGAGATGTGACCACACAATAATGTCGGCCTCAAACATAACAATGAGTTGGCATGATCACACTTAGAAAAACCCACCGAAAGATTGGGAAACGCTCAGAAACACAACAACCAACTGGGAAAATGAAGAACATGACAGACACATGAAGAATCTACCATAACCCCAGTACAAAGAATCCAAATGAGGTGTGATCATAGAATAAGCTCCAAGATGAAACCAAGAACACACTATCATGACTGCAACACAAAAGAAAAAACATAGATCAATCACCAACCAAAACACCTGGCTAGTCAAACAAGAAACACAAATATTTTTGTTTGATGTAAGATTTCCAAGAACCTAAGATGATCCTACATTAGACACCCTAGGTAAAATAAAATGTTCCATAAGAGAAACTTATGAACATTTTACAAGTTTTGGAACATAAATCCCATGCTTTTTTTTTCTCTAAACATCCTCTTTATCTACAACTCTCTGTCTCTATACCTCTGCAATATCCTCTGTTAGATCCATCAACTTACTCCTCTCTATACTCACTCTATCATATCTTCTAACAACACCAGAACTCATATCACTACCTCCTCCCTTTTGCATAATTGATCTACCTCTGTTACAAACCTTCATATGTTCAGAAACCAAAGTCTTCTTCTACTTCATCTCACCCTTCTTACTACTTGATACCAACTTGCCTTCATCAGAGCTACCTTCAAGACCCTTCTTCTGATCCACACTAGCTTTTGTAGTCTGCTTCTCTGAACAATAAATCTTCACCATACTCAAATTCCTTCCACCTCTCCCCTATGCTTCCCTCAAAGGAGATAGAGTAAAATTTTTTCCATCCTTCTCTATTATGACCAATTTTAGTTTGCAATCATGAATATATCCTCTATAAAATTGCTAAGGTCTTCCCGATAGAACATGACAAGCACTCATAGACACCACATAATACCACTTCATCTATGTAAGATCTAATGCTTAAATTAACCAAATATTTCTCTTTCACCTCCACCATGTGTTCATCTAAAAACCAACCTATTCCATAAGGACAAGGATGTTTAAGCCTCTTCAATCTAAGCTCCTCTACTATCTCTTCTAATACCAAGTTGTCAGTACTACCATTATCCATAACAACCTTACAACATTTACCTTTTGATTTGCAAACAATCCTAAAAAAATTCCTCCTTTGTAAAGGTTAAGCTTCCTTCTTACTCAAAATAACTCTCCTAAGCATAAGAGACTCTACTATCTCAGGTTCTACTTAATTGTCCACTACTTGATCAGTAGTTTGTTCCTCATGCACCATAAGGTGTTGTTTTCCTTTGTCCTTACTAGATCCTTCAGAACATTGAAAATCCCTATGTCCTATATCACCACATTTGAAACAAGTACCTTTGAACTCCTTGATACCATTCCCTCTTCTAGGTATTCTATGATCATATTCAACTTTAATGGTTTGCTTCTCTTTTCCATTGTTGCTAGCTAGTTTCTCTCTTCCTATAGGGCTACTTTTTCTTCTCTTTAAAAGTATCTTTTTCTCTCAATGCATACTAATAAGCATCCTCAATAGTAGAAATAATCAACATAATAAACTCATCTTGAATGTGAAATCTTATACCATTAACATACCTAGCCACCTTCTCCTTAGATACTTCCTTGTGACCAGATCTAATAGTCATCTTATAAAATTCTTCTGTGTATTCCTCCACACTCATGTCTTTCTGCCTCAAAATCTGCAACTTTGTGAACAACTCTAAGTCATAATCCCCAGGGATGAATTTAGCTTTTAACCTATAAATCATTAGCTTCCATCTAGTAATTTTTTTTTCACCATGCTCCTCTCTATCTTTCTATAATTTCTTCCACCATAAGGCACCATTACTCTTCAACTTAGTATGTGCTAACCTAACCCTCTGTGGATCTCTAATGTCTTCAACCTCAAATTATTCTTCAAGTTCTTTGATCCCATCTATCAAATCCTTGGGATGCAATGAACCGATGAAAATAGAAACATCCATCCTATGAATTTTACTTACTTGTGCCATAGCTCTCAACGAATTTTCCTCATTTGCAAGGATATCAATATCTACAGTCTCAAGATCTTCAATAGCCTCCTCAAATTCTTCTTTAGTCTCAGGATTCCTTCTCAATCTAGTAAAAAAAATTATGATCCCATTCCTCATCTCAACTCTAAAGTCTTCCATCATTCGCTCTAGCATTTTATGGTTCATTCTTCTACGTGACATATTTCCAATCATTAGGTGCAACTGCCTCTCCAACTAGTGATTTATTATAAGATGCTCCTCTGACTAGTGATATGTTAGACACACATGCAACCTTCATCAAAATGGTATGACTTAAACTATTTACAACTAACATAAAACCCTTCCTCACCACCTTGCACAAGTCCTCTGTGATTGCAAGTCAGATATTTACTCTACCACCTCATGATCAACAGGTTCAGGGCTTCACAAGTTAGGAACTTGGATCTACCAACATAGAAATCTCAACCTAACTCCACCTCAACCTTGTTCAACTTTATGCTCAACCATTCTCAACCTCTCTCTGATACCACCTGACACAATCAAGGATGAAGAAATCTCAAGAGATTGGTCCAAACCTTGCAGCCAATATAACACAACAGAAGAAACAAGACAAGAAAGAATAAAATGAGAAATTCAACCTTTATTATCATCGGAAAATCATTTACAACATATCTGCAACATGTTGTTTCACATGCCAGTCATACATGCCAAGCACACAAGCCTGATTACACTCAAAACCCTCACAAATCCTACCCAAGCTACACCAAATAATCTTATGAGATCACCTATCCCTTACGAACAAGTCCATAAACTTATAAAGCTATCACGAAATCTAGTTGGCCTAGAAAATATTGCATTCTCCAATAATTAAGAAAATTTTATACAACAAATAGATCAGGGCCCATTTTTTTAGGAATAACCTCCAATGAAATATTTAAGAGATTCAACCACACAATAATGTTGGCCTTAAACATATCAATGATCTGGCATGATCGCGATCAGAAAATCCCACCAGAAGATTGGGAAACGATAAAAAACACAACAACCAATTGGGAAAATGAAGAATAGGATAGACACATGAAGAATCTTCCATAAATCCAGTGCAAATAAACCAAATGAGGTGTGATCATAGGATAAGCTCCATGACAAAACCAAGAACACGTTATCACGATCGCAACACAAAAGAACAAACACAGATCGACAACCAACCAAAACACCAGGTTGATCAAACAAGAAACACAAATATTTTTGTTTGATGCAAGATTTCGAAGAACCTAAGATGCTCCTGCATCAATTGTCTACTTTGGGAAGAAGTAAGGCATTGAGATATTTTTGGTCTCTCCCTTGTTGAGACATAAAGAAAATGATAATATTATGTGTTATTCTTTTATTATGCTTGTAGTTCCACTTGGGGGATGAGGTCAATTCAAAACAATCATACTTGATATACATGATTTATCTAATAAGCATACTGGCCCTAGATAGTGGGTCCCTTATGTGCTCATTCATGTCTTTTGATTATTACCTTTGATTTGTCTTTGTTTGGGGGCATTTAACTATTGAAATATGCTTGTCTTTTGGATGTATGTATTATACCTTAAAGGAATTTCCCCTAATAAGGCTACATAATATCTTTAACATGGTGGCATACACTCTTCTCTATGTTACACTTTGTGCACACATCATGAGGTTTGGTTTGTAGACTTTGGGTAAAAACTATGATATGCTCTCTACGCACTACAACACCTCATTTTATAATCAAGTTTTCATATTACTTTGTAATTTGGGGATAAATTATTTTTAATTTTTGTGTCTAGTATATGCCACAACACCCATTTTGTAGTCACCTATTTTAGGATTATTTAAAAAAATGAAATATTTTCTTTGTAATCTTAGAGTCAAGTAAAATAACACACCTTGCTAGATCAATTTGAGTCTCTTTTTTCTAACACGACTCATAGTAAGTAGTATCTTGCTACACTGAGTAGTCATGTCTCTACTCTTCTCTTCTCATATGAATCATAGTAAGCGTCACCTTACCAGACCTAGAATCCATATTCTCTTCTTTCTTCTTGCATTCTCCATGTGTGTGTCATATATTTATCATATTTCTCATTTTATGTTGACATTTTAGATATATGAGATCATAAGTCTCTAGGGGCTTGGTATTTTCTTGTCTCTGTAGTATCTTCGAGAAATTTTTTTAATGCTATCTTGTACTTTCCAAGAGTATGAGAATAAGTTCATACTTTTTCTAAAGTGGGTGCTAATGTAGTGTTGAAAATTTTATCCTCATACAATTTTATGCTCATTTAGGGATCACTTTGGTGCTTCTCTTTTCATGCCCACAAATTTGATTGATTTTCCTCAAACCATTGTATGATTTTGGAAATTCAACATCTTTTTAGGCCCCCTAACCTATTTTTAACCCAAGAAAATTAGCTAGGGTTCCTAGCATCCTAGTCATATCGGATTTGGTCACCTAGAACCTTATTCCCTCGGGACTGTCTGCCACAGTTTATTCAATAGGGGCACAAATTTGGACCCTTTAACAATAAAAAAAATGGTTAGCTGAAAAATGCTCCAAATGTTTGCCTTCTTCAAGTTTATCAACATGTTTGATGAGGTTGAGTATACAAGAAAAATTCACCCCCTCATTTGAATAATCACACATCAAGGAATTCACTTCTCATCAAGCAATTTAACAAGCACTTTAGTCATTTAAAGGTAGAAAAGGAGGAGGTCTAACTTTCAAGGATTCAAGCATTGAGGATGGCATCCATGATCAAGTTCATATGTTTCCTCCATGAGTGATTAAATGTATGAACTCCCTCTATGTAACATCAAACTTTCATAAAAACTTCAAGGCAAGGAGAATTCATACTAAAGATAGAACAATTTTGATTTAGCATTTTCCTTTAGATTTAGCATATGTCCTCCAACAAAAATCTCTCTTTTATACACCATTTGTTGTAGGGGAGGTTAAATCCTACATGGGGATTGACCTAGGAAATCCCCTATACAACCCAATATTATTTTCTCTCTTCTTGCGTGTAGGAATTTATATATGGGAGAGAAGCATTGAAAATTTAGAAAGAGTAGAGTAAGATAAATATATTTGGACTTTTAAGGAGTAGAAAAGCTTGAACATGTCTTAGCCACATACTCTAACACTTTTTCTACAAACTTTGAGGGAGGCAATCAGAGTGACATCCCGAGTTAGAATATGTTTTTGCTATTTTCATGAGACAACTTTAGGGTGAGGTCATCTAGCCACATAGTCCCACATTTCAGGCCCACATTTTTGGTGATTGGATCCTTTCTTATTCTCTTTTTCCAAACCTGTACTGGATTTCCACTATTTTTTGTAACTTACTATTTAACTTTATTATTGTTATATTTAAATCTGTAGACCTAGATCTTGCTCTATATTATCCAATCATATCAAACAAAAAAAATCAATTGAATCACTCATTTTTCCCAACTCTCCCCAATCCCAATTGGTCTGAAGTTGAACAAATTTGATTATTATTTAATCACTGTTTACGGGAATGGGTTTAATTTCTTGTTCACATGTTTAGATTAGTGATCCATGTTTCCCACTCATCAATAGGAAACATTTTTTCATGCAAAAAGTGAGCACCCAAGTTGGGTAATGAAATGTTGTAATAGGATATGTTATTATGGATTCTCTCATGGTTGTAATTGATGTCAATCACTTGTTGATATGTGGTGACTTATAGGGAAAGTACTATACACTTTTCTACACTTTGTGGGGTTAACTTGTCAAACATTTCCCTAGGTTGACTCGTCAAACAAGTTTTAAGGTTATTTTTTTTTATATAAGAAAAATGGTGTTAGGTTTATGGCTTGTTAGAGTGATGATTTATTGTAGCATTTGTGGTGGTATTGAGCTATAACGGATCATTGGTTGTAATCTATTGAAATTAGAGGATAATAATATTAGACTCTTTATTTGGTGGATATAGCCCAGGATTGGTTGAACCACATTAAATCTGTGTATTCTTGTTCTACTTATGTGTGATTTATTCCTTTGCATTATTGGTTATATTTGCATAACATTGTTATCATTTTGTCTTCTAATCCTAACAAGTGGTATCAGAGTGGGTTGTTTTTAATTATCCTCTACAGGAAAGTCTCACGGTTGAGTGAGAGTCTCACACTTGAGTAGGATTAATGGCAGATGAGGGTAAGCTGAAGGTCGAGAAGTTTAATGGGCATAACTTTTAGTTATGAAAAATGAAAATGGAGGACTATCTCTATCAGAAGGATTTATGGCGGCCATTGGGAGGAAAATCCAAGCAACCGATAGGAATGTCTGATGAGGATTGGTATATTTTGGACAGGAAGGAACTTGATAGTATTTGTTTATGCCTGGTACAATTAGAGGCATTTAATATTACAAAAGTGATGACAAATAAAGAGTTGATCAAAACCCTAGTGAATTTATATGAAAAGCCTTCTGCTTCGAATAAGGTATTTCTTATGAAGCATTTATTTAATATGAAGACGGTAGAAGGTGGGCCAATTGTTTATCATTTAAATGAGTTTAATGTAGTTACCACTCAATTATATTATGTTAATGTTGATTTTAATGAAGAAATTAGGGTTCTTTTGATTTTGTGTTCTTTGCCTGAAAGATGGAATGGCTTGGTAATGGTTGTTAGTAACTCTATTTCTGGTTCAAATACCCTAAAATTTGATGATTTTTTGGTGTTATTCTGAGTGAGGAAATTCGTAGGAAAATCTCAGGTGGATCCACATCAGGTAGTGTGTTGAATGCAGAAAGTAGAGGCGGGCAAAGAGATAGAGGAAACAATTCTGGAAAACATGGGAAATCACAAGGAAAATAAAAAGGGCAAGAGGTCTCAATCAAGAGGACTAAATGATTATTGGTACTGTGTGAAACCAGGTTATAAGAAGAAATATTGTTGGTCTTAGAAGAATAAAGAAGGAGATAAACAAGAAGGAAATAAGGAGGAAAATGTGGTAAGTAATAAATATGAAGAGGATGGTTTGCTTCTTTCCCTTGAAAGTGTTGATGATTCATGGGTTGTAGATTCAGGGGCCTCATTTCAAGTTATGCCCCATAGGGGTTATTTTCTTAATTATGTCCAAGGGGATTTTGAGCTATTTTATTTGGGAGATAATGAAACTTGTCAGATTTTTGGGAAGGGAAGAATTAAGGTTAAGTTATAGAATGGGAATCATTGACTACTACAAGAGGTAAGGCACGTTCCAAGGCTGAGTAAGAATTTAATTTCAGTAGGGAAACTAGGTGATGAAGGTTGCACAGTTACTTTTAATGATAAAAATTGGAAGGTTTCAAAAGGATCCTTAGTAGTAGAAAAATGTGTGAAAGTAGGCACCTTATATCTTTGTACAGGTCATACTTTTCCTTCTACTTTAATTGTTACAGAGAAAAGTCAATGTTCAGGAACAATTGTTGCAGTTGAGCAGGTAGAACATGAAACAGTTGTTGTGGATTTTGAAACAACACTATGGTACAATAGACTTGGGAAAATGAGTGAAAAAGGTATGAAATTGCTTCATTCAAAGAAATTTTTACCAGGTCTAAAATGTGTCAATATTGATTTCTGTGAAAGTTGTGTGTATGGAAAATAAAAAAGAGTTAGTTTTCTTAAGGGTGGGAAGGAAAAGAAAGATTAAAAATTGGAGCTTGTGCACACAGATGTATGGGGACCAGCTCAAGTATCTTCCCTTGGTGGATCTTTGTATTATGTTACATTCATTGATGATGCAACTAGGAAAGTATGGATTTATTTCCTTAGGCAGAAATCTGATTTATTTGAAACTTTTAAAAAATGAAAAAGATTGGTTGAGAATGAGACTGGTAAAAGACTAAAATGTCTAAGATTTGATAGTGGCGATGAGTATTGTAGAAAATAATTTGAAGATTATTGTTCCTCTAATAGTATTCGTAGGAAGAAAACAATTCCAAGGACTCGGCAAGAAAATGGAGTGGTTGAACGCATGAATAGTAAAATAATAGAGTGTGCAAGGACTATGAGGTTGCATGTTGGGATGCCCTTAAAAATGTGGGAAGAGGTTCTAAACACTTTTATTTATTTAATTAATAGAGGTCCATCTACTCCTTTGGGTTGTGGTATTTCAGAGGAAGCACGGATAGGTAAGAAGGTGAGCTATTCTTTTCTCGGAACCTTTAGTTGTGAAGCATTTGCTTAGATAGATTCTGAAAATAGAACCAAGCTAGAAGCTAAATCAAATAGATGTGTATTTTTTGGATATGGCATCGATGAGTTAGGTTATAGACTATGGGATTTTGATAATCATAAAACTATGAGAAGAAGAGATGTCATATTCAATGAGAAAGTATTGTACAAAGATAATTTGCGGCAACATGAGAAGAAAGAAAATGATTATGTAGTGGTGGATGATACTCCTGAAGATGATGTTATAGTGGTTCTTCATGATCCACAACAAAAACAAAAAAAAAATGCCACCAACTCCAGTGAATGTTAGATAATATTCAAGGTTAAGTAGACCTCCTGACAGGTTTTCTCCCTCTTTGTATTATATTTTGTCGACTAATGCTAGTGAACCAGAATATTATGATGAAGCTATGCAGCTAGATACCAAGGTTTAGTGGGAGGATGGAATGGCATAAGTAATGGACTCCTTGTTGAAAAATGAGACCTGGGAATTAGGCAAGTTGCCTGTAGGTAAAAAGTCTTTTACAGAAAAAATGTGTTTATAGGCTAAAAGAGGAGGATAGAGGCAAGAAATGATTTAAATCTAGGTTAGTTGTAAAGGGATTTGCACAGAAAAAAGGGCATTGATTTCGATGAGATATTTTCTCCAGTTGTAAAAATGAATTCTATTTGTACTATTTTAAGTATTGTGGCTGCTAAAGATTTGCATTTGGAACAACTAGATGTGAAAACTTCCTTTCTCTATGGTTATTTGGATGAGGAGATATATATGAAACAACCCCAAGGCTTTGAGGTCACAGATAAGGAGACGTTTGTGTGCAGATTAAAGAAGAGTTTATATAGATTCAAACAAGCACCTCGGTAATGGTATTTAAAATTTGATAGCTTTATGGTTGAGCACGGCTTCAATAGGTGTAATTCTGACCATTATGTTTATTTTAAGAGGTTGGATAATGACAACTACATTATTTTATGTTTATATTTTGATGACATGCTTGTAGTTGGGTCTAACATGGATCACATAAGAGAGTTAAAAGAACAATTAGCAAAATCATTTGCTATGAAGGATTTGGGGGCAGCAAAGAAAATCCTCGGTATGAAAATTTGTAGAGATAGGAAGAATAAAACATTGACTCTATCTCAAACTTATTATGTTGAAAAGGTGTTGCAGAGATTCTCCATGGAGAATGCAAAAGTTGTCAGTACACTTTTGCCTAGTCGTTTGATATTGACTAAGGAAATGTGTCCAAAGACACAAGAGGAGGAGGCAAAAATGCCCAAGGTGACCTATTCTTCATCTGTAGGCAGTTTAATGTATGCCATGGTCTGCACTAGACCTGATATTGCACATGCAGTAGGAGTTGTTAGCAGATATATGAGTCATCCTGGAGTTGAGCATTAGAATGCATTCAAATGGATTCTCATATACTTGAGAAGTACATTTAATATATGCTTATGTTTTGGGGGCTCTAGTACTGATTTACAAGGCTATGTTGACTCAAATTTGTCAGGAGATGTTGATTCCAGGTGGAGTACAACATGATATGGTTTTACTTTTGGTGGGATAGCGGTGAGTTGGATCTCTAGGTTACAAAAGATGGTTTCTTTATCCATGATATAGGCAGAGTATGGAGCTGTGATAGAGGCAAGCAAGGAGATGATATGGCTTAAATCCTTCATGGAATAATTGGGCAAAACACAGGTTAACAATTATTTGTTTACGGATAGCCAGAGTGTCATTCATCTTGCTAAGAATTTTGCCTTGCATTCAAAGACAAAACACATATAGTTAAGGTATCATTTTATTTGTTCAATTTTGGATGATGGGTGGGTAAGGATGGAAAAGATACATACAGATGAAAATCCAACGGATATGTTTACAAACTACAAGGGAGAATTTGAACTCCTCTTCAACTTTGGTTGGTCTTCAAGACTAAAACAATAAAATAGAATAGCAGAGTCTAGGGTGTTTATTTCTAGTGGGAGCTATAGGGGTAGAGATATTGCTATAGGATCAGTCTCCAAGTGGGAGATTGTTGATCTATGGTGACTGATAAGGAAAGTATTGTACACTTTTCTACAATTCATGGGGTTCTGAAAAAAAATTGGTTAACTCATCAAGCATTTTTTGGGTTGACTCATCAACCATTTCTCTAGGTTGAGTCATCAAACATTTCCCTAGGTTGACCCGTCAAGCAAGTTTTATGGTTAGGCTTTTTTCTATAAGAAAAATGGTGTTAGGGTCATGGCTTTTTAGAGTAAAGATATATTGTAGCATTTACGGTGGTATTGAGCTGTGAGGGATCACTGGTTGTAATATGTTAAAATTAGTGGATAATAATATTGGACTCTCTGTTTGGTGGTAGCCCAGGATTGGGTGAACCACATTAAATATGTGTCTTCTTATTCTATTTTGTGTGATTTATTCCTTTACATTATTGGTTATATTTGCATGTAATTGTTAGATTTATGTCTTCTAATCCTAACATCATTTTTATTTTTATGACATTTGTAAATTGGTGTAAGAACATCTAACATACCTTAATATAACAAATTTTGGGTTCAAAATTTTGGAGGTTTGAATGAGGATTCATTTGATGATGTACATGTGTCATTTGCATGCTTATTGGTGGTTGAAAAAGTGTGCTAAGTATTTTGCATGACCCACTCTCCTATCTTCATTTGCGATATTCTCCCCTTTTATTTTATTTCTTTATATAAGGTGATATTAGAGAGCATTATGTATGTTATGTTTTGTAAGTGAAATGTATGCTATTAGAATTGATTCAGATTGTGGGTTGTTGGTTGCATACTCTAGTTGAAGAAGCTAAGTGTTGATGATGTATTGTAATTAGTTAGTTTACTAGAATACAAAGTACTATACTTCTGGAGTGTAGGATCATTCTATCAAAAGGGTTAATTTCCCCATGTATATCATGTGTTCATTGTGGTAGATCTTTATGCATATTTATTATCTCCTATTGGGATTTGAGTTGGTTGTTTCTCCCAAAATATACATCTTTTAGAAAGTCACTACCATTCTAGATAGGAATCTCATAGGAGGTTGTCAAACCATGTTACAAATCCTAAGGCCGTATGCTAGACACTTACCAATAATTTCCCCCTTGGTATTACCTGAGGGGATTCGTACTATGAACCTAATTTTATATAACTTGTTAGGAGTTGAGCTAGCCATTTCTCCCAAAAGATGTATTTTTCATGAAAATTATACCATTGCAATTAAATTTATCATCGGAGGATGTTGAAACATACCACAAATCCCAAGGGGATATGTTGGACACTTACCAACATCTCCTTATAAATGCATTCTATTCTTGTAATATGTAAAGATTGTAAATATAGTTTGTATTGTCACCTCCACTAGATGAGAGTTAGGAAGCATTTTGCATGCCTTTTCTTCCTTTTAGTTGGTATTAAACCTTGTTTATTTTTGTTTATGGTGTTTGGTAGCGGGTTGTTTATACCAATCTTAATTTGAGTGGGATCTTTTGTAGTGTAATTCAAAATCTTGTTGTAGAAAGAAGACAACAAGAACATTATGAAAGATTGGTGTGTAGAAGTTTAATTAAAATAGTTTCAAACTATGGAAGTTGAAGATGGAACATATGATTGTAGATCGAGATATATGGGTTGCAATACAATGAACACAACTTCAAGCTACACCATAGGATGTGTAGCATTATAAACTGCATACCTATTTATCTAGGCCCTATTTTACCATGCATGACCTCTTGCACATATTTTCACTTATCAAAGATTGATTTTGCATGTATTTTTGGCACTCTCCATCTAAATGGGACCTTTGGTCAAAATTTGGGACCATCATGGGTGAATCAAGGTAACTTGGAGGATAGGGATGACTTGTGTCACCCTTGTGCTAAAAGTCACTCTTATTCCCATTGTTTGGTTCCAAATTTGAATCATGCAATTATCATTTGGATTTATCAAGGATTATAGGTTTGTGTCCTTCAAGACTTTCACCTTGAAATGGATAGGAGAGGTATATAAACAAGGTATCCTCCCTCATTTTGGTAACCAATCAGGATATC
>MU226478.1:913083-928395 GCA_018584345.1 Thuja plicata
TGAAAGTCATTAATGATGTTAAATTATAGTTGTTCAAAGTGTTATGAGTTGTATCCTTGAACTATGGTGTTTCAAACTTTTTATCAGCTTCTCGCTTACTCCTTGTTTAACATTTTGTTAAACTGACATGTTCGTTAAGAGATTTTACACTTCAAATTGATTCACACTTTAAACTAACTTCAGTATTGCTAATTGTTTGCTCGTTTCTTGCTTTGTTCAAATCTCTCTAACCTCTTTCTTCTTTTTTTCAAATATTTCTGAATTCTTGATTTTGTTCTTTCGTTTATTTCCTTGGTGGGCCCATCCTTTCTTTTTCACTCTAGTGTTCACCTTGCATGGATTTTTTAACTGATAATTTGTTCTCATTGCTCTTCCATATATTTATCTCATATTATTCAGATTTATGAGTTATCTTACACAATTGCCTTCATTATTCAGTGATTTGATTCAATTGATATATCTGCACATAGTTGCAGTTTTATGCTTTTACAACATCTCTTTATGCTCATGGTAGCATTTCATGGTTTGATACCATTCTTCTATAATAAAAAATTGTAAGTTGCATCGGGAGCCAATTTTTTCAAGGTTAACTATGGTGGACCCGACAGTTTTTTAACTGACTCATAGTTTCAGAATTGGATCATATTATAAATCTAAGATATTCCTTGTTGCATCTTCCTCTATGCATTCACAGTGAACATTAGTATTGGGAATTGTAGGAGTATACAATTTTCTTACCCCTACCATAAAGCCTTCTAGGTCAATATATCTATAAGGGGCTACCCCCATTCTGTATCCTTCCAACCATTGACCCACTGCATCAATAGCACCTTTGCCAATTGTGAAGTTAAAAATTCTAATTGCCTAGGGGTCAAAGTCCCCTTCTTATGTGGTGCAAAATGCTCATTATATGTCAACAATAACTGCCATATAAATTCCATTGATGCCACTCTTGCTGGTACATAATATAGTAAGAGATGAGGTGGGTGAATACACCCATATACCCTAATGATTGTATAGTTTTCTTCCAAAAATAAATCACCCCAATTATGCTTTCCATCCCACCTATCTTTGTAGTCACATGGCCTAAGCAATTGCATAATCTTTAGTGGGATTCTTGTTCTGCTGATCCCCAAACTTTGTACTATTGGATACATGATCCAATTCTAAAAAGCACAATAATCACAGTCCCTAGAAGTGTAATTCCAAACCCTCACCCAAAATTGGATAGGATTTGGTCCTACTTGGTAGAACCTCTGAGGGGCTAAATTATTAACACCCATGATAACAAAATTGAAATAGAAAAGGAGATGCATGAGAATGGAGTAGTGTAAGAACTTGGGCTCCTTCTCCTTTGGGTCTTTCATCTTCTTCTATGTTGCAATGAAACCCTCATGTATTTCATCAATGATATGTTGAATATAATCATAACTAGTATTGGAGTGGACCTCTTTTAGGTCCAACACCATCATCAAAATTTCTGCACTAATCTTCTCTGCATCACCATCTATCCCTAGCACTCTACACAGGGCATAGGCAACATACTTGATATAGAAATGTAAATCCTTGTAATAATATGGGCTAGTCCCAGACATAGGATCCAAATGCTTTCTCACTTCCTTTAGCATATGTTTCAGCAACTGGCCTCTAGCTATGCCAGGCTTCAAAGTATATCTTTGTTGCTGCTTCGTCATGTCAATTCTGGTGGACATGGTACTGTATAAGCCGAAGGCTTGCATGAACAAATTTCTGTTCAATATCAATAGGGAAGTGCCATCATTCCTTTTGATTGTCTTGGACAAAACATCATAATGATTGGCCAGGTCTAGGAACAAGTCTACATCTACGAAGACATCAGGAACAATTAACCTACCTAAACCACAGGTCCAAGGGTTTGACACTGGAATGGCCTTATCAAAGTTCTTATAAAAATAATTGAAAAAAGAAAAACATGTTGTTCCTAGAGTAACAGCATCTCGAACATCTCGATAGTCATCAATGAGCACATTTGCATTTGCCCTTTTGTTTTGAGTCAAACCAGGAAGCAGCCGGAGGAACTCATCTGA
The DNA here is from genome assembly GCA_018584345.1 of Thuja plicata. Lineage (NCBI taxonomy): Eukaryota > Viridiplantae > Streptophyta > Pinopsida > Cupressales > Cupressaceae > Thuja > Thuja plicata. The sequence continues at coordinate 915,150 of MU226478.1, forward strand.
ATAATTAACTTTTCCCTTGGCCTCATCTTCCACCTTCTCACTTTCTCCACTGGTCGAGGCTACATTGACCACTCTGCTCATGTTTACAGTGCTTCAATCTCCTTTTCTCTACTAATATTGAAAAAAATCTAACACTGAGATTCACATACTACCTTATGCACAATTCTCTGGAAACAATGAACTTTTAAACCACAGAAAACCCTGCAATTCTCTGAATTTTTACTCTGTCAGACAACTTAGCTCTTCCAATTTTGGAATTCTGAAAGCAAGGTGAAAGAAAATGAATAAGCCATCAACTCCTTATAGTAACCGTTCAAAATACGCGGCTCATAATTTTCAGAACATCAATTTTGTCTTTAATTCCACATACTATGAACATAACTGAAAACCTAGCCGTAGTTTCCTGATCGTGACAGAAAAATCAAATTCATAAAACTGAATCCTCGGCAAGACCTTATAAAATTCAAATGAGCTGACATGTCATCCTGGGATTGGCCCACTGTCATACATCTTAGCTACCCTTTTCTACGCAATAATCAAAATTAAAAGTCTGATTGGCCGATGAATGATTCATACCGACATATTTGATACTGCCGCTTTTTCATAGAAATTGGTATCAAGCGACCATGCGACTGCACTTATTTTCTCTGTCGCTGACCCCAATCCTTAACCCATGATTTATCTGGAGACATGGTGACTACACAACTTCCTTTACTTTTTCTAACCATAGTCACCATTTGGCAATCACGCGACACAAGGAAATCAAAGTCGACAATGGTTATTACTAACCCACATTCTTTTTTGAGACTATGTGACTAACTGTTAGTGTTAAATTCTACAGTTATCTCTTAGTCGCTAAATGTTATCTTTCCTTTTCCAGACTGTGCGACTACCCTTAGTCGCCCGATCGCTAAATGAAAATGCTAAGTACCAAAATTTCTTGAGACAACGCGACAAAGGTATGTTGTCATTTAATTTATCTAACGACCTCATGACATACCCTTAGCCACTGAGTCACGAGGACTTTTCTCCTTAGGCTCTTTCATTCTCAGACTTGGCGACTACCATAGGATCTTTCAATGACTTTATCTGATGGTTGTCGCTTAATCGCCAAGTAACTTCTTATACCCTGAAAATATTCTGAGACCTTGCAACCAACAAAAATTCCTAGTTAGTCTCATAGTCGTTGAATAAATTTTTACCTTTAAGTGATCACTTTAAAGTCCATTTACCTCCTGACACGTGTCTTATCTTGATTGAAAGCTAAGTTATCTGGAAACAAACCGACTGTGCTTTAGCCCAAACTGTAAAAGGTTAGTCGTAAGGTCTCAGAAGTTTTAACTTAACTGGCATCTTTTACGGAGACTGCGTGACTAAAGCGTTTATATCACACATAACCTCAGACTTATTTAGCGATCGCATGACATAAAGAAATCGCAATGTCTCGTAATAAACCCTTGACTGCTGAAAATTTCTTGTGACCTCTCGACCTGTCTGTGGGCCCCTTGATATATTACTGGACTGTTTAATGATTCTGTGATTATGCGACACAAAGAAAATCATGAAGTTTGATAATGATAAAGGAATATTCTTATGTTGCATGAGACAATGCGACAAAGGCTAATCGCTAAGTCTGGGATAAAAAGGAATATGTCATTTTCAATTATGCGACTAGGCGATTAGAATACAACTCATGACTTAAGTGAGGCAAAAATGTAACTGAGAAACATAAATGAACAGGACCCAAGGGTTTCCTTTTCAAATTCAAACATTGAATAAGAGCTAGGGTTTCAAGCCTTTTGAATATTCCCACAGGTTTAGACTTGAAAACATGAAAACTTGGAGAGGGAAAACCACAAAGCTGAGGGAAAGAAGCCAAAACCTGGAATACAACCAACACCTAGTATAGTACTAAGGCAACCAAGTCACCCCTGTCCTCCCACTCAGGCCCAAAATTTGGTTCGCGGGCCAGTTACAATCTTTTGTTGTCAAATCTAGTTCTAGAATTGGTCTATTAGTTCTTAGTCTCCATATGCATGCAGAAAACCACTATTTCTTCCTATTTTACCTTAGATATTACATCCCTCAATTACATTTTCATAGTTATAATCCTCCATAGTGAAGGATCATTGGATCATTTCATCTATGTAGAACTTGATCCTTCTTGAGCCTAGTGGATCATCTTCCTTCCAATGTAAGAAGAGATAAACCTAAGCTTCCTAGTTTTCATGTGCATCCCAGTGAACCCTATTTCCAATCTTATAGTATGTTTGTGATATAATGGGTTGAAAATATAAAGGCCTCATAAGACTCTGTCTTATTTAATGTCCATGTAGAGAAGATTGTCAAAGCTCTTCGAAAGAAGCTTGGAGATGTTTATTAGGATAAATCCCTTCTAAACAATATTTTATCTTTAAAGAATATTTATTCTTTGAAGATGGAAGATGGAGAAGTTATTGAAAATAATCTCTATGCATTCAACATGATAGTTTGTCAGTTGGGTTAAAATTGAGATACTAACACAAGCTTAATAGTCTCAAACTTTAAGGTTACAAACATCCAACCTTGCAAATATTAAATCATAATAATCTCACTTCTACATACTATAAAAAAAAATGAATTGTGCATTGTTTTCATAGCAGGAGGAGAGAGAATTGCAACAAACATTAATCTGTCTGTAATTAATTTGATAGATTGTAACTAACTAGAAACAATCCCTTGCATAGGACTTTATCTTCTACACCAAGGAGATACCATGTTTTTTTAAGTTTGAAAGGGCAGGACATGACAAAACACACAAAAACTAGATTAAGAATATAATATAATTATCATATCATTTATTAATATAAATATAATATTATCATATCACATTTACTCATGATGTAATTTTTCTTCCTTTAAATGTGATATTGTTTTATGAATGTTCAAATTAAAGCATGATATATTTTATTGTCCCATTGATTGCCTCTATGTGTCTTTATTGTTTTCTTTGCATTTCATCCCTTATATTGTTGTGTTTCTTGGTCGTTATTTTGTCTACTCTTTTTATGGAAAAAGAGATTTTACTAAGATGGATAGTGGAATTTCAATGCCCTTCAATAAATTTACTAATATAGTTCTCTCCAATGAAAACCTACAAATTCACTAAGATGGACTGTGGAATTTTCAATACCCTTCAATTGTTTTTTTAAAGTTTAGACCAAAGATGGAAATTAAGATTAATAATATTAGTACATATATTTTTTTATAATGAGGCGGTAAATTATTGTCATATAACCCCATTATTTTGAGTATTAGGTTTTCTTGGCATCTTTTAGCCCATTTATGTCATATTTTAGTTTTGTTTAGAAATGGAAAGCTAGATCTAGTGGTTTTGGTTGCATGAATAATACATTCTATTTGTTTGATTTGTGTAAGATTTGGCTATGAAGGTAGTGTTCGAGTACGATTATCACTGAGAGGTGGGGGTGAATTAGTGATGTTAGAAATAATGTACCATTTTTTAAACCCAAATGAACAATTCAATTATGACAATTGAAAAAAGAGACAGAGATAAGATAATCACATAAGAGTATAACATAAGATATGTCCTGAGTGGAAAATCCTTCGGGTAAAAAACCACTCAAAATGCCTCAATGGCTTAATCTGAAATTACTTTTACACTGCCCCACTGGCTATACAAATGTCTCACTAACAACTGCTATCTCACTGATAGTCTTAGATGCCTCACTGGCCCTTTTACACTCTTCAAATTTATTACATACAAAGATCAAAAAATCTGATTGTCATGTACTTCCTATAAGCATATACTATACAACCTTAAGTACAATACATGACTTTGTACTCAACAATGCATATCATATAACTATAGTACCTATTCAATCAAAGATTTTTGATAAACTCACTATGCACAAGATAACTCAAATATGATCAATAAAAATTCAAATATCGCTTCTCTGTATGTATATCAAAAATATTCTGCCTTTATTCCATATATAGGAATCACTAAAAAATTGATTCATAAAACTGGTATCAAACTGAATGTAAACTGATTCCAAACTGATAAACATCATGAATCATAACATGTATTGACTGCCATAATAATTCTTTTATAATAATTTATGTGAAATCTGATCAAATAAAACTTATAAAAAAAATTCCTCTTATATCTATATTCAAATGCTTCAATGATAAACTCACATAATAAATGAGCTTTTAAAATAATATTGAAAAACTTTATCATTTCCATGTCATCTTTATTATATTTCCTGTCAAAATAAAATGTAACTATGCTCGAAACTGATATCACATAATGTAAGTAATTGTATGCTCTATTTCGGTGAGAGCATCGTGCTATAATAATATAGGACAATAGACACATGATGGCACAACCCAAAAACCCTGAACCGCCTCACAATAGGTGCTTAGTAATTGTGCCCAAAGCCTCTCTTAGGAATAGTTTATTCAATCTAAGGATCACTTCTCCCACCATGAGGTGCATTTAGTTTGTCGACCCAGGGATGTATACTTGAAATGGTATGGCACAGTATGTGCACTAAGTTCCTTAAAGAGTCACTCTACCTATGTTGCAGGAAAGTAAAATACATGAAAGGAATCTATACTAGAGTTGAAGGAAAGGAAACACACCTATTCCTTATTGAAATGAATGCTGCAAATTTCAAACTCTACTTAAGCCTATTCTTTCAACCTAGAGCATCCACTATAACTATCCTTGCAGGTGTTGCAGGAACATTCACAAAGTACAATGCTGCAGGAAGAAACTGTAATCTTTTATCTAGAATGTTGGAAATGCAGAAAGTAAATCTATTCTACTCTACTCTAATCCACCTCCCAAGTGGGCCTCCTTGGTCAGCTTCTGCTAATCTATTAACACAGAAGATAAACCAAAAGTCACTTCATTATATTTCAAGAACTGATTACATGAGAATGGTACGTAAAACTGAAAATGAACTTGTTGTGCAACATACAACTGAACAATGTATTCCAAAATCTCTGAACTTACAAAATAACTGTCTCCTCCCTATAAATAGAGGATTGACTTCTTTATTCTAAAACAAAAAAGGAACCATCTAACTAAAACTATGCCAGAGAGAAAAAATAGGAAATGCAATAGCCCACGACATATGAAATGAAGTCTGGGCGACCAAGTCAACATGCTGGAAGTGCAGAGGGAATATAGCAGTGCTACATTCATGCATTTTTGAAATAGTGGCTCCTCATTTGCAGTAGTCGTGTCTTCTGATGCCATGATGGTTATCTATTTGCAGCTGTTCTTTAACGTCCTCTTTGAATGTTGTCAACCACTCCTAAGCGGCTCCTACTTCTTAGTAGGTTAGTTATCATGCAAAGATATTCATACAAGTAGCTTAATCAAATTGATCCAAATATTAGAACACACATTCTAATTATTATATGAAATACTGCAACATATATATAATATTGGCACAATATGACATATCTATTCTACCCATAGGTTTTATGGTTCTATCTATATTTTGACATAAGTTCAACTGATTATAAGTCCATGAATGTTCTGGTAATACTTAAAAATAGAGTATAAATATTAATATAATAGAGACAGTAAATGGTCTCATCAAACCCGACACATCAAACCCTTGACTTAGGGTTTTAAGAACAATCAAATGTGTTTCAATAAAAAATATGATGTAAATGCAAAGATATGACTACGACATATTTGTTAATAACATAAGTATGAATGAAGAGTGCTTTGAATGTGAAACTAGAAGCATGAATGAAACATAACCCATTTTGACATGCAAATAATGATCATAAATAAAACTGAAATACTTCTATGTTTAGGAACCCGAATGATCATATTGACTCCCAAATATAATGAGTAATGTATGTGCTTCAAATAGCCATATGACTGTGTAGATTTATGACTAACAAACTCTTGATATAATACGACCATCATACACAATGAATAACTATGAAAGATAAATTGTAGAAGTTAAAAGAAGAAAAAATACACAATACACAATACACAGTGATTTATCATGGTTCACCACAATAGTGGCTATGTCCATACTGAGAGGAGAAGAATTATATTAACTCAATCATCAACATACATTGAAAAGAGGAGCTTTATTTATAAGCTCGTAACCAAACAGCTGAAAGGACAAAGGCTGCAATAGGAAAAATGTCTATTGGCCTTCTAATACTCAACAAACTCCCACCGAAATTCAACAAATATTTCAGTTGATCAGGCATTCCCCTACTCTACATGCTGACCTACTTCATCTTAAAAAGTCCAAGAGAAGTTCTTGCACATTCGAACTTCTCTTTGGTTAAAACTTTCATGAATATATTTGCCGGATTGATTTTGGTATCAATCTTTTCAACCGTCAACCTGCCCTCTTCAACTATATGCTGAACAAAGTGAGAATGAGTGTCAATGTGTTTTGAACGTCGCTGAGATGTATGATTATGAGCCATAAAGATGGCACTGCGAGTGTCACTAAATAGAACATAATTATTTTTTTGATACTTCATTTCACCAAGTAGTCATTGCAACCAAATCATCTCCTGAGCACCTTCAGAAAGAGCCAAATACTTAGCTTCAGTAGAGGAGAGAGCAATAGAATGTTGTAGCCATGAGGCCCAACTAATAGCAGCTCCAGCAAACATGAATGTGTAACTGGTAGTAGATCTATGCTTATCCAAATCTCTGGCAAGATCTGAATTCGTGAAATCTTGCAACTGTTCATTATTGCTACCAAAGCATAAAGCAAAATCTGAAGTGCCTTTTAAATATCTTAGTATCCATTTAATAGCTTCCCAATGAAACTTCCCGGGATTTATCATGAACCTACTTACTACTACCACCGCATGGGCAATGTCGGGACGAGTGGAAACCATAACATACATTATGCTACCAATTGCTGATTTATAAGGAATGTTGTCCATGAATTCCTTTTCCTCTTATGTTTTTGGACACAATTTAGAAGACAACTGAAAATGAGAAGCAAAAGGAGTAGAAACTATCTTTGCATCAGTCATGCCAAATCTATCCACAACTTTGTTAATGTAATCCTTTTGAGATAAATTAATTTATTTCTTCTTTCTATCCCGTGTGATTGTCATACCAAGAATCTTCTTGGCTGCCCCTAAGTCCTTCATGGAAAATTTACTTTCCAACTTCGTTTTTAGCTCACCAACAATTTGAGAACTTGTGTCAGCTACTAGCATGTCATCAACATATAAAAGAAGAATAACAAATTCACCATTTGGAAGTTTCTTGTAATAAATACATGGATCAGATTCACATCTTATGAAGTTTTTCTCAACCATGAAGCGATCAAATTTTAGATACCATTGTCATGGGGCTTGCTTGAGCCCATACAAACTCCTTCTTAACCTGCAATAAAAGTGTGCTCGCCCTTTGTCAATAAAACCTTGAGGCTGCTCCATATACAGCTCCTCATCCACATCACCATGTAGAAATGCAGTCTTGACATCAAGCTACTCCAACTCAAGATCCCACACAGCTGTGAGTCCCAAAATAGTCTGGATGGTTGTTATTTTAACAACTGGTGAGAAAATATCTGTGAAATCAATCCCTTTTTCTGAGCGTATCCTTTTACCACTAATCGAGCTTTATAGCATTTTGTTACTCCACCTTCATTTTTCAGTAAATAAACCCACTTGTTCTTAAGTGGTTTCTGATTTGGTGGTAGAGAGACCAAATCCCAAGTGTGATTACCTTCCAAAGAGATCATTTCTTCTTGCATAGAAGTCATCCATCTATCCCTATCGCTGCTTAGACAGGCGGCTTTATAAGTGGCCGGTTCAACTTGCTCTAAAATTAACAATTCAGGCTCTGCCTCTTCAACAAATAGAAGTTCATAGTCTAAAAATTTTGAAGGTAGCTTGCGCTGTCTTGTAGACCTTCATAAAGGATTTAATGAGTCTTCCTCAATGGGCAATGCAACATCTCTATCTGGACAATATGCATCCTCTGTTTTAGAATTATCATCCATTTGAGAAGAGTTATCTGCTAACTCAGACAATGGACTTCCAAAGTTTGTGTTATAAAAAACTTTATAAGCCTTCTCCCTTGTTTCTTGTCGATACTTTCTGTCTCTTTCAACAACAACCCCCAATTTTACAATTTTCTTGGAACTATTTCCAAGCAAACTATTATGTTGTGCGTTAGTGTAGGGCATGGTCTCTATGGGAAATGAGACCAAATACCCATCACCGCAGATGTTCCCTTGTTGTGTGTGAGGATTGACAGAGGCTTCCCACATGCGAAGAGGAGAGGTGTTCAGTGCCTGGAGAGGGCTTCCATGGGAAGTTGCGTGGGAGCTGGTCTCCTCAGGAAGAAGATGACTTTCACTACCCATGGGTGTTAAGAGACCCATGGTAGTCTTTAACACGCATGGGTGTGGCAGAGAGATACTATGTAAACCTACGCTGGGCTACTCACAAGAGGAAGGAGACTGTAGATTTACTCTTGTGATACGGGTAGTGTCCTGCATATTATTTTGCATGGCAGAGACAGTGACTTCCTTGTCTGCAAGTGCCATGTGTAATGGTGAATGATTTTGATGAGGGAATTCACAGGGGGATAAACCAGTGGCATTATTGTCACTTGAAATATCAGTATATGTAGATTGTGTATTATAAGAGGAGAAAACATAGTCATAATCAGAATCAGAGGATTGTGATAGAGAAGAAATTGGGGCTAAAATAGAGGTGGGTGTCGTGTGTTGAAGATATGCTATGTTATAGCCTTGGGAGGGGATGTGAGGAAAACTAATGCCATTATTGGCAATATCAAACAATAGGATATGTTCATTTCTATGTGTTTCTTCTGACAGAGATGGAAACACAATTTCATTAAAAACCACATCTCGACTCCTTACTATTTTCTTCTCAATTGGATCCCACATACGAAAACCAAATTGATCTTCTCCATAGCCTACAAATATACATCATTGTGATTTTTAATCAAGTTTAATCCTCTTCTCCTTAGGAACATGAACAAATGCTTGACAACCAAATACCCAAATGTGAGAATAAGAAATTCTCTTTCCCAACCATTCTTCTTCTGGAATGCCAAAATCCAATCGAGATGAGGGACTGCGATTGATTATGTAAATAGTTGTATTACATGCTTCCGCCCAAAATTATTTTCCCAAACTAGCATTAGAGAGCATACTTCTAGCTTTCTCAAGAATGGTTCGATTTAGCCTTTCCGCTGCCCCATTTTCTTGTGAAGTATATGGGACAACCTTGATTCTACGAATACCATAATCTACACAAAAATTATCAAACTCCAAAGAAGGGAATTCACCCCCATTATCCATCTTTAAACATTTTATTTTATGACCACTTTTATTTTCAACAAGTGCTTTGAAATTTTTAAATTTTGAAAACACTTCAGATTTACGAGACATCATGTAAATCCACACTTTTTGAGTATAGTCATCAAGAAAAGTAACAAAAAATTTTGCACCTCCATAAGAAGTTACCTCCATAGGTACGAAGACATCTGAGTGTACTAGCTCTAGCAGTGTTGTCTTCTTGTCATGTACATTCTTCAGGAAGCTGACCCGTTTTTGTTTTCCACAAAGACAATGTTCGCAAAATTCCAAAACTGCAGATTCTAGACCCTGTAATTGATCACGGTTGAGCATCACTTCAAGGCCTTTCTTTCTCATATGGCCTAACCTTTGATTCCAAAGATCTATATTGCTGCCTATGACTATCATAGCAGCTCCCACCTCAATAGGATGCTCTAAAAGATACAATCTACCAACTCTATTGCCTTTGTAAATCACCATGGAACCTTTGGTTACCTTCCATGAATCCGCAAAGAAAAATGTATGGCATCCTTGTGTATGCAACTGACTAATAGAAATCAGATTTGTTTTTATCTTTGGAATATGATGAACATCTTTGAGAATCCATTGGCCTCCTCCTTCCAATGGAAAAATAACATCACCTTTGCCAATAATTTCACATGAATTATTTCACCCAAATACACTTTTCCAAATTTACCTTCCTGATAATTTGTGAGCAAATCCATGCAAGAAGTGGCATGAAAAGAAGCACCGGAATCCATGACCCAAGAATTTTATTTTGTGTTGCTTGTAGAGAGTACTAAAATACCATCATCCTTGTCATGTGCAATATTTGATTCATTTTCCAAAACCCTTTCTTGCACATTTTTGTATTTGTGACAATCTTTCTTAACGTGACCAGCCTTCCCACAAAACCAACAACTACCTTCTCTTCCTCTAGAATGCAATCTCCTAGTTGATTGAGACCGCCAGTTGTAATTATTTATGCCTCTATATTGGCTTCTTCCTCTATTCTTGATGCTCACCATGGTGAGAGAATCACTGGATGAAGACTCGTTATTCCTCCTTCTCAAATCTTCGGAGAGAAGAGTAGCTGAAACTTCATCAAAGACCAACTTATTTTTTGATGCCAAAGTGATTACCACTGTTACAAGTCCATCCCAACTATTAGGAAGAGAACACAATAATATAACAACCTTGTTCTCATCGTCTTGGGGCATGCCAACCGAATTTCCTTGGATGATCAAAGTATTAAATTCATTAAGGTGATTTGTCATGGCTTCGCCTTAACTCATCTTAAGCTTGTATAACTTCTTCATGATGAAGAATTTGTTTGCAGCGGATGCCTGTGCATATGTCAAATTTATTTTATCCCATACCTCCTTTGTTGTTTCTTTTTCTGCAATGTTATGCAAGACATTATTTCCTAATACAAGGAAGATTGTCGCTTTAGCTTTTTCATCAAGCTTCTCCAAATCTCCGTCTTTCATGGAGGTTGGTTTCTTTGTTTTTCCTTCAAGTGCAAGAGAGAGGTCTTGCTTGATTAACAAAGAATTCATTTGTATCTTCCATATCCTATAGTTCTTCCCAGAAAATTTATGAACCTTTAAATCTCCCATGATTCTAAAATTTCAACCACCAAAATCTCAACAGCGATTCAACCTCGCTCTGATACCAATTGTGAAAGATAAATTGTAGAAGTTAAAAGAAGAAAAAATACGCAATACAAAATACACAGTGATTTATCATGGTTCACCACAATAGTGGCTATGTCCACACTGAGAGTAGAAGAATTATATTAACTCAATCGTCAACATACAATGAAAAGAGGAGCTTTATTTATAAGCTCATAACCGAATAGCTGAAAGGACAAAGGTTGTAATAGGATAAATGTGTGTTGGCTTTCCAATACTCAACAATAACAAAAGTTAAAAAGTTGAGACAACCCTGGAATGGGTTTTGTGTAAATGCATGAAGACATGAACGAATGTTAACATACGAACCCATACCGAGATTTTTGATAATAAAAAATATTTTATCCAAAAATCCACATGAAGAAAATTGAATGTCGAGTATGGAGATGCAAAAAATATACATATTCATGCATTATGTGACCATATATATCCTATTGAATAAATGTGAGCATTATAATCAACTAAACCTTCATATCGATGATAATGTACTAATGCATGTAAGCTCAAAAGCAAGATAAACTACTCTATAACTAACAAAAAAAACCAAGAATTAAGAACCAAAACACCTGATCTTTCTCTGAAAAAATCCCAAGATATCTGATGCTTTGCGCCTCTTCAAAACTTCATCTCAAACAACTGATAACTACTAAGACCACTTACAAACTGTGGTGGCCAAAATCATTCTTCATTGTAACTGTATTCTCCCCGTTCTTGTATGAGATGCCCTAGCTCGCATGTGCTAGGATTTTCATTAAATGAAAACCAACTATAATTATGACATAACAAAAAATGTTTACTTCCACATAACAAAACTTTGATAATAATGGCATTTACTCCCACATTAATTCTATCTCATTAATTGCTACCAAATACACTATGTCGATGATAAGGAAACACTCATCTTTAACAATGTACTCATAAAAGATGCTAGGGGGCTGACCAAATGGTCTCCCTAGAAACATACATTTGCAATGCATTGGTCACAACTTTGATCATAGGCTTAAGAATTCAAATACTTATACTATCCACCTTGTGTAATATGAATTCATGTATCAATGTAAATATAAGGTCATTGTAAATACCATGTCCATCTTCATCTAAGTCAATACAAATTTTTGTAATGCAACTGAAGTGTCACTATGTTGTATAACTAATGTAAACAATATCATAGATATCAAATTAGAACTAAAATCATAAACTGAAACTGCATTGATGAAACCTTCACATTACTGAAATAATTTGAATCACTGAAATAGATATATACATGAAATAATACCTTCATTGAAACTATGATATTTGAATTGAGCCAATAATAATTGAAACTCAAGAATGCTTTGAAATATTAAAGTTAGTATACCTTTGATCATTTATTAAACCAAGTCACTACATATAGAATTATATTCCTGATTGAACTATTCTAATATAGTCAAACCAATAATGTCAATGATACTCAAATTGTGACATCATAGAAATCCAAGATGAAATATAGCATTGATATCAAATCAAAGTGACATTGTAAATCATATAATTAAATGATACTCAATCAACATATAATGTCACAATGTCAATGTCACTATCAAATTGATTATTGTGTTTAGCATCAAGGACAATCAAAACAAAGGAGAGGAGCAACATGTAGTCACCAAAGATCTAGAGGCAATGGAAAGTGCAATAGAAAAAGAGAATGAATATGACAAGAATAAGTTGTATTCCTATAAATAAAAAAATACAAGAATTATAATGAATGATAGTACATAGGAAAGCCATTGGTTATATAGCCAAGGTGAGTACAAATGATTAAATGAGATAAAGATAAGTGTCATTGTCTAATTACATGGTAATCAAGAGAACACTTATCACCCATCTAAGGTGGAATATCATGTCCACTAGAGGTGGATCATTCTCCATTGTGTAATAAAGTATGTGCAACATGTGTAACAAAGGTGGAGAGTGATAAGTGATGAGTCCACATAAAATGGAAATGCTGCAACTAATCCTATGTAATTCCCTAAGTAAGTTTAAGTAAAGTGTAATTAGTACCTAGGTGTGAAATAACCAAGGTCAAATGCCTAAATTACACCAACACCCCCGCCCCCCATAAGTGCAACTTAGGGAGAATGTACAAAAACTAACAATGCAAGATGGGCCCTGACTATAAAGCCATGATGGGTACCCATGTATAAACATGCAATGCAATCTCTC
>MU226478.1:928862-957653 GCA_018584345.1 Thuja plicata
AAAGTACAAAGAAGGATGACACTTTATATTAGTGCATGTACAACATAACTCATGCAAGAGAATACAACTTCACATGACAAAGATGTAAATTTGTAAACTAATGACAATGCCACCAAAGGATTTGCTACAAATGATCACTGATGATGCCTTCTAATTAGACTAATGTGCCAAGAAAACATAGAAGCAACTAGCCCCCCTAGTTGCCAGTTGAAAGATAGATCATTGTAACAGGTATTAGGTGGACAAAAAAAATCTCTCCCGATTTGCATTTTGAATCATACTTGCATACTGATGGAATTTGTACAATAAGCCAGGGAGGAATTTTTTCAACTTGGGGTGTCTAGCTCTAATTTGGGCAAATGAAGCATCAATTATGGGTTTTTTGAGTATTCTAAATATGATAAAAAGGTTTGATTTGGCCCAAAGTGCTCCAAAATTGTAGATTGAAACCTGGGATTGGTAACCACCTTCCACCTTCAAACAGTTTTAGTTTTGGCCTCGGGTGTTAAATTTAGACAAAACAAAAGTTGATTCTGAATATCTTGAATCTGTTGTATCTAATGAGGACCTTAGATTTGACCCAACAAGCTCCATTTTTTCTTTGTAATAAAAATTCACAAAAATCAATATCCCTAAAATGCACCAAAATCATCTCAAATGACAAACCAATGACACTTTATAGGCTCTGATACCATGTAAGATTTGGCTATGAAGGTAGCCACCCAAGATCTAGAGTCAACATAAAGCACAATAGAAAGAGAGAATGAATATGACAAGAATAAATTGTATTCCTACCTATAATGTAATACAATAATTACAATGGATAATAGTACATAGGAGAGGCCTTGGTTATATAGCCAAGGCGAGTACAAATGAGTGAATGAGACAATGGAAAGTGGCATTGTCTCATTACATGATAATCAAGAGAAAACTTATCAGCCATCTAAGATGGAATCACATGTCCGCTAGAGGTTAATCATCCTCCAATGTGTAATAAAGTATGTACAACATGTGCAACAAAGGTGGAGATTGATAAAGCAATAAGTGATAAGTCCACATAAAGTGTAAATGTTCAAACTACTTCCATGCAATTCCCTAAGTAAGCTTAAGTATTGTGTAATTAGTACCAAGGTGTGAAATAACCAAGGTAAAATGCCTAAAATACACCGACAATTTGTATTAGCATTGTCTATGATCACCAAGACAAGTTAGATTTTGTGGCCTTGGTCACATGAATAAATACATCCTTTTTATTTGATTTTTATTAGTATTGTTTGAACTATTTCCAAACTAAGATCCTATATCACTTAATCACAATTCTTAAATTTTGTCTCTACTGAACATCAGATAGATAAGGCATGCCCTCTTTATGAGTATGCACTTCAACCTGGAAATAAAACACCCATGCAATTGCTCTTCTACTACAAATTACATCGATATTTGATTTTGATATTTCAATCTTGAACAATCACTATTATTCAAGGGGTCATACTTGATATGTAAGATAATAAACCTAGACAAACTTAGAGAAAAGGTAATATATTTCAAACATGAACAATCACTTTTTTAAGAGTCATACTTGATATGTAAGATAATAAACCAAGAAAAACTTAGGGAAAAGGTTCAATCATGAACACTCACTATTTTTCAAGGGTCATACTTGATATGTAAGATAAGAAACCTAGACAAACTTAGACGAAAGGTAATATGAATAATAAATGCAACAAATGTTGTTGCCATATTGTTAAAAGAACTAAAATGGTGTTGTACATCTTTGAAAAAATAGATGAAGTGTGGTAGCAACACAATTATTTCCAATTTGAAGAGACACCACTAGGATTCCTCAAGACTACCAAAAAGTAGCACCATATCAGCATACCAGCATACTTCAAAGTTTCCATATGAGCACAAATCATGGATGATACTAGTGAAGGTTGAGTAATTCAACACCATTTTAAGAAAACTATTTTATGTGTATCTTGCAAGTGTAATTCTCCATAAAAGTACATTCATATGATTCATGAATGTTTTTTAAATTTATTTATTGAAGAAAAGCATATATTACAAAAGGAAAAATACAAAGGTAAAATTGTTGTAACAACAACTACAAAAGGAAAAATAATACAACCACAATGTTGTAGTAGCAGCTACAAGAGAGACATAAAAAGTCCACAAGCATGGAACAATTTCAACTCAAGTCAAATAACCCGTACAATACCACAAATACAAGATGACCATCATTGGAAATCTGAATATTTGGCTAGTAAAATGTAAGTATGCACATCTCTCATCCAAATCATAATTTCCTCTCTAAAAATCTCCAAGCATAATGGACCAAAGTGACCTAGATGCTAAAATATTATGGTATAAAAAATATTGTAACATAAAACACTAAAATAATATTTAAATATCTAGACAAATTTCCATCAACATCTCATTTTATGAAGTTAAATTATTCCTAGTAGAAGCTACAACCTGGAACCAATAGCTGAAGTGACTAATGAGAAACCAAAACATGACACTGCTACTATGACTTCCCTGTATTTGAAGCTTGTAGGTTCTAACCAAACTATTTAATCTATTTTTGAATGTCATCCAAAGTTTTTTAAGATGAGGGCTCACACTAGGTGAATCAAGAAAGATTTGGATGTGGAGGGATAAGCTCAAGCAGACCATGTGAACTTCAATATGAAGGGGAAGAAAGGAATTAGAGAAAACAACCAGACAATGAAAACTCCAAATGTGATTGATGATGACTTGTCTCAAAGTTTGAATAATAATATTATGAAGAGTAGAAAACCCAAGGAGTTTAGTTCTCCAAGGCCAAGGATGAGTGAAGAGATCTGAAAGAATGGAGAAAAGGGAGTTCCATAGCTTGCGGGCATGAAAGAGTGGAGAAAAGGGAGTTCCACAGCTTGCGGGCATGAGCAAAAAGCCAAAAATCATGCTTGATAGTCTCCTTTTTGGTGCAAAATGGACAAACTGATGGTGGGAAGATTAAAGAAAGACGATCACGAATAGGAAGCTTGATATGGAGTAATTTCCATGTTGTTAGTTGAGACTGAGCATCTGCCTTAGATTTCTAGATCTGTAGACTTAATTTGTTCCATCGTGCTTGACTCAAGTTGCATTTCCATTTAGCATTGAGTCTTGGAGCCAAGGAAATCATTGGGAGAAGCTTCCTATAAATAATTTTAAGAGTAAAATTTTGAATGTTGTGCATGTTGGGCCATTTCCATTCCTTTAGGAAATTATTGTGGCAGGGGGTGGATAAAAAATAGACTAGCTCGTGAGTCACCATCTATTGTATATGCAAAGGGGACATTTGTCTGAAGAAGAAAAATCAAAAATCTCTTTCAACTACTGCCATGGTAGCCAATTAAAATTAGTGGGGTCCCAAAAATCATGAAAGACTTGAATTCCTTTCTTAAAAAATTATTTCCCCTTCAATTTTTTAATGTAACCAAGAGGTTTGTCATCTTGTTGAATTTGGCGGTTCCACCAATTGGAGGAGGTAGAAAAACTTATACCATGGCTCTCATAGAGTGGTCAAACCAAGTAAGCCTGCCGAAATTAATTTTCCAAGCAAACCAAATAGAGTTGAAGGGAGAAAACCCATTGGTTTTGAAGAAAGAAGCAAGGAGAAGTTTGTATTGTTAGTTAACCAAAGTCCATGATCTTCCAGATCTAGCAGATTGGATATGGTAAAAAACCAAAATCTTCCAAGGGGCATCTCCATCCAAGGCCCTAACAATCAATTTAGTGGTAAGACAAATACCTTGGGTATAAGAGTCAATAATTCCTAAACCCCCTCTATCTTTAGGCTAAATACAATGTTTCCAAGAAGTCATAGGTATGTCTATCTCATTACCCCACTTAGCCGAAAGAAAACTCCTGATCATTTGAGTCAATTGATGATAACATCTTTTAGAGGGAAGCCAACACAAAGATATGTAAACATGACTGGAAAGAATAATTTTATTAGCCACTTGTATTCATCTAGCCATAGAAGGGAAACGGTTGGTCCAATTCATGAAATTTTTCTTCAGCTTACTCATGAACCATCTCCGCATATCTTTAAGGGAAAACACTATGTCAAAAGGAATCCTTTAGTATCTAGTGATAGACCAGCATTTCACTTATTTCCACTCACTAGGAATCCAAGGTGGTCAAGGGTTAGGACCGATCATAATAAATTCAGTCTTATGCATGGCCAATCTAGAACCAAAAATAGTACATAATAGTTCTAGAATATCAAGTGTGTAAGCAACCTCCTCAGCTGAATTCTTGATAAACAACATATTGTCATAATTAAAGTGATAATTGAGGGCTTTGTTATTTCTTGGCATAAAAATACCATGAATAAGTTTAGTAGAGATAGCATGATGAAAGAGATAGCCAAGAGCATCAACAACAATGACAAACAAGGAAGGAGCAAGGGGGCATCCTTAGCAGATGGATTTTTGTAAAGGGAATTGAGGAGAGAGATCCATTCACAACAATTTTTGCATTGGCATCTATACAGAGCATATTGTTTTGCTTGCAAATTTTAGGGCCAAAACCAAGCCATTTTAACATTTTCAGAATGAATGGCTAATGAATTTGATCATAGGATTTATCGAAGTCTAATTTAATAAGAAAAGCATCTTGGGCAGTTTGTTGGGCCCAATTAGCATTTTTCCAAGCAAGCACAAGATTATCAAGGATGAATCTTCCTCCCAGAAAACTGGTTTGCTCAGGATGGAGTATGTCTTGGGTAATTTGTTTGATTTTATGAGCAAGAGCTTTAGCGATGATTTTGTAAGTGTGTGGTATAAAATGGTATTAACCTACAAATAACCAAACACTCAATAAACCATTAGCTTAGGGGTTATTAATCATCAAATTGAACTCTATTATTATGCAAAAAACCCCAAAATTGGCTTATTGCTTCCTAGATGAAGCGAGTTTTATTCTTAATAGATGCTCATCAGAGTGACACAAAAATTAGTGACTAGACAACTCCAAAACAAAAGATTCAAACGTGAGAAAGATGAATGAAATTGCATACTTTTCTCTTCAAGATATTGAAATGATATTCAAAATTCCACTAAGCTAATGCATGAGATAACATGAGATTAATCTAACAAGATGCAACAACACACTAAGAAGATGAAGCTAAGATTTAACCATGTAAATACTAAGCTAGCATGAAAATTCACTTCTACAACATGAGTATACCCTAAATTCACATTGACATTACGACGTGACTCCTAGAATTGCCTCTTCTTCAACAAGGAGAGTTATCCCTTTTATAGAAACTTCCTCGAAATGGCCAACTGAGATTTGATAATGAAGGCAGTTGTGATGTACTCTCCTTCAATTGATGTGAGCCCCATCTATGTGAGAGGATATTAATTGTTCAAAGTTATTTTTGTTGAGGGGGGATGAGGAAAAGTTTGGTAAATCCCCTCTTAATCACTTTTTAATCAAGGATTAAGTGTGCACACCCATGTGTGAATGGGTTCTTTTAATTAAAGTGTAAAAACTTTTATCTAGGTGTGCAATGTATAGTGATTAATTGATTTTTAAGCTTAACTTAGGATTAAATTGATGTTTTGATTTATGATTTTGATTTTAATTATGCAAGGGGGATTATTAGGATTTTCTTGCACAATTAAGGTCTAGCATTGAAGGCCTTTGGGTTTTAGGATTTTTAAAGCTAATTAAATTGAATTAGGGGCTATAGGTTTACTAGACCAATTTTAGGTGATTACATTTTACCCTCTTTGAATTAGTGTGCGAGCAGCACATTGATTCAAAGAACATTTGATGGGATATCGAGAATAGCTTGATTTAGAACCAATTCTGAACTTGATTGAACAAAAACTGATTTGAAGATTGAAGATACCAACTCTGGACTTGATTGAGTGAAGACAAATAGAGAGATTGAGTAAATTAGCTATGGAATTGATTGAGTGAAGAATAATAGAGATATTGAGGATATCAGCTTTGGACTTGATTGGGAAAAGACTGATAACATTGACTCTGAACTTGATTGAACGAAGATCAATGGAAAGATTCGAATATCTAGCTTGATGTGAAGCGATAAAACTGAATAAAGAAGATTTTGGAATTTTTGGATTGGCTCAAATGACCAATCAACTTGATGTGGTCTGATGAGATTGATTTCCATTTCCATTTGATAAATTTGATCAAGATAATTGACTTGATATGGGTCCTAATGAATCCAATTATCTAACTAGGAGACACTATCAGATTGATGTGGTGTGATGAAACTAATATGCCCCTAGAGGTTCAACCAGGTTATATGTTTTTCTAAGTGACTTGATGTGAAGCGATGAAATCACTTGTGAAAAAAGAATCTTGATTTGATATAGAGTTGATATGCCCCTAGCGATGAGGTCTATCAATTAAAATTATGATTGCTGATATATTATTTTTCCCCCTCGGGATTGAAATCAAAATATTATTAGGGTGGCCAGCTTGGTTGTGACCAATTTGATTATTGGATTTAACTCAATTGGATTGAAACTTGCTTCAGGGTACTGTTGACTAGTTTTGCATTTATGAGGAGGAAGATTAAGGAGGAAGTTTGAGTAATGATGGCATTAGCAGTCAACTACTTTTGACTAAAATGTTGACTTGTAATTTTGACTAGAAAAGTGACGTCAAATTTCAATTTCAATCTCAAAAATAGATCTAGGACTGTCAAATTAGCTAGGGGTGCAATTTTCACATCAATCAGAGCAAGTTGAAAATTAAGTCAAAGTGGGGCCAAAGGCTATATAATGGGTCAAAAGGGTCATTTTAAAATCATTTTCTCCTTCCAACTTTAGAATCTTAAAACTCTTCTGTGAGAAAAATGGTGGTCCCACTACAAAATTACCAACTCCAGCAAATGAGGAGGCACAATCGGCCCCGGAACAACCCCTCCAGTGAGTAGTCAAAAAACTTCTTTTGGGGTTCACTACTTGCAATTTTTCTATGATTTTTTTTCCTATTTTGAGTCATTTTGAGGTCGTAGGTCTCATTTACTCGTATGGTCAAGTGGGAAATATTCATACGAAAAACTACCTAGAAATAGTTTGTCATATCAATCTATTAGGTTTGTCGTATGGGAAGAGCCCTTGACTCGTATGAGTCCCTCCATGAATGTCTAGTATGTCGTCTGGTCATGTGTCTTTACTTGTATCAGGTTGTTTTATCATGCAAGCCATAATCTTTACTCGTACATTTTTTTATGCGAGTGATCTTGTTTGTACTTTGTTGTATGGGGAACAATGAGTCTTTTCTAATGCCCTAATGCCAAAAATCATCTTTTCTGATCATGGAGTTGGATTCTTTGGCATGCTTTTTAGCTTATCTATTAGTCCTTGCACCTTTATTTAGTGCTTTGAGCCTAAATTTTGATCATTTATTGATGATTTCCCATTGTTTTCTTTTTTGCAAGCACAACTACCTGATATTCAATTTTGATCGACTTATCCACCGACCATGAGGTTAGTGAGAGACTTATCGGATGAATAGAGAGCACATATCAGAGAGTGTGGATTTGGATGGTTGCAAGACATGCTTGACATCTATGTTCATCATGGGTTTCTCACAACTCTGGTAGAGAGATTCCATAGTGAACATAATACCTTTCATCTTCCTAGTGGAAAGATCACTATTAATCTAGAGGACATCTACAAGATTCTTCAGATTCCATTTGCTGGGGAGAGAGTGGAGTATGACATGACTCCTTGACTTGGTGTTCAGGCTCTTATATGGGTGTTTCATGATCAAACCATTTTGGATAGGTCTATCACCTGGGATGACATGGTGAGTAGATATGGGGCCTAGTTTCCACTTACCTGTGTTATGGCGGGATTCATTGGTTGTTTCATTATGGTGGACAGAGGCTAATTGTTAGAATTAATATTTCCGTGGTTGTTATATTTACTAGGATAAACCAAGGTATCCTTTATATTATTCTTAGATACTCCTCCTTATGAGGAATCCTACACTTGTCTCACACACTTATGACATGTGGCATCAATAGAAATGGGAGTTACAATGTAACTCCCTCCTCACCTCTCTATTAAAGAGATGGCTCTCTTTCTCACACACATCATGAGACACAATTCTTCACTTCTTCTTGAATATCATTGTAAGAGCATAGCTCACTCTCTCTCTCTTTTTCTAGGCATTTTTTTCCCATTCATAATATTATCACGGGGGTTTTTTTACGCTTTTCCCCCTTCAAAATCTTGTCTCCTTGCCTTTTTGTTTTGGTGTATGCACTTGGTTTTGCGTTATTCATGGTATCACTTCTTAAACCTAACTCTTAGATTAAACAATTTCCTTGCTCTTCATTTCATTATTTTTCTAACATGGTATCAGAGCAGGTTGGTTTAATCATTTTGGGAGTGTGTAGAATTATAGAGATACTTTTCATTAGGCCGGAGAAGTTAGGTCGGGGTCAATGTATTCTTGCACATATGTATCATGAGATGCACGAGGTGGTGTTTTGAGGTGCTAGGGGCATGGCCACAGGAGTGTTAGTCTTACAGGTATGATCATGGGAGAACCTTCCCATTAGCAGGCTAGTTATAGAGGATCCATGACAGGATTGTTATTCATTTGTGTATAGGTACTCAAGTTTCATTACACAGCCCCACTTGGGGAAGATAGACTACTAGAGGCATCAACTTGATGATCTCACCGTAGTGACCTAGAGTCCATACAAGGGGATAGAGGCCTAGGGAGATTGGAGGTCTTAAAGGAGGGACTTATTTAGTTCATGTCCATTTATTGGGAGGACCTCTTCTATGATTGAGCGCTTTGCTGCTTCATGGGTTCTGAGGCAGTATGGACATCCTTAGAGTATATCGCAAGAGTTTACTGCATATGCTCATTTTGTAGATGAGGAGTGACAAGGGCAGGCTCCCAAATTATCTCTCATCCTTTCAACATAGGATATTGTGCAGATGTGGAGGCTATCTTGGGACTATTTGGATGAGATTGTAGATGCAGGGGTCACTCTCGAGTACATGGATTATTTTGCACAACATCCTTTCCTGAGCTTCACATATCTGGCAGAGAGAGTGCCACAGATTGACAAGGAGGATGCCCCACCACAGGATCAAAGAACTCCCTAAAGAGTACCAAGGCATACAGTTCCCAGGATATCAAGAGAAGACCATAGTGCTAGTTCAAGCAGAGCACTAGTAGAAGGACATCAATGATAATGCAGGGAGGGTGAGACTTTAGGATTAGTCAGAGTTGATGTGCCTCCCATGGGTTTGGTATATGTTGAGATGGAAGAGGCTCCATAGGGTCTTGAAGACGAGGCCACTTGACAAGTTTACCAGAGGAGGGATGCACAGGTGGGCGAGGGTGAGGAGGAGGGGCTGAGAGAGAAGACCCCACAGTATGTGATCTAGGCTATAAGAGGGTAGATTAGAGGGTTGCAGCTACAGGTATCAGTTTCTCAGTCTCAGATAGTATAGAAAGATCGTACAATCACAAAGAAAATTCAAAGGATCCAAGGATTCATAGCTGAGTGCAGTGTCCTTCGATGCGAAGTTACCCTCCAGACTAGCAGGGCAGCCTACTAGGTGGAGCATATAGCATAGTAGTTCCATTGGTAGAGAAGGTGCCTCCATATGCACAGTACTTGGCAAGATTTGAGGGAGTGGGCCCACCATCAAGAGAAGATGCACCTCCTCCTCCCGCACCTCAAGATCGTTGCTTGGATAAACAATTGTCTTAGAAACCCATAGCATTGGACTACTTATTTTAGGATTGGACACCCTAAATGGTTGCTAATTAGATCATTCAGTCTCATTTAATTATCGACCAAGGATGTAAACTTGGAATGACATGTGCAAAGTATATGCTTCAAACTCTTTTGATCCTCACGACTAATCCTATGGAATTGAAATTCTTTGAGCTTCAGGAAATCTATGCTAACACAAGAAAATGCACTTACCCTAGGAAAACAAGTAATCATGGATAAGAACTACTCTACTCGCCTATGCTGCAGGAATAGTCTACTAGTTATGTTACTAGTGGCTGTAGGAACAACAAAGTTCTACTTTACATCTTAATAAGCATGGAAATTATTTCTACTCTAACAAAGTAATTCACTCACCAAGTGGTCCCCCTAGGATGAGTAAATAGAAACACAATCAAGATAAAAGAATTAAACTCAAATTGTGCATTCTATTCATTCATGGAAAATACACTTGGATAAATAAAACAATATTACAACTATATCAGCTTCTATTCAAAAAAATCAACTAGCTCGACTAACTTCCAAGAGTCAAAATAGTCATCTTATTTAAAGGAAAACTACAACTACTCCCTAAATCTAAGATCGCTCCATTAATGAGGATCATTACAGATACATAATGTCTCATAACAGAAATAGAAGTCATCAAGAATAAGTCCTCCCAAAATATAATACGTGGTGGGCTCTAGATCCACGCGCTGCATTTAACAAAAAATTGTATTGACTTTTTCCTTATGTGAAGATCTTGCAGCAATGCCTTAACTTGCTCAAGCACTTTCTTTACTTCTTCAACATGATGGAATCTTGAAGCAATGGTTGGCTTTGACTTCTTCAGCATCATTATGTTTATCTTTAAATACACCATGACTGATCCTTGCGAAACGATTAATGCACACACAACCTTCGATACATACATATTCTCATCATTAATATTAGGAAAGAAGTGTTAAGTTCTAATTAATACTCTTGCAAGGCACATAGCTACAGGAAGGAAACTACCCACAAACATAGCATAGGATAAAGGATCATTCATTAGCATATATAACTACTGCATTCTATCATTTCTATCCATCAGTTTCAAGAAAATATACCATGTTCTTCTATCATCCACTTTCCTACTTAATGTCTTTACACATATAAAATATGCATATAAAACTATAAGTATACGTGTCTATTTTGCAAATAAACTACTGAAAATAAAATAAAAAGCAATTAGAAAGATGGCCATTTAAGAGGCTCGTCATTCCCCCCAACTATGCTATTGCTGGTCTCCAGCAATCATAAACTTGCAGAGCCTGGCTCTTAGCCTCAAGTCACTAGAAATCTTCTCTCCTGACTCATCAAAAATGTAGTTGAAGTACCTATGATTCTCCCTGAGTCTTTCGTATCTCTGGACTTCTTTGGCCATGTCATTATCCTTTGCATTTTCATTCACTACTAGTAAGGGTTGCAGAGTGTTTAAAAACTGTAGAGCAATTTCTTCGTCAAGACCATTGTGGCTAAGACAGTAATCCAACCACCCTTTCCTTCGAAGCATTTCACAGCTAGATGGATATCCAAGTAAAACTTTGTGATCTGATGGCTCATGCCTCTGAATATCACCTCCCATTGCTATAGACAATTTTTTTTTGCAGAAGCTCTACAGAAGCTAAAAACGGAAAATGCTATGGACTCAAAGTGTTGCAGACAAGAACAATGGAGTATAGAATATCATTTAATTCTACAAAATTAAAAGCATTTTAATGAATGATATTTCATAATACCTTCATGCATGTTAAGGCCTGCCACCCTAAACACGTCACAAACATATCATCATTAATTAAACTTCAACTTTTAAAATCTTTTTAGTTACTTTCAACCATGATGATGCAATCACAGGATGACAGACGGTTTAACACATGACGATAGTCATCTCGAAAAGACAAGAAATAAATTTTATCCTTTACATGCTAATGTTTAAATTTGAAAAATATAAATAATCCCTCCCCCCAACTACATTTAAGGCATGGGTCCCACAAGGCCATGGCGTGCAAGAGTAAAAAAAATGAAAAGAACACTTAATCCTAATAAAAATGAATAAAATAATATATGAACAAAGGTATGTGTCACTAACCTGTTAAGTATTGTAGGAAGAGTGTTTTGAAATGTGACATGCACTAATGGAGTGATGCAATGGTGCGAAAAAAATGGTAGAGAGAGGAGGTGAGGTGAATTCATTACGAATAAATTATTTCACAGGAAGTGAAACGTTTATTATGGAATCGATGATAGAAATCAAGGATTAGTGGAAACTTGGTGGAAGACCCAGATGCTTTTGCTGTAGGAGCGTTGTTATCATCATGTGGTTGGAATTGCTATAGGAAGTCTTTCTGACTCACGGGCTTGTGATAGATCTTGAGGTGATGATCATTGACAAGCAATTTGAATCACATAGGTTCAATAGTAGAACGTTGAACTGCTCCATTGTCAAAAATGGAAACTATCTCATAAGGTCCTAGCCACCAGGTCTAAAATTTACATGGGGCATGCTAGTAGCGTGAGTCATAGAGCAGGGCCCAATCACCAACAGAAAATTTCTTGTCCTTGATGAATTTGTCATGCCACTTCTTCCGTTGCTTCTGAATCAATTCGGTATTGTAAAGTGCAGACTTTTGATACTCATCCAATCCATTAAGTTGTAGTATCCTTTCCTCTTGTGCCCTGGTAAGGTCAATGTCTAATTCTAATGTCATCTTGAGAGTCTTATGTTGAAACTCGATAGGCATAGATGCAGATTTTCCATAAACTAGTTCAAAAGGAGTAAAACCAGTTGTTGTTTTCCAAGTTGTTCTATAAGCCCAAATGGCTTCAGGAAGGAAGGTAGCCCAATCCTTCTTGTGAACAACAACTATTTTGTTAGGATTGCTTCAATCTCCCTTTTTTTTTTATCTCAGCAGAGATGTCAGAGAAAATACTGATTACTACCTGCTGAAAAGTAGCAAGTGCATTGCACAATCCAAATGGCAAGACAGAATAAGAAAATGTTCCCCATGGATAGGTGAATTTTTTTATCTTGATCTTCTGGTGACATATGGATTTGGTTGTATCCATTGAAGCCATCTAGAAATGAGAAATACTTTTTACCAGCAAGGTTGTCAAGTACTTGGTCAATGAAAGGTAATGGAAAGTGATCTTTTTTTGTGGATTTGTTAAGCTCCCTATAGTCCACACAAACTCTCCATTTCCCCCCTTTATTTGGAACAATTACTAAAGGAGAAACCCATTGGCTGTCAGAAATAGGATATATAAAGCCAACTTTAAGAAGTTTTTGTAACTCAATCTTCACTATATCTCTTAGAGTAGGGTTAATTCTTCTCTGGGCTTGTCTAATTGGTCTAGACTAGAAACTTATGTAAATCCTATAGGTACAAATCTTTTGGTCTAACCCATTCATATCGGTATAGTCCCATGCAAAGGCTTGTTGAATTTCTTTCAAAATTTGTAGAAGACTGGTCATCTGAGATGTTGTGAGGTTCTTATTGACATTCAACTCTTTGCCTAAAGCAATTTCTACCCTTTTGAATTTATCCAGCATCATAGGTTATGCAAATGAGGGTGACTTTATCTCATGTGGTAACAAGGTATGGAGGTAATCAAGTGCTACAAGAAGCTTAGGTGAGGTTTTCTTAGGCATTATGGTTTGGAGTGAATAGTTAGGGTCATGACAAAATGATGGCTCAGATCCATGATGATTGGTAAGAATTGCCACTAGTATGTCATCTTCCTCTTGCGAGACCATAAATAGATCTCCTCCAATAACTATGAGTTGTTGCATAGAATTTGCTTCAAGGGTAGCATCACCTAAATCTGGCCAGATAACTTGGTCAAGTTCAACTTGGGGTTTGGCCAGAGAATACAAAGTTAGCTTCTTCATATGTATCCCATCAGATATTGTCACTTTTCCTAAGCGACATGCAATGCAAGCATCTGTTGTGGCTAGCCAAGGTCTTCCTAAGAATAATGGATATCCTCCTAGTGTGGCTTTGGGGTACAGGATGATGAAATCTGAGGGGTAATCCAAGGAATCAAGTGTTACAATGATGTACTCTACCATACCATCCATATTAATAGTGGAATTATCATCTAACTGGAGTATTGTAGGTGTTTCCCTTAAACCAATGATGCTAAGTCTCAACAAAACTTCCATAGTCATTACATTGATGGATGCTCCTAAATCAATCAAGACATTATGTATTTGTATACCATTGATATGAATGGTAACCACTAGGCTTCTTGGATTCAAGTATTTAGGCATTAAGACTTTATTGAGCATGAGATCAAAAAGTTTCCCAAGGATATGGAGAGTGTCAGGATCTTTCTTCTTTCTACTAGGTTGCTTGATATAGGTTTCCTTGATTGCCTTATTATAAATGGGAACTTCTTTGAGAGCATCTAACAAAGGTATTTGGACAGTCATTTGCTTAAGTTGGTCAATCAAATCAATTGCAATAGGATTTTCTTTTGAGGGTGCTGATTGAACCAATCTCTGTGGATAAGGAGGATTTTTTAAAACTAGGGTAGGTTGCGGAATAGGTGGAGCAGTAGTGGTTTGGTTCACAGGTATTTCCTCGCTATTAGGAACTTCAGTTATGATAGGTTCCTTAGGTGTAGGAAATGTAGTTCCTAACCTTAAGTGAATATCATTCACTTGTAGGGAATAATCTTGCTTCTTGTTATTAGGATTTGGAGTTGGTTGTGCAGGTAGTTGTGTGGGCTTCTGAGGATTATTTTTGGCTGCAAGAGGTGGAGGCATAATAGCTTGTTGTTGAGGTGGAGGCATGATGGCTTGGTTTTGATTAGGTTGATTGGGTACCCACTAAGGTTGTTGTTTCTAGTTACTATGTGGTTTCCATTGGTTAATCTGATATGGCTATTGATATTGGTTAAATGGTTGTTGGTATGGGTTAAATGGAGGTTTTTTCTAATAGGTTTGGTTATACTGTGG
Source organism: Thuja plicata (assembly GCA_018584345.1). Lineage (NCBI taxonomy): Eukaryota > Viridiplantae > Streptophyta > Pinopsida > Cupressales > Cupressaceae > Thuja > Thuja plicata. The sequence goes on from MU226478.1 coordinate 943,625, forward strand.
TTGTTAGTTAGAGAAATTCTAATTCTAATTCTATCCTTGAGGGCCATAATTTTGAGGGTTTTGGTTTTTTCATTGAATACTACTAATATAACCAAAATTATTCAAGGGGTCTTGAGGCATACCTTGTCTTTGAGCCCATGGTCACCTTTGAGCCATGTAGAAAACCTCTCCATTCTCCTGATCTATAGCTTTAAATTTGGTGGGCATTGAATTAGTGTCCACATATTCAACTATTTTGCACTTACAGTTCCTTTTCTTCTCTCTGTAGTGAGAGCATAATTCAGCCAGCATAGCTTCTGCATCCTCCTTCTTGCTTGCATGTTGTCTAGCCGAGTGGCAACATCATTGATGATGTCCTATTTGAAATCAGACAGAATATTGAACAGCTCCATCTTAGATACTCTTGAACCTTTGGACTTATGAGGAAAATCTCTGAGTCCTCTTCCTTTCTTCACAATAGCCCTTGAATAGTTCATACATATATTCTTTATGTCAACCCAGTTCTTCTGAGTGATGTCTCCGCCAATGATAAGGTCTAAGGAAACAATACTTCCATAATTTACACATTTTAGGAAAAGATTTTTTTGTGACTCCTCATTCAATTAATGTTGAGTATTGCACTGCAAGTTAAACATAAACCTTGAGACATAGTCTTCCAAGGTCTCATCCTCTTTTTGTGACATTTTGAAAATGTCATCTCCCTTCAACTCACGACCCCTATAGTACTCTTTGTATTTAGAAAGGAACATATTACTCATTGCATCCCAATCTACTATAGCATTGGCACCTAACCCCATGAACCATCTTAAAGAAGCCTCCTTAAGAGTAGATGTAAATAATTTCATCTTATGGGCATTAGTTGTGTAATCATAACTCCTACAGAGGATATCAAACTCAAAAAGGAAGGTTTCAGGGTCTTCAGTGATAAGGCCATAAAATTTGGGAAGTGCAGAGGCAGGTATGTTTTTTAGATTATGATTACCATGTTGAGGAGGAATGGGAAAAGGAAAGGTAGGTTGAGCCATTCCTGGAGGAGGACCTGGCTCTTGTGGCTGATAAATAACAAGAGCTAATGGGTTGTCTTGATACTCAGGTTCAACAAAAAGGTTATGCAAATGTACCGATCCTTCAGAGGATGATGGTAAAGATATTTCTCCTTGGGCATAAGAAAATGGGTCTTCTTCTTCACTCTCAACTTGGGGTTCCTCAGGTTTAGGATTAAAAATATCAAATGGTTCAACCTGGTTATTGCAAGGAAGGAATCTCCCATGAGGGTCTCTTCTTCTATGTATAAAAGGATTACTTAAAACTCAGTCCTAAATTATGAAAACTGGGAACATGAATACCAAAGTAAGTTTGAATTAACACCATCCCCAGTAGCGGTGCCAAAAATGCTTGGATAAACAATTGTCTTAGAAACCCATAGCATTGGACTGCTTATTTCAAGATTGGACACCCTAAATGGTTGCTAATTAGATCATTCGGTCTCATTTAATTATCAGCCATGGATGTAAACTTTGAATGACATCTACAAAGTATATGCTTCAAACTCTTTTGATCCTCATGACTAATCCTATGGAATTGAAATGCCTTGAGCTTCAGGAAATCTATGCTAACACAAGCAAATGCACTTACTCTAGGAAAACAAGTAATCACGAATAGGAACTACTCTACTCGCCTATGCTGCAGGACTAGTCTACTAGTTTTGTTACTAGTGGCTGCAGGAACAACAGAGTTCTACTTTACTTCTTAATAAGCATGGAAATGATTTCTACTCTAACAAATTAATTCACTCACCAAGTGGCCCCCCTTAGATGAGTGAATAGAAACACAATCAAGATAAAATAATTGAATGCAAACTGTCCATTCTATTCATTCATGTAAAATACACTTGGATAGATAAAACAATATTACAACTATATCAACTTCTATCCGGAGAAATCAACTAACTTGACTAACTTCCAAGAGTTACAACAGTCATCTTATTTAAAGGAAAACTAAAACAACTCCCTAAATCTAAAATCACTCCATTAATGAGGATCATTACAGATACATAATGTCTCATAAAAGAAATAGCAATAATCAAGAATAAGTCCTCCCAGAATATAGTATGTAGTGGGTTGTAGCTCCGCACGCTGCATTTAATAGAAAATTGTATTGACTTGTTCCGTATGCAAAGATCTTGCAGCAACACCTTAACTTGCTCAAGCACTTGGTTGACTTCTTCAAAATGATCGCATCTTGAAGCAACGGTTGGCTTTGACTTCTTCAGCATCATTATGCTGATCTTTAAATACGCCATGACTGATCCCTGTGAAATGAATAATGCACACACAATGTTCGATACATACATATTCTCATCATTAATATTAGAAAGGAAGTGTTAAGTTCTAATTAATACTCTTGCAAGGAACATGACTACAGGAAGGAAACTACCCACAAACATAGCATAGGAGAAAGGATCATTCATTAGCATATATAACTACTACATTCTATCATTTCTATCCATCAATTTCAAGCAAATATACCATGTTCTTCTATCATCCACTTTTCTATTTAATGTCTTTACACATATAAAATATTCATATAAAACCATAAGTCTATGTATCTATTTTGCAAATAAACTACTGAAAATAAAATAAAAAGCACTTAGAAAGATGACCATTTAAGAGGCTCATTAATCATGAGGAAGGGAGAGAGTCCTGATATCCCCCATTCTGTCTTATCCCATTCTAATTTTTTTGAGATATAGATATACATGATTCATTTATATCAAGGATGTACCTTTTCTCGAGATCACATGATCACATATATATATATGATCGATTTATGATCATTAGATGTGTTGTGATGTATTTAGTACATGCTTTCTTATCTCCTTTCTCATGTGATATTGCTAATTAGATTAGCATCTTGTATGTTGACTATTTTTTTTTTATCGGTAAACGCTTTTGACTGGAGCTATGAACCAGTGAGGCCACATTTTTGAGGGACCTCATCCTCAGTATTTTGATCGACATTCTTGCCATCCTAGTACAATCTAAGCCCACCTAATATCTCCCTCTTCAACCACCATTTGGGTAGTATCACGCACACCTTATAACTCCCCGCGTGACGACCACCACTGTCAGTGGCCCTCCACCTCGGATCAGCATCAACCACCTTATCACTCCATGCGCTACTCGACAGTCCTCCTTATATCTCCTGATGTCGGCACTCCATGAGCTGCGCAACTATCTCTCCCCCTTATATCTCTTGATGTTGGCACACCCTTATGTCTCCCATCCTCCACATGGAAGAGAAATTACCCTTATCTCTCCAACTATCATGGGGCACCTTATCCCTCCAACGCTGTTGCTGCAGCCGTAAACATTATAACTCCCATATGTTGACTAATTTTATCACATATCTTGGATAGAAGTTCTTCATGAGATGTATCATGTTGGTATCTGCTTATCATGTATCATCCTCTTATCATTGTATCTCTGACATCAACCTTTTATGTTGATGTACACTGCAGTACCACTTGAAAACCATGTATGCTTGGATCTAATGTAATAGACTAGCACTTTATGCCCCTTGTATGATTAATTATGACCCTTTCTTGTAGGTATATAACCTTAAGATGTTTGAAATAGCAGGTTAGTGAATGCATTTGACTGCTTCAACAAAGGGTTAAGGAGATAGCTTCTTTGATGTTATAATGTCATTATGAAATGCAAGCTTAAAATGAAATGCATCCTACAACCCAAGTCTAGTCATTGGTTCTGAGGGCCATTTTGTCATCATCGAGCTTTTGGGACATCAGAGTTGATACAACCCTTACTGGTGCCACTACAACCATAAGGATATGAGTATGGCTTTCATCGGGTAAAATGTGGGAAACCAACCTAAGAATAAAGGTATTGAGCCAAGATGACTTAAACATTGTTTCCACTTGATATTGCAAGGGTACACTAGTATCAAGGCATACAAATTTGAGATAACCATGAGTGTGATCTTGCATAAACAGATAGATTAATGACAGTCAAGGAGATAGTGTCGACCTCACCTTGGTGTACAAATAGGTGGATCTACCTTAATGTGGAGGCACTTGTCGTAGACACCCATTTTATTTGACGTTGCGGGGTCATCAGGACCACACCAACAAGAATAAATCAAAGAAAGATAAGTGAAAAGTATTGGTAACATACAACATTCAAGAAAATTTTCAACATCCTTTTTCAACAAGTGATGAGTGTTTGTCTATGTAGGGTGTTGAAAAACACCATTGTGCTTATGGGTGCATTGTGTTGAGAAACACAATTATACATTTGAATGTTATTAAACCAATATTAAGGTTCATGATATGTTATGTGGTTCGTGATATGTTATCCAATGTGTGTTGAGAAATACAGATGTGTCCAAATAGGCAGTGTTAAAAAACACTTTTGATTAGGATGTTGAGAAACATCGTTTTGTCACTGGAAAACTATCCAATAGACAACATACCAAGATGACTGAGTTTGGTTGATGAGACAATTGAGAAGATGCAGATTTGGTTGCCAAAATTGCTAGGAAACTGCCCTTAGCGAGGACTGAGACATCGATCAATTCCAAGCTACGGTGGTGAGATGCCAGTTGAGATGAGTGGCACAAGGTCATGAAAGTGACCAAAATTATATGTAAGAAAGCAAGATGAAGCCTCCACAGGAGGGATAGCCAAGTTACGCATTGATAGATGGAGCACCAATTACACCTGATGCTTGTTTGCTAGGTTTTCACCACTTAGCAGAAGTATTATTTTTGCTATCGAGGTGCCTGTTTACTAGATTTTCACCAAGGCACTTTTTGCTTTTCAAATTTTTTGTATTTTTTCATTTTTTTCAATTTTTTATTGATTCATGAAGGTGCTTGTTTGCTAGGTTTTCACCAGGATGATCTTTTTTTCAAGACTTTTTCCAATTTTTATGCTTTATATGCTTTTTAATTTTTTTGCTATTTTTTTAGGAACATTTTCTCTGTACACGAACTGCTCCCTTATCTAGTTATAGAACTTTTCAAGTGGGTTGTGTTGATTGGATCAAGAAATGTTTCCCCTTTAGGAGATGATAGTTGATAGGCTCTAGAGCGAAATTGTGTAGTAATCTTGAAGGGACCTAGCCATTTGGGTTTAAACTTTCCCTTTTGTTCTCGATTTTGTTGATTCTTTGGATTCTCTCAAAGTACAAGATCACCAACATGAAATTATCAGTATCTCACTTTCTTGTTATAGCCTCTAGATATTATTTTTTGATAGACCCTCAAATGGTCAAATGCTTCTTGTCTCCTTTCGTCGAGAAATTCTATTTTTTGAATTCTAGAAATCCAATAATCTTCATTAGTTATAAGTCTTTTTTAAGAGACCCCGAGTGACGATATTTCTACCTCAATAGGTAATACTGCTTCTACGCCATATACCAATGCAAATGGTGTTGCCCCTATAGGCATCTTAATACTGGTCCTATATCCCCATAGAGCTATATTTAGTTGGAGATGCCACATTTTTCTTAATTTTCTCACCGCTCTATGTAAGATCCTCGGTATGTGTTTGTTTGATGCTTCAGCCTATCCATTCCCTTGCAGGTAGAAGATAGAGGAACACTGCTGGGTAATATGGAATATATCACATAATTCATTAATGTCTTTATTCTTAAATTTTCCCCCATTGTCTATTATAATAGAGGAATATATATCATACTTGCAGATAATATAATTCAGGATGAACATTGATACTTGTTTGTCGATTACCTTGATAAGAGGGACTAATTCAACCCACTTTGTGAAGTACTCAGTGGCCGTGATGATGAACTTGTGTCTATTGGATGAGGAAGGATATATTTGACCCATTAGGTCAAAGGCCCATTTTTGAAATGGCCAATGTGTGATAAAAGGTAACAACTCTCAAGCGGGAGCATGGATCAGGTTACCATGTACTTGGCATTTCTTGTAGAAGTTGGCGAATTGAACAACATCCTTCTCCATCGAAGGCCAATAGTACCTAACCCTTAGGAGTTTCTTGGCCAATGAGAGACCCACAAATACCTTCATGAACTTCCTTTAGCACCTGTTCAGACTCTTCACATTCTAGGCACCTAAGAAGAGTACCATCTAGACCTCGTTTATACAAGTCATTAGCTATGATCATGAAATGTGATGCATTTCTTACAAGGTTTCTCTTTTCATTTTGGTCTCGTAGGTATGAGTATATTTGGTTGTATCTAGAGGATTCAATGCCCATAATTAAACATTCTTTTTGGGAATCTAGGGGATCATATGCCAGGAAGGAAATTTCTTCCACCAGGAAGTCATAATGAAACTAATTCTCTTACATTTGTAAAAATGAGGCTAGGGTAGCCATGGCGTTAGCTAATTTTTTCTCTGCTCTTGGGATTTGTTGGAATTTGATAAAGATAAATTACTTTTTCAGGTCATCAACCATCCTCTTGTACGATGTGATCTTTTCATCCTTAGTTTGGTATTGATCACTAACTTGGTTGATTACTAACTAAGAGTCTCCATAAATGTGTAGTTCCATGATTTTCCACTTGATAGGTAACTTTAATCCATTCACTAAGGCTTCATACTCAACAACATTGTTTGTGAAAGGAAAAATCATCTTGTAAGCTTTAGGGAGTTTATATCCTTATGGAGCTATGAAAAGTGTACCAGCTCCAGAACCTTGTTCTATGAATGATCCATCAAAGAACATTTTCCATGGGTTTTTTGTCAAATGTAGGATAGCCTCATCAAGGAATCCGATGGTTAGTAATTTTCTATCTAGAAGAGGAGCATCCACCAGGTGATCAACAATGACTTTCCCCTTGATGACCTTCCTTTCTACATATTCAATGTCAAATTCACTGAGTATCATCAACCATTTTTCTAGTCTACCAGTCAAGGATTATTTTTTTAATAAATACTTCAAAGGATCAATTTTTGTGATTAATTTGACTAAATGTGCTAACATGTAATGTCTGAGATTTTTCTAGGCAAATACAACAGCTAGACAATCTTTCTTGATGATTGTGTAATTTTGTTCATAGGAAACCATTGTTTTGTTAGTAATAACTAAGAGGGGGGGATGAATCAGTGGCCTCAAAAATATTCTAATTAATCAACCCAAAAACTTAGTACCACAATATTAAGCCTATAGTTATCTTAAGTCCTACAAGATGAATGCCTTCAAATATACTTATCAAATAACTACTACTCAGAGTGCTCTGTTAAACCTTATTCTTAATGTTTACCGAATAGCAATCTTTCAATTTACCAAATGACAGTAAATAGCTTAGAGTATACCAATCAATCCATATTAGTTATGTGAAATGCAAAACACTAAAGTAATGACTCATAGACACATTGACACATGGATTTTTAACATGGAAACCCTGTTAAGGGAAAAATCACTTGGGACCGGTAACCCAAATTTTCACTCTTCTGAAGTGATCTCGGTGAAGAGCCAACCCTGTTAAAGGTTACAAACACACTGTTAGGTGTGACTTTGTTAGAGGATTTAAAAGTTTAGTTTGTCACTTGATATTGGGCATCTCTATGCTACCTTCCTTGTCCAAACTCTTCTGGTTTGTCAAATGGTATATGGCATCTCATGGTATCTTCATGATCAAACTTTTTGATACTCCTTGGGATGTATCTCAATATAGAAAGAATCTATAAATCCTGCTCGGTTAAGAGACTTTCTAAATCAATGGTTAAACTGAAACAGTATGATATGTTCACATATACAACTTATACTTGCAGATTTTAGATCTATTGTAAACTCATTAAATCAATCTGATCAATATATCTTTTCAATACCTTTGCTCCACTTTTGTTCTGCTCAGTGATGTTATGCTTTGTTGCTCAGTGTTCGCAGAAATCTTTTGCTCTTTCCTCAGCTTGATTGATCAGGACTGTATGAAGTTGTTCGTCATTAGTTTCTCTTCAACATCCTCTTTTTCATTCACCCCCCTTAATTCATAATGAATTAATTTGTCTCTTTATAGACATGATATCATAGTTTCTAGGTTTTTGATTTTCTTGTTCTTGGCGTGATCCGCAATCTTAGCCAATCCTGATTTAAAGCATAACTCCTATTTTATCTTGTAGAAATATTCTTGCCAACTGGACAAAACAACTTTAAATCCTTTACCTATCTATGGCTTTATCTTCTCGATAAAAACAATGATACTACCAGTTAAGTCTATTTTTAGCTCTGCCAGCTAGATATTTTATCGTTTATGAACTCCATTTAACTTTGGTGTTTTAACTCTTAGCTTCGGTCAACACACCAGTTCTCCTCGGGCTTCTCCATCGGTGTTTTCTGTCCATTGGGGTTGTCTGTCCTTTGGGCTTCACTACAAAGTTATGCTCATCGGTTAACACTGTAATTTTGGCCGTCGATAATGCTTGTGATTCTGCTCTTCAGTAATGTTCATCGGTTTTTTTTCTCGGGCATCACTGTGACTTAACATTCAGTGATCTCTATCTGTCAGGTTCCACTAGCCGTTAGTGTTTGAAGTCACTTAGTGAATGTTTTTCTTTTATGCATTACTAAAAGAATAATCTTTTCTCTCTGATTCTCTGAAGTCTTTGACACTTTGATTATACTTGATTAGATTATATCAAGTTGACATTAATGAAAATACAATCCATTAACTGATTTAATGTCTTGCATTATCTTTCTGCATTTCGCTGATCAACTTAACATCTTCAAACATTCAATCAGTTACAAGTGATCATTTTTTGCTGATGTAGTAGATGGCTCTTTCTTTCCATGTTTCATCATGTTATGCTAGCAGAGCTCCAAGTGATGTTGTTGTATCAGGTATGTATAACAGAAGAGACTTTCGTGGTATGGGTGTCATTAGAATGGGTGGATTTGCTAGGCATTCCTTGATCTGTTGGAAGTTATTTTCACACCATTCATCCCACTTGAATGTGACACCTTTATGTAATGTCTTTGTAAAGGGTTGAGCCTTATCTACTAACTGTGAGATAAACCTTCTCATTGATTGTAGTTTTCCTTGTAATGTTCAGCTTTGATTGATATTCCTTGGTGGTTGCATTTCCATTATGGATTTCACTTTTTCTGGATCAACTTCAATGCCTTTTGTCAATATAATATATCCAAGGAGTTTTTCGGGGGTTACACCGAAGGCACACTTCTTTGGGTTCAACCCCAACTTAAAATGTTTCATCCTGTCAAGGATTTTCTCCAAGTTGTCCAGGTGTGTAGTTATTTATGCTGATTTAGATAAGGTTTCATCAACATAATCTTCCATGTTCTTGTACTTCATGTTGTGGAATATGGTTTTCATAGCTCTTTGATATGTTTCCCCTGCATTCTTAAGACCGAAATGCATGACGTTCTAGCAAAACGTGCCCCAAGCACAAGTAAAAGCTATCTTTTCCTGATCCTTGAGTGTTATCCTTATCTGATTGTACCCTGAGAAGCCACCCATTAGGGAATACATCGAATATCCTATTGTGAGGTCCACAATCATGTCAATATTAGGGAGTGAGAAATCTTATTTAGGAAATTCTTTGTTTAGATCTTGGAAATTTATGCAGACTCTGATTGATTTGTCAGTATTAGAAATAGGTACAATATTTGATATCCAGTTGGCATATGCAATAGCTCTAATGAATTCCACTTTCAACAATTTCTCTAATTCAACTTTGATCAATAATGCCACATGAGGGTGCATTTTTCTGAGCTTTTCTTTGACTAGTTTGACTCCAGGAGCAATAGACAAGTGATGCATTATTAAGTTAGTGTCTAGTCCCAAAATATCTGAGTAGGACCTAGCAAATTTGATCTTTTTGCTCATGAAAAACTGAGCACGAACTATTGCTTCTCTTCTTCAGACAAAGATTGTGTTAGATATATCAATTTAGGTGATTTTGTTGTTCCCAAGTTGACTGGCTGTGTTGGCTCTATGAGTATTAAAGATCGCTCTTGAAAGTGATCAGGTAGGATATCAAGCCTCCCATCCCTCAGTGACTCTGAGAAGTTTTCACCATTGGATACATCATTTGTTTTTACTATTTTAGGTTCTGACATTGTCATAGCATGGTTTTCACTGCTAGACCTCCTTTTCTTTTTATTCCTTTTTTTAAGACTGAGAAACTTGATATCCCCCTCTGTCATGTTCACGCCCATTGCATTGGTGGGAGAGGTAATGGGTTTAATATTATTTAGGTAATAGGCCAAAGTATAGCTATTTGGGTAGGAAATCAGGTTTATAGGCTCATTTGGATTCCATGCAATAAGCTCAGGGTGCATTAGGGATAAAGATCCACTTGGTTCTAAGGATGGCACCACATTATCATGATCAAAGTTTTTGACTGGAAAGAGAAGATCTATTACATCACTCTCTGAAGGATTTCTTAGACTACGAAGAATCCATACATCACTATCAGAGCCATCATTAGTATTACATGAATCTAACTCGTTTGATCTAATGTCTAAATGTCAAATGTCCTCCCATCTAGTCATCTGGTCTAGAAATTTCTCATATGGACCATCTCAATTCTTGAGATGGGTCTGATTCTGGTGTCACCTCTAGAGTTCTAGTTTGTGTTTTGGGTAACACTTGAACTCACACCTTGTTAAAACTAAGATGCATATTTATGAATGAAATCAACCTCAATATGCATTCCAACATCTTAGAGGGAATCCCATTCATACTCATTAGAACTTGTTTCCACAAAATGAGGTATATCTAGTATATGAGTAGGGGAGATAGGATTCCCGTAGTAAGGATGTCATCCTTCTAGGTCATTTTCCATTCCTTGATCAAACTCATACTCATGAGAATTGGTTTGGTTGTCATCAGATATACCTAGGTATTGTGCTATGGTCATAAAAACTCCTTCATCTTCACTAGATATACCCTCCTCTTCTTGTTGATCTTCTCCTTCTTATATAGTTGTTTGTATTTTAGTTTCTTGTGTTGTTGTCAGGTGGCGAGAGGATACCTCAATTTCCTGTACTCTTATATCCATGAAGTGAGGTAGATCAAGTATGTAAGTAATAGTGACATGTTGCCCCCAGTTAAGGTGTCTTTCTTCTTGGCCTAGGTCTAGCTCATCTTCATGTGAACCACTTTGTTGTTGTTGGTTCATCACTTCTTCTCCAGCCACTTGATCTTCTCCTTGTGAATATTGTAATGTTGGTTCATTTGGTTCGAAGGGGGCTCTAAGCTGATGTGGAATGTAGGGCTCTCCTTGGTAACTAGGATTCTCTATTTGTATGTGTAACAACCTCTCAAAATATAATTGTGTGATCTCTACCTCTTCTCTAGATTCATCATCAGAGTCCTTTGCTTGATCAAAAATAGGATTATTCCTAGATGAATTATTGGATTTTTGCTCATAGTATTCCAGCCTTGTTTTGTCTGTTGGACTTCAAAATTTGATGTGTATGGGCTCTAACAATTCTTTATTCTTTCTTAGGGGTCCTTTGCCTTTGTACCCTATTTGTTGCATGAGTTGGTATCCTTTTCCATACTTTTGTGGGAAGATCTTAACATGTTTGACTTCTTGATCATGCTCTTCCCCTTTTAAATCGAGACAAGAACAATTTTTTCTTCATTTTCCTTTGAAAAAGAAACACTAGCTTTTACCATACTAGTTCCTTCATGTATTATTAATGTCTGGGTACAAGAAGGCTTGAATGATGACGAGGGATTTCCATAAGACCTATGGGATGTGGGAATATTAGCCATGGATGGAAAGAGATAAAATTAATATTCCCCCATTCCAACATCTTTTATTCTTAATTTTTCTTCACAGTTCCTCATGAAGGCTGCGTTAGAGCTCTTAATGTCTCAATTAGTGGGTACTTTTTTGTTGTGGGGGACCACGTTGTCTGTTTGTTTCAAATTATTACAATAGTATGTGTTATCAGTCGATATAGCGACCTTCAATCCATTATGTGAGAAATTTAAACATTGGTGGTATGTCGAGGGAATAACCTATATATCATGGATCCAAGGTCTCCCTAATAATATGTTGTATGCCAAAGGTAAATCTAGCATGTATGGCAGATTACATCCCTCTTGATTGGTCCCACCTTGATAGGTAATACAACTAACCCCTTTGAGGACCTTTCTTCTTCATCATACACCTTTATGGTTATTTTCCTCCTGGGATCTATAGCATGCTTTGAGAAACCCAATGCTATTACAAAATTAAGAGTACAAATATTCAAACCAGCGCCTCCATCTATCAAGACATGTATGACTTTATGCGTATGGATCAAGACTTCTATGTGTAAAGGCTGATTATTTGGGTGATTCAATGATTTATCATTTTCTTCTTAGAAGGAAAAGTAATGAGGCGAGGTAAGGTGACCCACCATTGTTTGGAATTTATCGACATCGAGGTCTTTTGGCACAGTTGTTTCAAGAAGAGCAGTCTCAAGAATCTCTTTGTGTGATGGTGAGATCTTAAGAAATTCCAAAAGAAATTTGAGTAGGGGTTCATTGTAACTAATCAAACAGGTTGTAATTTATTTTTGGGATTGATGGAATCGATTGTTTTGATGTTGAGGATTTCATTGTTGATGTGATAGGATGTTTGGATGAGGAGGTTGCTCCCTTAAGAGTGACCTTGGATTGATTTTTGGTTACAACATTAGAAACTTCAGACTCCTTCTTATCTTTGATGATGATCACATTGACTGATTGATTGCATGGTTCAAGCATGTGGATCAAATTATCATCATTAACATAGGTGTAATTTACTTTGGCTCCTTGAGCCTTTGAAGATTCTCCTTGTTTGTAAGAGGGTAGAGGTTATTTGAAATCCTTGTGATCATTATTCGAATGATGTCCATCCACTGTGATAATTTTGTTATCAATCAAGTCTTGTATGATGTGTTTTAATTAGTCAAATGTCCCTTGTTTTTGTGATATTCATAAAAGTGATTATCGTTCCACTACTTAGGTTTGATTGCTGGTTCCCAAGGCTTTGAGTCTGGTAACCTAATGATTTTATTGGCCAACAAAGTCTTTAGTGCATCTTTTAGGGTTTCTCCTAGAGAAGTAAAGTTACGCTTAGGCTTGGGTATCCATGTGTCTTGGTTACTCTTTGGTGTTGATGCAGCATTTGAGTTGTGCATAGTAACCTAAATTCTACTCGATAGATTCAATATCAGATCCTTGGGCTTGAAATCAGATGAATCAACCACCCCATCGCTGACCGTATTTTTGTTCTTGTTCCAATATTTTCTCTTGTCTTTACCATTATTGTTATTGGGGTTGTATAAGGATTTATTGTACTTGTACAAGGTGAACTCATCTTTCTTCACAAGAACCTATTCGATTCAGAGAAAACTTCTACCAATTCATTAAAGGTAGTACATGTTTGCATTTGGAGTGAATAGTTTATTTCGGGTACCAAGTTGTTAATGAAGATGTCTATCTTCTCCATTTCTAGGATTTTCCTAGGATACCTTGTGAACATCTTTCTCCATCTTTAGAGGAATTTAACATAAGGTTCACCATTTTTTTTTTTGGTGTTACATAGTGTACGCCTCTCTCTCTGGTTCCCACAGCTTTCCAAAGGTGAGGGTTAGTAGCAAAGGTTCGCAAATGAATGCAAATCAAATATACAATGACTACTAAATGAATAACAGAAATGTGAGCAATAAAATGTACAAGCAAGAGAAAGGAAGACAAATAAATGCAAACCCCATGATGCTTGAAGCTTTTATTGTTTCTCTCTACTCCTTCTGAAACCTTGTTCTCGATGCTCAATATTGGCGGGGCAGCGTCTATGACTTGAGAAGCGTCGAGAATTTGATAATTGAAATGTGTGTGTGTGATCGCAAGATGGCTTGAATGCTAGAACCAAACTGACGGAGTAATGGTGCATGAGAGCTTGAAATCTTGGATCCTTCAAATGGTTATGAAGGGTTTATTATATAGGAATTGGTGATGAAATGAACGGTTGAGATCAATCCCAGAGATGGGGAGATGAACGGTTGAGATCAAAAGGAACA
>MU226478.1:988128-999801 GCA_018584345.1 Thuja plicata
TTTTCAATATGTGAGATAATTGAATTCTTTTTAATTAAGAATTGCTTTATTTGATGAAATTAAATTAATTTAATTGGAAGAATTTAATTAGTAAGTTTAAATATTTGGATTTAAACTATAGGAAATTTGAGTTTAATTAATTAAATAATGATAATTAAACAATTAAAGCTTAATTAATTAAATAAAATTAATTATTTAATTAATTTTGGAAATTGGATTAGATGATTTGAGGAATGAATTTAGAAGAAAATAGATGATTAATTAATGATTAAAAAACCATTAATTAATAGATGAAAATTAGTGTTTTTAATGTAAAGTCGCAACCCTGTCTATTTTAGGGTGTCTACACATAGATTCAACATGGTGATTGTGTGCAAGATGTTGTAGGAATATTGTTGGATGAACTTTTTCACAAGCTCATCAAATGTTTTAAAGCCTGGTGAGAGCTTAGTGAACCATTCCAAAGATTGACTACTAAGACTCTAAGGGAATAGTCTCATTAGGTATGTCCTTTCATGCATAAAATCCATGCTAAGAGCACAAAATTCTCTCACGTGATCTTGAGGGTTGTCATCTCCACTGTACTTGTCATATTTTGGAATTTCAACTTTGGGAGGAAATGGTGGCATGTATAGGTTCTTATCAAATGGAAAGGGACATATAGATTCCACTGAGTACTTGTTGGAGGATTTTTCTTTCATTTTATTTAGATTTTTGAGTTCACACCTTATTTCTTGCAACTGTTGGTTGAGAATAGCGATAGGAGATTCTTCCTCGTGTTGTATTAATCCTTCAATATCAAAGTATGGAGGAAGTTTAACCCCTGCAGATGCTAGGTGTAGAAAGTACTTATCCTTGTCTAGTTGCATGCAAAATTGCATCATCTTTTTAAAATGCTTGTCCTGTTGACATCTTCTAATTTATTCTTCAGTAGGTTCCTCAACCGAGGAGGAGATGTTATTGTGGTGACTTTGTCGACACTGACTAGATCATCATTTACATGCTGACATGTTTGGTGTGCCTTGATGTTCAGTATGAAATGATTAATGTTGAGGACTTCAAGTTTGAAACATGGGTATTGATTAATATATGGATGTTGCGTCTTGATTTGGAGTCCTTTGATCAGATTTTGGTTTTTGACAAGATGAGGGTCCAAGGGTAGGATCGTCGATAGCGTTAGCTTTTGAATCGAGATTAGACTTATGTTGCTGGCTTCTAGTTCATACTAGCATGAAAGACAACATAGTTGAGAATTTGAGATGACTAGATTAACATATCAATGTCAAGGATCACCAAATGATTACTTGTCTGAGAGATTGATGAGAGATATGTTGATGAAATATTGTTGATCCAAGTACAAGCTATTTGTTTGTTGGGTGATACTTGTGACCAAGCTTATTGCGATTGATTTTGGATGAGATAGATCACAAAAAGTAATATCATTCAATAATCGAGGACAAGAGACATAGATAGGTCCAATCACTATGTCAATAATACACGATAATTGATTCATGCCACACAGATCAGAGTCAAGATAAATGCAATGACATCAAAGATCAATGGTAGATATTGGATTCTTTTTTAGGCTTGAACGACCATTCCCACAATACCATACGACAATTCCCACCATATCATACGAGTTGCTACTTTTAAGGTGTTTTGACGTACGATAATTCTCGAAGGACCAAACGACAGTGTAGGACATGGATAGTTTGCCACTTGTTTTGTATGAAGAATTTGGACAATTTATGTAATTTTAGTGTGATAATGTCAGTGTTTGAAATTTTCTTATGTTGTTTTGGTGTCAATTTAAGGCTATTCAAGAACATCAAACACAAGAGAGTGAGAACCAAACATGCTTTCTATCCCTATAGTCAATTGGCTTAGTGAGAAAATCATCTCTTGCTGACTTAGGTACACACCCAATAGGTAATCAAAATACGACCACCACCAACCACGCAATAGGTATAGTGATGTTGTATTAGCCTACTCCAAATGCTAATGGGGGAATGATATGATGAGTGTCTTGTGGGTGTTACTATCTCCCCTGCACTTGGATTATCCCACTTTTAGAGGTGAACCGGGTGGATTTTACATGAAGGTTCTAATTAGGGAATCCATTCATAGTCATCTCTCATAGTCTTGCAAAGCAAGCTTGAGGCCTATATCCCTATGAGTACCTGAAATGAGTGTAGTCTTGCAAGCAAGATTGAAGTCGCTCAGCTCTACAAACATCCAAGCATGTATAAGGATCAACAAGGTGATCAAAAGATAAGAATGACTAAGTCTTCTGAGACTTTAATCTCAAGGAAGCATCTTTATTATAGTGAGGTGGAAGGGTTGACTTCTACCTCATCCTCACTTGGGTCATTTCTGGGATCTTTTTACCTCAACCGAAAGCCCCTCTAAAGATAAAGAATGAAAAGAAATGGATAGCAAAGAGAAAGTATGGATTTCTAATTCTCCATCAAAGAGGAGAAGAGCATAATCTCCCATTTCTCTTTGTTTTTCCCAAACACATCAAACACTCTAAAGTTATCCCAAAAGATTACTTGCCTAAGATAAGCCAAACATGTCTAGGTTTCTGATCTTCCCTAAAAGGAAAGAGAGCACAATCCCCTAATGCTTAACTTGACTCACATGAAGAATCCCCTAATTAGGCTAGGTGCCTAAATAAATATTTAAGAAGCATGATCATTTGGTTGATGTAAACATAGGCAACCTGCAAGCACTGTAAGCTTAGTAGTTTTAGTCAAATTTCTTCTTCAAAACATCCTAAAAGCACAAAGAAGTTAGTAGTTTTCAAGAAAGAGTATTTTCAAGTGTCTCTTTGTTAAGAGAATCTTCTACTAAGCATCCTGCAAAAATGTGTTAGGCTGCAAAATCAAGAAACTAGAAGACCAACAAAACCATATTAGAGGTTAGAGACCATAAATCAATTCAAATGAACCCCTATAAATGCTCTCTATTTTTTAAATGATAGAACACATATGACAAACTGGTATCAAAACTCGTACGACAATATATTAGCAACCATAGTCAAACTAGGTAAAGATGATTCCTCGTACGACAATTCATGTAGGATAGTATGACAAAACAAATTGAATGTTGACTTGTACCACTATATATATATATATATATATATATATGCCCTAAAATGATAAAGTAATGGTAGTTGTTTTGTCATACGAGCATATCAGATAGGTCAGACGATAATCAGCCAAATTTTGGAAAATGTCAAGAATATCACAAATTTGGGGCCAAAAATGATTTTGAGCCCCACGATGGGCGCCATAAATGTGTGGTATAAATGTGGTATTAACCTTCAAACAAACAAACACTCAATAAACCATTAACTTAGGGCTTAATAATCATCAAATTGAACTCTATTATTATGCAAAACCCCCAAAATTGGCTTATTTCTTCCTAGATTAAGCGAGTTTGATTCTTAATAGATGCTCATTAGATTGGCACAAGAATCAGTGACTAGACAACTCCAAAATGAAAGATTAAAAGGTGAGCATGATGCATAAACTTGCATACTTTTCTCTTCAAGATATTGAAATGATATGCAAAATGCCACTAAACTAATGCATGAGATAACGTAAGATTAATCTAACAAGATGCAACAACACACTAAGAAGATGAAGCTAAGATTTAACCATGTAAATACTAAGCTATCATGAAAATGCACTTCTACAAGATGAGTATACCATAAATTCAAGATGATGTTATGATGTTACTCCTAGAATTGCCTCTTCTTCAACAGGAAGAGTTATCCCTTTTATAGAAACTTCCTCGATATGGGCAACTGAGATTTGATCATGAAGGGCGGTTGAGATGTACACTCGTTCAATCCATGTGAGCCTCATTCATGTGAGAGGCTATTGATTGGTCAAAGTTGTGTTTGTTGAGGGAGGATGAGGACAAATTTGGTAAATCCCCTCTTAATCACTTTTTAATCAAGGATTAAGTGTGCACAACCATGTGTGAATGGGTTCTTTTAATAAAAGTGTAAGAAAATTTATTTAGGTGTGCAATGTATAGTTATTAATTGATTTTCATGCTTAACTTAGGATTAAATTGATGTTTTGATCCAAGATTTTGATTTTAATTATGCAAGGGAGATTATTAGGGTTTGATTGCACAATTAAGGTCTAGCATTGAAGGCCTTTAGGTTTTAGATTTTTTAAGGCTAATTAAATTGAATTGGGGATATAGGTTTACTAGACCAATTTTAGGCAATTATAGTAAGAAGTGTTGAGGAGGATAATAGGACACCAACTGGTAATAATGTCTTCATACTTTCCTTTGGGAATATGTTTAATTGGTCCCTGATTAATAGAAAGACCCAACGAGCCACATTCAGTCCCTTCAAGTTACATATTATAGAAATCTTCTCTAATGTGGGGCCACATAACTTTATAAAACTCCACTAGAAGGCCATCAATTCTAGGACTTTTTTCTGCTGCCATGCACTAAATAGAATCATCAATCTCTTAAATGGAAAGAAGGTGGTCAAGTAATTTACAATATTTTGGATCCACTCTTTGAGGAATGCAACCAACCACACTCTCCTCAAGGATGAGAAGAAGGTCATCATTAGCAACTTCATCTGTAAAAATACTTTTAAAGTTCTTGTAGAATGTTTTTAAAATGGCATCATTGTTGGTCAAAATGGAACCATCATCATATTTTATGGGAGAAATTAATTATCTTTTGTGTTTATGTTGCAAATATTGGAAGAAAAACTTTGATCCTCGATCCCCATATTTGATCCATTGAAGGTGAGAATGCACTTGAGCACCTTTACCTATGTACGAAGCCACTTTTTGAAGAGCATTCTCAACATTTATAACTGATTGCTGAGAAGAAATGCTTTGCGAGTTTAAGGTAAGGATAGAGTGTCCCTGCTCAAGCTAACCTTTGAGGGATTTTTTAATTCTCCTACGTCTCACAACATCTCTTTTGTCATACTCATGCAAAAAGGAAGTGCATCTTGTAATGGTTCTTTCCCATCAATTGATCTACCTACCTTGTTGGGGCTTAGGTTCAACATTCCAAGTGGCAATAAGACCATCAATGCAATCTGGGTTTTTTAGATGGGAGACGTTCAACTTGTAGGGCCTGTTTTTGTGCTGGAATACCAAATGTTGGATATGGTCAATTCTGGAAGATGCTACAATTCTAGAAGATACATCCTAGAAATTATTTTCAAAATATGGGCTAGACCCGTTTGGTTCACTTGGAAGATGACTGAGAAGATGCATAAATAATTTTAATTGTCTATTTCTTAATTTTTTTGAATACAATGTATATGTGTGTATATATACACACGTACATGTGTGTATATATACACACATATATACATACATATTTACACATAAATATATAGACATATTTGTGTATATATACATATTTACACATATACACACATTTGTATATATATATACATATTTACACATATACACATACACACATACACATTTACATACATATACACACATACACACATTTGTGTATATATACATATTTACACATATACACACATGTGTGTATATACACACATACACATAGATATACACAATTATATATATACACACATATACACACATTTGTGTATATATATACATATACGCACATATACACACATACACACATTTACACATTTATCATGTCACGGATCCGACGAGATATTAAATTTGCTTTTGTAAAAATTGGAATTGGAATTGAAATTCTAATTCCACCTATTTAGGTGGAAGATTGATATGCCCATTTTGGGTCAAAATCAGAATTTCATAATTCCAATTTCATTTTCATTCATGAACCCAAACATGGAATTTGGCATTATCCGGAATTAGATAATGCCAATCCAGTCTAATTCCAGCCCCCAAACGGGCCCGTAAGGAAAATCATTGGAGAGGGAAGTATGGTTAGCAAGATCAAGAGTGATGTAAATGGGGAAATGGTCAGAAAGGGTGGTTGTAAGATCTAGGCACACAAGTCGACCATCATGGGGTAAAATTAAGAGATTGGGAGAGATATAGAAATGGTTTAGACAAATCATTTTTCTAAAGGATCCCTCACGACAATTATTCCATGTGAACCAATGAGGCATGTGGGTGGTGGCTTTACCCAAAAGAGGATCATGAACTTGCTATTAGTTATGATCTGCACAACTGTTGTGTATGGGCTATTGTTCACCTTATTGGATTTTGTTCCATATATGCCCCTAACTCTCCCAAAGACATAATGATATTGTCGGATTGGCTTTGATTACATTCGTGAATATTTAATAAGATACATTATTATAAAGCATTATTTTTTTGAGACTTATCATTGTTAACATTTGCAAATATATTCCTCGATGGTATGGAAATTTACTTCATTAAGGAAATATATTACTTTAGGAGACATATCATTGTTAACACTTGCAAATGTATTCAATAATATGATGTGAAATTATACATGTCATTATCCTAAATTAGACAAAAATCAACCAATGTATTTTGTTGCGCACTATGCTAGCATCCAAGTCATTGTTTGGCCATGATATTCCCATCTGATATTAGGATCTTGTAACAAATGATAGTTGGAAATGTAATCAAATAGCCATGAAATAACTTGTGATTTGACAATTTGACAATTCTAATGGATTAATTGGGATGCAAAATAGGGTTTCAAAGCCTTCTCTTGGTTAAATTCCACACAACCTAAAGATAAAGGTGGGCTAGGACTATTAGATCCTAAGACTCAAGGATTGTGATTATCAACGGAATGAATAATTAGTGTTGTGACTGGTGAGGAACCTTGGAAAATTTTGGTTCATCGTTGTAATACTCTTGTTACTATAAATAAAAAATGGAAAGGTGTTGAAAGAATTAATAATATTTAGTGACTTCTTTATATTTTATAAAGGTTTCATTTCCTCTGCAATCTATTTGGAAGGCTTGACAACACGTTTATAAATTTCTGACTTGGAAGGAATCTCTTCGACATGGGTTTAATTTCACCACTTCTTTCATTTGGTGGAATAAACTAGTTCAATAACTCGATAAACCTCTTGCAATTAAATTTTCCAAACAAGCTCATTATTTTTTAGGAAAGTTGTGCATAAATTTTGTTATGTTTGGGACTTTAATCCGAGGGATTGGATTGATTGGCATAGATTCAAAATATCTTTCAGTTTAAAAATACGCCTAATGACTTTATTATTTATGAATCTTTGGTTCCTTTGGATCTTCTTATGAAATTATGCACTCCTCTTCAATGTATTGTCTTTAAAGCTTGGGGTTGGCGTGGTAAAATCCCCCATATCTATTTTTCTCAGCAATATATTGTCTTGAAAGATTGAGTCTGGCTTGGGAAAATCCCTTATTTTATTTTACTTTGAAAGAAATTATTGAAAAATCTTTCCAAACAAGAAATTATTCTAGACTTAATAACAAATGGGGTTGTAAATTTGAAGAAAAGAAATGGAGGAACCTAAGTGCTTAAATCTAGAGGTCTAGAGTGAAGGCAAACACTCAAAAATTGACATGGAAAATCTTGACATCTTAGCCAATCGGGGATGTATTAAAATATTTAAAGATTCAATCAGTCAAGTATCCTTTGTGTTAACATTTTGAAAGCATAAAGCACATTTTTTGGGATTACTTTTGGGACAAAAATTGGATTGCAATATTTGACCCTTTTCATGCTATTTTTATTATGTTTTAGGTTAGAAGACCACTATTTTTGGTGTTGGATCTCACAAGAATGTGGTTGTTGATTCAATGGGACAAACTATTTTCCTACACATTAGAAAAAAATAGATGTTTAGTTGTGTTTTATAATCACATTACTTATTAGGAAGTACAAATGTTATAGTTTTATTGTAACATCATGTTACACCTCATTTTATGCATTTGAAAGAGACAAAATATTAGCTTGTGCAATTGCATGAAGGTGATGCTATTTGCTAGTTTGATAGTTGAGTTATTTACATTTCTAGTGCAATTGTTTCTAATTTTCATTCAATGATGGATACTTTTGAATTCTCTCATTTTTCCTTATTTTCTTACAGTTCTTTTTGAACTGATATCCTTCCTATGTAATCAACTTTGTTCAATAAAAAAACTTGTGATGTATTTTTTCATTAGAACTATGCACAAAGAAGTGGTAATTCTTCTCTTCATTAATAATAATTATCTTGGTACGAAGTTAACCTTCTCCTTGCTCACCACATTTTATGTTATTATAGCAAGATTTTAATATAATATACAAGAATTCATCTTTTATGTTTGCTTTTTGTAGTGACTAAGAAGCACCTTTTTCATAATATACTATATATACAAATAATAATATTATTTTATTTAATTGATTCATAAATTTTATGTTTATTTATAGCTACAATATACAAATAATAATACATTATTATTGTTTATCATTTCTTGTGTATCATGATGTCCCACTTAGTAACTTAAGTCTTCACCCTATTGCATTTGTTTGCATTCACCACCAATCATAAATACCTTCTTCAATTTTCTTCAATATACCTTCCATAAGGAGATCAATATCATTCAAAAGAATTCTATTATATTCCTCCTCAACATTTCACACTATCATTGAAGGGGAAACCAACCATATGTCACCCCACAAATTTCTTTCAATTTTTCTTAGCCAACTAATAATGAATTGTAAAATATCTTCTTACATCGAATAGCTCCACCTGAGCTTTTGTTGGATCCAATTCCAGAACCTAACCAAAAATGAGAAATTCAAGAATAAATGATTAACAATTTATTCATCCTTATAGAAAAGTATACATCTAATTGGCCCCTACAATCTAATCCACCACATCCTATATCTAGTCAAAATATTTTTATGTAAAGTTGTTCACAAGAAAGTGCACCCTTTTGGTAGAATACCTTTGTACCAATAGATTTTATCAAGCTACTTTCTCAATCCTCTTTTCAACCTTTTGAATATTGTATCCAAGCTTCATAGAATACTCTCTTAACCATGATCTGCACCAAGTTGTTTCATCTTCCTCCCATGACAACAATATTCTTTGCTATGATAGAATATATGAAAGGGTGTGTTTATCATTCTTAGAAATAGACATTCATCAAAGGAGATCCATCCAACATCTTGATGGGGGCTATCATCCCTTTTCACTACATAGTTTGATACATTCCTTCCAATTAGTTGTATTACATTCTCAATCCAATCTGTCCTTTTGATAGAGTAAACTAGTGGAATCCCCTCAGCCCATAAGTTATATGAAAATTTAACCATATAGCCATTAATTAGTTTCCAGGTTAAGTGTTCTGTGATCACCCCCTAATTCCCAAAGAAACTTCCAAATGGGAGAGCCACCTTGACTACTATAAATCATCTATATAATTCCTTTGAAAAATTCCATGTCGTAGCTTTTTGGAATGCCTATAGATTTTTCAACTCGAATTTGCTCGTAATGGAAAATTTTGTCTTTCCAAATTCCTTAATCTAGCTCCATCACCACTCTTTAGAAGACAATCCTTTTCCCATTGAATCAATTATTTTCTTCCTTTGACCCTCCCCACAAAAATTTCTTCAAGTAGCCTTCCATTGTTGCACAATCTTTACTTGTCATTTTAGAACTAGAAATAGCATAAATTAGTACAACAAATGACATCAATTTAATCATAAGCATTCTACCAACAATTGCAAGCCATTTCCCTTTCCATGTTGATGATTTATTTCTATAGTTATTCATGATATCTTCCCATTGTGAAGATAAAAAAATAGCATTAAATAGTGGATCTCCCAACTATTTAGAGGGTAAGTCCAAAATAGAAAAGGTCATTCTCAATATCTTGCTCTGAATGACTCTTTTAGTGTTGTAAAAGAAAGTTTTGCACTTGTCTTTTTTAACAATTAACTTGATGCCTTTGTGTAGTTTTGCCTAATTTAATCAACTCTACTTATTTTATCGTTGCCCAACCATGAGCAATGTATTGTCTAAATATTGGACGTGGGTAAGGGTCTCCACACCATCCACCACTTGTATGTCCTTCCAAATCTTGATCGAGCCTAATATTTTGAAGTACCACCCCATATCTTTTTCCATAGTAAAAAATATGAATGTGACAATGAGTCTTCTTGGTTAAGACCATTTGTGGCATCAAAGAAACTGCTCAATGTACTATTAACAAAGATTAAGTATTGGGGTGTGGATATGCATGCATAAATTATCTCCAAGTAATACTTATTGAAGTCAAATCTCTTCATGACTGCTATTGAAAAATCCCACAAAACTCTGTTGTATGCTTTCCTTACATTGAGTTTAATAATCATGCTCTTTAGCTTCTTAGAAGAAATTGTGTGGGTACCCTTTGATGCCACAATAATCCTTTAATGCCACAATATAATGCTAACTATAATCTCCCTCCTTGAAGTGAATCCATTTTGCTCTTCTGAAATAATTGACCCCAACATGTTTTTAAAATATTTGGCCACTACTTTTAGAAGATCTTTATACATTGTAATATATAGAGAGAAACATATCTATAATCTACAAAAGAATAACATTCATTCTTTTTCAAGATTAAAGCAATGACCATGTTGTTAATGTCTCTCATAAATTTTTTTGTCTTCCTAAATTTTTTTACCAAACTCCATGCCTCATCCCCTAGGAAGGGATAACAAATATGATAGAATTTGGTTGACATATATTAATGTCTAGTCCTAGAGATTTATTTGGCTTCAATTAAAAGGTAGCCTCTTTAATTTCCTCTTTTGTAAAAGGAGTGTTAAGCATAAATTCTCATCCTCACCAATACTCTATATTCTATTGGATAGTATCACATCACCCCTCTCCAATAATGAGGCCCCACATGTAGCTATTAACTAATTGAAGTAATGAATGACCACCTCCTCTACCTGATTTTTGTCCTTAATAATATTTCCATTTGCATGTTTGATCCCTTGAGTAAATTTTTGAGTCCTTTTAACATGGGTGAAGACATGTAAGAGATATGTATTAGTGTGCCTATCCTTAAGCTAGGTCTTGTGGGTATTATCCCTCCAAAATAGCTCCTCTCAAGCAAGTGATTCCTTATGTTTCACCTCAAGTTATTTTTCCTTTTGAAAATCATTCACACTCATCCCAAATTTTATGATTTTTTCATTTAAACTTTCCAGTTTGATTCCACTTCCTCCTTTTCCAGGAAAATATTTTTAAAACATTCTTTCTTCCACTTTCTCAATTTTTATATTAAGTATTATAATTTCTTTATAAAATAGAAACTAATCATACCTGGGATCTTGTCTTTCTCCTTCCACCATTGCTTAATCATACCAAGAAATTTCTAGTCCTGCCACCACATAGATGCAAATTTGGAACAACCTTTAGGCCTCTTCTCACTTGATCATAAATCTAAAATGATTGAAAAATGTTAAGAGATGATTACCAAAAAGACAATAGATTCAAAACTATAATTTCTTCTCACCCACTATACTCCAATAAAAAAATTGTCAAGGCGCTCTAAGATATTTGTGAGTCTAGGTCTTGTTATGCTTGTATGTGACCTCTAAATCAGGCACAAAATCAACATAGTCCTTACTCAATCATTCAATTCACAAAGATAAACATGAATTGTTCATCTTGCAAATTTGATTGAAGTGACTTGTTGCCTCCTAATTAGTTGG
>MU226478.1:1018494-1029885 GCA_018584345.1 Thuja plicata
AAACTAATACAATTTCTAATAGAATCACACAACATTCTTTACTCTCTTGTTTTATTGGGCTATACACATTAGAGGGGAAATTCAAGATCAATTGTTCAATACCTAATTGAGCATAGCATCCAATTAAGAATAGTACTGAGTAGCTTTATATCTACATTGTTGGGATCCCAAAGGAAACCTAAACCCATGTCTGATCCTTGAGTGCTAACAAAGAAGCCAAACCAATTCCAACAATATTTCAAAATTTTTGCACCATCTTCAACATTGATTTTAGTCTCTTGAAGGATAAAGAAATATGTGTCTGATTTATCTATATGATGTTTAATTAAGCATCATCTATTAGGAGATGATAGACTCCTAACATTCCATGTAGTTAACTTCATTTCCCTCTAAAGGAGGACTTCACTCTCTTGAGTTTAAAACATTCAACAATATTAAGGAGACTTTTTTTGTTGGTTGCTTGCTCTTTTTTTTTGTTGATTAGACTTCCTTTTACCTTTCACCTCTTACTTAACTCCCTGGAAGTCGATTGACTTATAAATATTGTGTCAACAATCCCCAAGACATCAGAGATTAAAAAATCCTCATCTGATTCATCTAGATCAAAAATTAAATCCTCCTTGACAAATTTGATCTCCACTTCCTTATCTTTACTACACATTTTGTTCTCCTTTATCATGATGGAAGCCCCAAACATCTCATTATCTCCTTGTGTATTCACATGGCCCTCCTCTCTTTGTTACTTACCAGAATGTTCATCCCTCAAAACATCCACAATCTTAGAATTTTTACTAGTTTCTATATTGTTATTTCCCCTTTTTCACTTTAGGTAGTTTGTTTGATCGAGATGAATGAGATATGATCTATTATCCAAGTTTCAATCATATTAAGTTCCTTCCACTAGATATCCATTGATATAGAACCCTTGGGTCTTCAAATTCAGTGATTCTTCCAATGATCATTTCCACTTCTTTTTAGGCGTTCGTTTGCACCCATCTTCTCAACGATATCTTCCTCTACACCTTAAACAAAAAAATTATCTTCCTCAAATTCAATCAATTGAATCCAATGCTCTTCATTTACATTTAATATGGTTTCCTTTGGAACTCGTTTATTAAAGCTTGGGTGCCATTTTTGCATGTATAAAAAAATTCCAATCATCCAAAGACCACCCTATAGCAGTTTCTCCCTCTCCCCCGCTGATACAAAGTTGGTAATAAAAAAGCCTTTTACGAGAAATTTGATAATTCTCTTTGATTTCCAATTTTCGTGTATCCAAGTTGTAATCTCCTTAGTAATTTTTATACCAGTAAACTGGTAGATGACCACCAATTCCTCCAACATGCCCTTGTCCTCTCATGCCTCTTTGGATACAATGACTATCTGAAATGAGTCATTGATCACTAAGTCATAACCTCCTTCAAGTTCACCTTCATTCCATAATTTTGGATTAACTTGCTTATGTTGTTGCTTTTCTTCGCTCGCCATTTCATATAACATATTATGTAAAAAAATATTAAATATATTCCCTAAAATTTTCTAGCTCATTCCAAATCCTGCAAGATTCTTGTTCATGTCTAAGAACCAATATAATTTTAATAGTTTAATCAAACTTTTGAATCGAAATTTTGAAAGCTCATTCCAAATCCTATAAATTCTTGTCCATGTCTAAAGTATCAATATAAAATTTGAAACACAGTTCTTGAATTATAATCACAAGGTATCAAAGATTATGAATGCCTTACTAACCAAGATATAATTTCAATGTTTTAATCAAACTTTTAAATCAAAATTTTAAAAGCTCATTCCAAAGCTTACAAGATTCTTGTTCATGTCTAAAATATGAACTGAGAATTTGAAACACACTTTAGATTATAAGCATAAAATATCAAAGATTATAAATGTCTTAACAACCAAGAAAAAATTTCAATATCTTAATCAAACTTTCAAATCAAAATTTTGAAAGCTCATTCCAAATCCTATAAATTCTTGTTCATGTCTAAAGTATCAATATAAAATTTGAAACACACTTCAAATTATAATCACAAGGTATCAAAGATTATGAATGCCTTACTAACCAAGATATAATTTCAATATTTTAATCAAACTTTTAAATCAAAATTTTAAAAGCTCATTCCAAATCTTACAAGATTCTTGTTCATGTCTAAAATATGAATTGAGAATTCGAAACACACTTTAGATTATAAGCATAAAATATCAAAGATTATAAATGCCTTAACAACCAAGAAAAAATTTCAATATCTTAATCAAACTTTCAAATCAAAATTTCTAAAGCTCATTCCAAATCCTATAAATCCTTGTTCATGTCTAAAGTATCAATAGAAAATTTGAAACACAACTTCAAATTATAATCATAAGGTATCAAAGATTATGAATGCCTTAATAACCAAGATATAATTTCAATATTTTAATCAAACTTTTAAAACTCTATTTCAAATCTTACAAGATTCTTTTTCATGTCTAAAATATGAATTGAGAATTCGAAACACACTTTAGAATATAAGCATAAAATATTAAAGATTATAAATGCCTTAACAACTAAGAAAAACATTTCAATATCTTAATTAAACTTTCAGGTCAAAGCTTAGCATTTTAAAGTAAACATTTTTACTTTTACAATTAACAATTTAATACTACTAATAATAAATATTTCAAATTGATTTTATTCTAATTTTATCTAAAAGATATATTGAATTTCTAATTAAAAATGTTACCATTATGAATTGGAACACGACCGGCCACCTGTATTTTTAATTGTAAGAACCTAAATTCAAGTAGCGTAGTTATCATTCGGGGGAGCGCCGACTTGTCCCATTTTTATTACCTACCTGGAGATATTCCAGAAAATGTAAAACTTTCGCCAGCGGTGTTTTGGGTATATTTGTTCGCGCGGAACATCCTAGAAAATGTCTGAGATTTGATAGAGGGATTCACAATTGTGAAAGCGCAAGCAATAGCTTTACAATAGTCGAAATCTCTGTAACAAAATCCTGGCTTAAGATAAGATTCTTCGGTTGCTTACTTCTTTATTGGGCCAAATAATTGAAGATCAAATAGTTTTAGGGTAAAATTCGCGAGATGGATAGAATCATGGATGATGGTGCCGAAGCTTTCCAGTGCCAGATCTGCCTGGAAGTTGCTTACAAGCCTGTTGTTCAAGCCTGCGGTCACATCTTCTGCTTTTGGTGTCTTCACAAAGCTATGGATTATTCGGACACATCACATTGCCCTCTCTGCAGGAGTCCATATCAGCATCTGCCCAGAGTGTGTGAATTGCTTCATTACCTTCTTTTGAAAGCATTTCCAAAGGAATATATGGAAAGGGCTGAAGAGGTCTTAGAATGGGAGAAAGAAACGGGTACCTTCTCTCCTGAGCTGGGTACTCTGGATTTGAATGGTCAAGAAAGTAAGGTCTTAGAAGGGGATAAAGAAAAACGCAACCTCTCTTCTCAACTGGATACTTTGGACTCTAATCGTCAAGAAAGTGGGGTCTTAGAACTGGATAAAGAAAAATGCAACCAGTATTCTCAATCGGGTACTCTGGATTCTAATGGTCAAGCAAATGAGGTCTTAAATTGCGAGAAAGAAACGGTTGACTTCTCTCCTCAACCGGGTTCTCTGGATTTGAATGGTCAAGCAAGTGCAGAAACCTCTCTTTCAGAAAGAAAACTTAGGGTAAGTGATGCATTGTGTGCCCATTGCAAAGAGCTAATTTATCGTCCCACGGTACTCAATTGTGGGCATGCCTTCTGTGAATCATGCGTTATTTATAATACCTTTCAAGGAACAACTCTTAAATGTCAAGTTTGTGAAAGCTTGCACCCTGAAAAATCATGGGGTGTTTGTCTAGAGCTGCATCACTTCTTACAGAACATGTTCACAGTGGAATATACAGCGAGAGAGAAATCGATGCTTCTGCAAACTAAAAAACCTAAGGACGAGTTCCCAACCCATGAGATAGCAGAGACGTCATGCCAAAAGGAGACAGTTATTCATGTAGGTGTTGGATGTGATAACTGTGGGCTCTATCCCATCATGGGAAAGAGGTATAAATGTAAAGATTGTAGCGAGTCTGTGGGATTTGATTTGTGCGAAACATGTTATCAGTCCCAGGCAGGCTCATGGATTGTTGGTAGGTTCAATCAACACCATAAAGCAGAGCATCAGTTTGAGGTGGTTGCAGGAGAAGCGCTAGAGGGAGATATATGGTTAGATGGAGATACAGTACATCTTGCCGGTCAGCGTTTATATGTTTTTACGCGCTAAAAAAACTCAAAAAGTCTAGGTTCCACAGGTAAGCTTCTCCATTGTTGAGGTTATATAGATTTTATATTATTTTGTTTGCAGTCAAATACAAAGTTAAAGTTGGGCAGAGGAGCCATGGAGGGGGCTGCTGCGGCTTTTATTGTTATGTTTCAAACAGCCCCATTCAATCTGTTTAAGTCAAAAACTGCTTGTAAATTTCAGGGGCAGCTACTGCTTAGGGAGATTAATTTCGAACCAAACTAGCTGTTGAAGACTGATAGTTCGCCGATTTTAGGATTGCGCGAATTTATTTTTGGGAAATTACAATATATTATTTTGAAGGATTTTTGTTTGCAATATAAAAATAATTTATTTGTTTTCAACCCACAAGTTGAAATTCACACGGCTGTACGGGAGCAAACCCAACAGTTCTCGGGGGATTTAAACCTGGGTTTTTATTGTGGTAATGCTCTGACATTACTTTGTAAAAAATTACTATTAATTATTAGTAAAAAAATTGAAATTACAGCAGCAGCGCAGAAAATGAAAAAACAAATCATGTCCCCTCCACGGGACGACTAGGACAGTATTAACATTTTTTTAGATGAATCAATGGGAATCAGTCCTGGAATTTTACTTTCAACCTTATCTGTCTAATAGGAATTTCATAACGGTTTTATTAATTATCTGCTTGTCAATTTATGCTTTATGTAAATTGTTGACAGAATCTTTTAGTTCTAAGAAAAGTCCGTGCTTCCAAGTCTAAGGAAATGAAACAAATCTAACTATATAACTTACAATTTATTCTTTGCATACTATCCAGCTCCATAATAGTATTTCAGAAAGCTACTTTTAACTATTGTATTTACTATTAAACATGTGATGTTTAAAAGTGAATAAATAAATTGGAGCTGATGATGAGGAGAAAAGGGCACTGCTTCCTACTATATAAAAACATCTTAAAAGTTAGTTCATATAAGAAATATAGATTTCGAAACAGATTGGAAATGGAGATAAAAAGAGACAGGTAACAGCAATAGGAAAATTTCAAAATTATGATTTTTATTAGAAATAAGATTTGAGAAACGGATTGTATATAGAGATGAGAAGAACAACACAAGCCATAGTGTGGACTGTAGGCAGCAAATGTCTTGGAGATTTTTTGTGGGAAGGTAAAATCAATATACATTTCATACTATACATGTATGTTAAGTTGGTTTGATTCCCTATTTAACAAGTCAATTGTTTGGACTTCTACTTAGAATCCTCAGCATGGTGGCAAAGAAATCCCATCCATGCAGGCAGTTGACATTTTATCAGTTAGAGTCATGTAATTTTTACAGTCCATATTGCTAGATTTGATAATTTTCTGGATTAAACTGTGGATTTCATCAACTTACAATAAATTCCTCAGAAAACTGCAAAACATGTTATCAACTTGCGAAAATTTACATTCTTGTCCTCATTGTTCCCTTGAACCTGCAAAAACCGTTATCAATGAACAAAACAATATGAATAAGAAATTCATAGGATTTATAGCTTCAAATATAGTTTGGAAACCTCTCTCATCTTTCTATCATCTTAGGTTTCCGACCATTAATCTATATTTTGATTTTGCTGACGTATTTTGTCGAACTTCAAGTTTGCCTACTGAATAGTTGCCCTATTACCAAGAATCGAAATACTAACACAATCTGAAGCACATTAGCAAAGATGGAAGATACTTTGTAAGCATGATACTGTTTTATTTTTGTCAAAACCTCCATGGCAACAATCTGTGAGTGCAAATTTATGTATGTTAGGCTCCATTTAATCGCATTTCAATGAGGCCTTCAGATGTAGACATAAATCCTCCATATTGACATCACTCCGATTACATTAATCAAAATCTGTAATTTCCTTGGATAGTGTAATGGCAAAACCTCGATTTTTTTTGGATTATTTAATCTCTTAAAATATTCTTCGAAAACACATATTGTATACTGAATTTGTAGAACATTTTACCGATTTTCATCATATATAAATAAAAATTGAGTTTGATTCAGACATAAAAACAAGTTTAACGTCTTAATATGTCATGTCCCTTCTCTAACCACAGTTCTTAATTCTCCTAATAAGGCTGTAGTATGTTTCTTCTCCATACTTAGCCATTTTTCTGAGTTTGAAAGGTCTTTTGTTTCAATAAGTGGTGGGACCTAATTCACTTAAGTGGCTTCCTGATTTTCAGTCATTGCTTGGGGCCAAGTCACATTAGATATTTTCAGATTTTTCCTTACTTTGTGGATTAGCGCTGAGGGATATTCTTTTCCCTATTCTTATTCCCAAGTTAGGTTTTGGAGCGACAATGTTAGGGTTGAAGGGTTGAGAGCTATATTATTACAATAGAAGGGAATGACTGCAGGGGGTTATTATTATGATTTTAGATTGTCTTTGGTCTGCCGCCAGAACTCTTTGCTAAGGATGCAAACCCTGAGCATCAAATCTTGGACGCTACCCCAAGCAAACAGTCTTCAGTTGCTGCATGCACGCTACAGTAGTGTAGGAGCAGGTACATAAGTGGATTTCAGTTTCAGAATCACAGCCCGCCATTGTTGAGGGTTTCAGAAGTATTTGTAAGGGTTTCAGAGGTATTCGTTCAGGCATAGCTGCTATGAACAATGAAGGGTTTGACACCAGATTTTGGTATTCCTAAACTTTCCAATAAGAATCAAATAGTAATGTTCCAATGCCTTACTTCTGCAATTGACAGTTTATGCATATCTTATTTAGTTTGTAAGGTTCTGATTTATTTCTAAAAAGAAATTCGTTCTAGGCTTGTTTGATCTATTTTGATTAGAATGTTTCGAGTTGACAGATTCGTACCAATGG
This sequence comes from Thuja plicata, assembly GCA_018584345.1. Lineage (NCBI taxonomy): Eukaryota > Viridiplantae > Streptophyta > Pinopsida > Cupressales > Cupressaceae > Thuja > Thuja plicata. The sequence continues at coordinate 1,025,629 of MU226478.1, forward strand.
CATCTTTGACCAATCTGATGTTAGAGGGAAATCAACGGTTTAATGGCAGTTAGCTGGGTTATTTCAGTGGTATCAGAGCTCATAAATCCTGCCAGCCTGTGGGGTTTCTTTTGTTTTTTCATGCTTTTTTGTTGCATGTCTGTGTAATAGGGTTCTATGCACTCCAGAGGGACTGAATCTTATAGATATAATACAAGGAGCAGATCTTGGCAACGGGAAGAAGCAGAAATCACTTCATCTGAAGCGGGAATGGAAGAGAGAAGGGATGGAAGCCCTACTTGTGAGATGAACAATCAGTTAAATGATTTTTTGACATTATTTGCTCAACAACAACAGGTGATGCAACAATTTCAAGCACAGATGATTACAGCCATTGGACAGTTAAGAGATGATCGTGCACGATCAAGGAGTTCAAGTAGCCATCACAAGAGAGAAGTAGGACACAGAAACCAGAAACTAGGACAGAGCTGCCTCTAATGTGGTTAGAATAGCGGATACAAGATCTAATCGACCGTTATGTCCTCAATTTATACCACGACAAAATGATAGAGAAACTCCCCCGGAAGCAGAGGAAGAAGAAACTCACATCATAGTCGATGTTATGACTGCACGTGATGAGTATATGCAGTTGCCGGCTGATGTAAGGCAGCTAATGAACTTGAATCAATTCATGAACCAGCGTAAGGACAAGGTAAGAAATCGTTTGGAGAGACAAGACATGAGGCTTAGGGGTCCAATAAGGCAAGCTTTTCAAACTCTGGAATACAAGGATGCCATGAACAAAATTAATATCCCAACTTTTGATGAAACAGGAGATTTAACATCTAGATGATGGGTACATAAGTTGGATACATTCCTGGCACTCAAGCCCATGGAAGAGGAGAAAGCAATACAATTTGCTACTATGCATTTAGAAGGGGTAGCTTATGATTGGTGGCATTACGGCTTGGTTTCTCAGGGTCATGCCATGATCCAATCTTATGAAGAATTTGTTAATAGGCTGATCACTCGCTTTGACAGGAAAGATATAGAAGTTTATTACAGAGAATTGGCTCAATTGAAGCAAACCAAACAGCTGGAATCATATATCAGTGAATTCCAGAAGATTGCAGCAATGGTACCTGATATGCCTCAAAGAAGGATCACCATGGTCTTTGTTGAAGATCTTAATGATAGATTAAAAGGTTTGGTGAAAGCCCATAGACCAAACTCCCTTGATGATGCCACTGGACTAGCGATGGATTTAGAAGTTTCAGCACCCTATCAGCCTCACAAAAAAAATATAGCCCATGGAAAACTGAGAAAAAGGGTCTAAATCAGCAAAGGAATACAAGTTTTAACCAGCCAAGAAATGTCCTATCAAAGGCTAAACAAGAGTCTAGAAACGAGCTTAGGAGAAAGAAGTTATGTTTCTCCAGAAAGGAGCCTTGGGAACCAAGACATTGCTGCCTTGGTAAGGGCAAACTTCATTTGATTGAAGTTCATTCAGCAGATGAGGATGAGTCAGAGGAAGTTGTTGAGGAAGATAACACACCGGGGTTTCAAAATCCACAAATTGAATTGGAAGATACTACTGCTGGAGAAAATCCACATATTGCTACTCTCTTAGGAATTCCGAGAGGTAGACCTTTCAAGCCGAAAGGAGTCATTATTAAGGGACAACGAACAATATGTTTGGTAGATAGCAGTGCTACTCATAATTTCATTGATGAGAGTCTTGTTAGTAGACGTGGACTACAAGCAATGAAGTTCCCTAAATTTAATATGATTGTGGCGGATGGTTTTCCACTGAGTTGTTACCAAAGCTTACCTCGGCTTAAAATTCAAATGGGAGACTATACCTTGATAGGAGACTTTTATGTTCTTAATCTCAGTAATGTGGATGTTGTCTTGGGTCTTCAGAGGCTTGAATCCTTAGGCAAGTATGTTCAGGACTTCAAACAAAGGGAGTTGGAGTTTATGGTTGAAGGTAAGAAAACCGCGTTGAAAGCCATGGAGGATGGAGGACCTAGAGTAGTCTCTGACCAAAGAATGGAGGTTTTTTTCCGTCATGATGACATTGAGTGGGCAGCCCACTGTTTTGTTTCTAATAATGCTGTTACAAAAAAGGAACCAGCTTACCATATTGATGTACATTCTTTGTTAGACAAACACGATGCAATGTTTAGAGATATTCCACCAAGACATCCTCCTAATAGAGGATTCGAGCATGTGATTGAGCTGGAAGAAGGCTCAAAACCAGCAATAACCACCCCTTACAGGCATCCTCGACACTTCAAAGAGGAAATTGAGAAGATAATTAAGGAGTTGCTGAAAATGGGTCATATCCGACCAAGCTCTAGTCCATTTGCTTCTTCAGTTGTGCTGGTCAAGAAGAAAGATGTATACATTATAGATGTATATAGACTACAAAGCATTGAATAAAAGAACCATTAAGAACAAGTACCCTATTCCTAGCATAGACGAGTTGTTGGATGAACTACACGGCTCAGTTTTCTTCTCCAAAATTGATCTACAGTCTGGCTACCATCAGATAAGTGTAAGAGAAGAAGATATACAGAAAACAACATTTTGTTGTCATTACGGGCACTTCAAATTTCTTGTCACGCCCTTTGGTTTGACCAATGCTCTTGCAACTTTTCAATCTTGCATAAATCATGTTTTCCGTGAACAGTATTGATGCAAGATAGACATCCTATTGTGTTTGAGAGCAAGAAGCTCAGAGATCCAAAAAAATTGTACTCCACCTATGACAAAGAGATGTTGGATATCATACATGCTTTAGCTAAGTTTAGACAATACTTAGTGGGAGCTAAATTTACTGTTAGAACCGATCATAATAGTTTGAAATATTTTTTGGAACAGAAGGATCTTAATGAGAGGCAGCAAAAATGGGTGAGCAAGATTTAGACGTATGATTTTGAGGTGGAGTACATCAAAGGAAAGAAAAATGTGGTGGCTGATGCACTTTCTAGGAGGCCTAGTCTTTGTTCACTTACAAAAGTCTCAGCTGATTCGAAATCACAGCTGCTGGCCGAATATGCCAAGAATTCTCTGGCTTGTGATATACTAGACAAGAAGATGCATGATGCTAGATATACTGTGCTAGAAGGTATAATATACTATAAGGGTAGAATATATTGTACCAGGGTCCAATTTGAAGCAAAATATCTTGAAAGCTGTACATGAGACTCCCATGGCAGGGCATCCTGGTTTCTTTAAAACTTACAAGCGGATTAGGGAAAGATTTTCTTGGAAAGGTCTTAAGGATGAAGTGCTGCAATATGTTCGTGAGTGCTTAATTTGTCAGTAGACTAAGGCAGAACATAACTTTCTAGCAAGTCTTCTACAACTCTTGCCCATTCTTGAAAAAAGTGGGAGGGCATTTCAATGGACTTCATCACGGGTCTCCCAAGGGTACAAGGGAAGGATTGCATATTCATTGTGGTGGATAGATTGACCAAATATTCCCATTTCTTTGCCATTGCCACATATCACAGGTTGCTGAATTGTTTTTCAGAGAGGTATTCAGGTTGCATGGTCTTCCAAAGACCATTGTTAGTGATAGGGACAACAAGTTTATCAACTTGTTTTGGTAGGAGTTGTTTCAATTAGTAGGGACAAAGCTGACACCAAGCACCAGTTATCTTGGTTTCTTTAAAACTTACAAGCGGATTAGGGAAAGATTTTCTTGGAAAGGTCTTAAGGATACAGTGCTGCAATATGTTCGTGAGTGCTTAATTTGTCAGCAGAATAAGGCAGAACATAACTTTCTAGCAGGTCTTCTACAACTCCTGCCCATTCTTGAAAAAAGTGGGAGGGTATTTCAATGGACTTCATCACGGGTCTCCCAAGGGTACAAGGGAAGGATTGCATATTCATTGTGGTGGATAGATTGACCAAATATTCCCATTTCTTTGCCATTGCCACAGATCACATGTTGCTAAATTGTTTTTCAGAGAGGTATTCAGGTTGCATGGTCTTCCGAAGAACATTGTTAGTGATAGGGACAACAAGTTTATCAGCTTGTTTTGGTAGGAGTTGTTTCGGTTGGTAGGGACAAAGCTGATACCAAGCACCAGTTATCACCCTCAGACGGATGGGCAAACGGAAATAGTAAACAAATGGGTTGAATTGTGATATTGCTATCAGGATTCAACTGTGTAGTTTTTGAGTCAAACTCATTGACCCATAATTCATGAGTAGTGGTTCACATGAACCCATCTCTCATGAGAATGAATGGAACACTTAGCACTC
>MU226479.1:0-15288 GCA_018584345.1 Thuja plicata
TAACATTTGATGACATCATCAAGTACACCACATTGAATGGAGCCAAAAAGAGCTATTTACACAAGAAAAGAAGCACAAAATGAAAACTACCTAAACTAATCTTGGTCAACATGACCTTATATATTTACATTTCCCTATTAGAGGGTCTTACACACACTAGCACACCAAAATTACAAGAGACTACCATATTTTCTTGGCATCTCCAGGGTGCTCCTGCACCAGATCCTAAGGATGGAGATGATGGAGGGGATGGGGATGATGATGGAAGAGGACGTAGGCATAGAAGGGGAGCTCAGGTCCAAGGAGGGAGAGGTGGGGGGGATTATCTGATGGAGAGGATGAGTTTTCATTTGTCCACTTGGAGGTAGAGGGTGAGGTTGGGGTGGTGGATGAGGTGGAGGTAGGGATGGAGGTCGGGATGGTGGGAGATATGGTGGTAAGGATGGTGGGAGATATGGTGGGATAGATAGTGGTATGGTTAGGATGAGAGGAGGAGGTGTAGTGGTTCCTTCAAGACCAATTCCTGTAGTTGGTTGGGGTGGATGTGATTCTCGATTTCATAGATAGGTAATGCAACCAGATGCTTCTTTTTCCCCAGCAGCTCCAATGGCTCCAGTAGCACCAGAAGCACCTAGCCAGGATATTCAGGTTTTATAGGCTAGTGTGTTTGTGATTAAGAGTTAGTTGGCCCAGGTTTTGAGTGTGATGTAGAGTTTAGTGAGTGAGATATCACATATTTAATATGGATAGATTTTATAGATACATCTAGGTCAGAGCTCACAAACTGCTACACAGATGACCCCTCCTTATAACTCTCAGATTCATACATAGATAGGAACTCCTCCCAGTAAGTTAGATATAGTTGGGACTTGCCAGATAGAGACTACATAGGTAGATAGTACAAGAAAGGGTCCACCTATAGATACTAGTGGAGATACAAGGACAGATCATTCCCTAAGTTGATATATCTAATGATTGATTCCACTTTTGATTTATCTTGATGTATTACTTTTAGACATTTGATGCATGTACTTTTCTTTAGGGACTTTAATGGACTGATATGGATATCTCTGATCTATTGATATATATGATCATTACATTTAGTTTTATAGACATTTGATAGCTTATCTTTCCTTTGATGCCATGATATATTGGTCTTTATAATGGTTTAAGATGATTTATATAGGGATGCAGTTCTAGATGATTTGATCTATATGCTTTGTTTGATTTATGTTTTTATAAATATGTATGGATGCATTTTATTTGAAAGTATGTATGTATAGATGCATGGATGCACTTATATCTTTAAATACAATGCAATCATGTAATGCAATGTGACTTATGATATGATTAATGATGAATGTATCTAGATGCTCTATGATGTAATGATATATATATATATATATATATATATATATATATATATATATATATATATATGTAAGAATGCCATGATGTAATGATTAAAGAATAATAATTATGAGTAACAAACTAAATGCACTAAAATCTAAATAATATAATAGATATAATGGTTAATGCATTGAATGAATCTAATGATGTATAATTATTAGTACAATGAGATCCTTTTAAATGAACCTTATGATGGATGGTTTAATGAGTAACGATATCTAATGAATTTAATGCTTAATGATAATGATTAATCTAAATGCAATGATGAATGTATAATGACATGCCAAATGGGCCTATATGAATATCAATGAGTCAATCTAGGAATAGATAATTATAATGATAAATTATAATGATAAATGATAATGATTAGTGCATGAACCCTAAAAACTAAATGAAATACCAAGAGCTAAGTGAAAATGCATGATTTTTGTTTGTTTAAAGTCAAGCATACTCGATTTTTAGAAATATTTGTGATGATACATCCTTGATGAAACCTCCCTCTTTTGATTTTTTTCTACCCCATTTTGAGAAATCCTACAATAATGATAATGCAAAATTAATATAAGATGAAGGCAAATGCAACTAAGATTTTCACTTAACACTGGATGTATTTATTTTTTCTATTTTCATCATGGAGCTTTTTGAGAACCTGAAAAGGTACAAGCCTCACTGGTGAAAATTTCAACCATGATTGTATAAATACCTTGTGTGGTAAATTTCAATAATGAAAATGGTACAAACCTCACATGTTATATTTGCAAACTATGGGAGTATGAATACCATTTTATTCAGATTCAATGTTGCAAGTAGATGTTGGTATTAAGATATGAACAATCTAAATGTCCAAGGTATATGTTTGCGTAAACACACAAAGGTATGATCCCTATTAATATAAAAATGTCCTCGATTATTATTTGATTATCATGTCATTAGAAAAACTTGCATATGTCTAAGAATCAACCGTACAAGCATAAATCCAAAAAAGATCATGTCTCCATCATTGCTTCTCTAGTTGAAAACATCATTGATCTAATAAAAAGACATGATATAAAAATCAAGAAACATCTTTGAACTAAATTTTCTATTTTCTTGTTGATCCATTTTATTAGAAAACAATTCCATCCAATTTTGATCCTTTATTCACATTTTTTGATTTTGATGTTCCAGCTTAGCGTTTGATTGCTTTTGAATTTGAAATGAGTCATGTGTTTAGATTGTGTAAATTTGATATTTGGATCAATCAACAAGTGTCAATGAATGTGATTCTTGATTTTGATGAAGGTATTTAAAATCTTACTTGTGTTTGTTTCTTTGGAGAGCTCCTGGAATTTGAATTGTGCCCCTAATTGGATTTGTCAATGATAATGGACCAAGGCAGCTTTTAAAAATCATGATGAACGCTTTATGTATAAATGCAACTCTAAGACTTTATTATGGCTATGTAGAAATGACAGAATGCATTGGGGTTTATACAGGAATGGGAAAATGCAAAATTATATGCAAATAGGATTGACTTAGGAAAAGTAGCACCTATTTACCAGGTTTTCACCACTTGGGTTTATTGCACTTTTTCTCTTCATTTTTCTTTTTTTTTTTTTGCTAGCAAGGCACCTATTGCTAGGTTTACACCAACGCACTTTTTCTCTTTTTTCAATTTTTTTTTGAAAGTTTTTGGATTTTTCCTAGGATCAATATTTGCTATACAACATGATTCTCTTTCATCTATTACTCTCTCCACTTATACTATTTCATCTTATTTAGGTATAAAACCTCTTTAGGTTTATACTATTGATGGGTTCCTGAATCTCATCACCTTCACACACCAGCTAATTTGTATGTTCATGTTCCATAAGATGATGTAAAAAAGGGTCCTATCCAATTTTCCTCAAATTTCCCCTTCTTTTCCCTTTCTGATTGATTTCTTGGGTTTTCTCTCAGAACAAGATCACCAACTTGGAAGTCTCAAGGTTTGATCTTTCTATTATAGTTCTAAGACATTATCTTTTGGTAAACTTGAAGATAATTATAATCTTGATGTTGATATGCTTCTAGTAACTATAGCTCTTCCAATTTGGGCATTCTATACTCCTCATTTGTCAGTATCCGATGTAGTGAGACTCTTAAGGACAAAATTTCCACTTCTAATGATAAAACTGCTTCAACTCCATACACTAAAGAAAAAGGCATTTCTCTGATTGGTGTTTTGATGCTTGTTCTATAAGCCCAAAGTTTTGGATTTAACTGTATGTGCCAATCCCTACCTAAATCATCAACTATTTTCTTGAGGATTTTAATAATATTCTTATTATAGGCTTTTTCTTGTACATTTACTTGAGGATAATAGATGGAAGAGAAATGTTGAGTAATATGAAACTTTTCACATAACTCGTTAACATCCTTATTTTTGAATTTTCTCCCATTATCTATGATGAGTGCATGTGGGATACCATATCTACAAATGATGTGGTTTAGGATGATCATTAAAAAAAAAATTCCAGTTGTAGTTGCTAAGGGTACAGCTTCCACCCATTTTGTAAAATATTCTCTAGCAATGATAATGTATTTGTGCCCATTAGAAGGAGGATATATCATCCTGATTCAATCGAACCCTCATTGATAGAAAGGCTAAGGTGTAGTAATGGGATGCAATTCCTGAGTTGGTACATGTATCAAGTTCCCATGATATTGGCACTTTTGACAAATTGGCATGCATCTTTTTCCATGGTCATCCAATAATACCCCATCCTAATAAATTTATTTACTAGGGTAAATCCACTTGAGTGTGACCCAAAACTCCCCTCATGAATGTCATGTAAGGAATTTTTAGACTCATCACTCTCTAGACATCTAAGTGTTGTTCCATCAAGACCTTTGTGATACAACATGTCAGCAATAAGGGTGAACCGTGAGGCTTTGCATATAAGGTTTCATTTCTCATTTTGGGTTTTGTCTAAGGGTAAGGTGTTATCCTTTAGATAGGTATAAATATGACCATACCAAGTAGATTCATGACCCAAAAGTAGGAAAATGATTTGGGAATCAGGATGGTCATATGCGGGTTTTACCAATTTCTCCACCAAGAACTCATATCTATCATCTTGATCATGTACTTGCAATAGTGAGGATAGTGTTGTCCTAACATCAACTGCTTTGTTCTCTTCTCTGGTTATTTGCTCAAATGTGATCAAGACAAAATAATTTTTGAATTCATCAATCATCCCTTTATAAGGCATGATCTTTTCATCTTTAGTTTGGTATTCATCATTAATTTGATTAAATACTAATTGAAAATATCCATATATTTGTATCTCTGTAATCCTCCATTCAAAAGCCATTTTGAGTCCTATCACTAGGGCTTCATACTATGCTATATTATTGGTGCATGGAAATACTAATTTTAATGATTTGGGGATTGTTCAAACTTGTGGTGTAATGAAGAGAACCCATACCCCTGAGTCATGTGGAGTATAGGATCCATCAAAGTATAACTTCCATGTCTTTGTCTCACTAGTAAGGATACTTGCATCTAGAAAATCTAACTAAATAGGTTCATTGGTAACCCTAAAGGATCATATTTTTCATTAGTATAAAAGGAAAAAAAATTGGATTATCGATTTACATGATCATCGAGTAGCAGCATTCAGTGAAGCACAATGGACACCAAAACAATCAAGTATAGAGGAAACCGAAAATAGACAAGTGAAATGGTCACCAAAAATGTTAGTGCAGTGAACACCGATAAGAAATATCACCAACAGACAGTTTACAGAGTAAACAAAGAGCACAATTTCACAGAGAAACCCGAGAGCAGTATGTCTATAGAGACATCACCGAGCACTAGTCTACCGAGAGACAGTTTTATTCTTGAGAAAAGTGGATCTGAGATACATGTCAGATAAATCACTTTAGTTTTTTAAATAGCTTTATGCTTAGCTTTAAAACCATTTCTTGAGGATCAACTAAAGCATATTTAATTGTTTTAATCAGTCTAATTGATTGTAAACATGCAAACTAGGAGATCAAGGTCAAGTTGTAAACCTTTGATCATAGATTTTTTTATTGTAAAGTGTGAAACCTAATTAGGTCAATACATTGTATAAATAGATGTAGTAATCAATCAGAACAAGATGATTGTAGCTGTAGCAGACATCTATGGATCAAACAGAGAGTTTCATGCAGAAGGATAGAAAAAGAAGAATTCAGTTATGAAGAACATGATTCAAGGCTACCGAGCAAAAAAAAGGTATTAATCAGTTGCTATAGGTGATACACATACATTGTGATCTTAAAGGATATGTATTCATAAATTCAAGATTGCATACTATCAGGTCAATAATTATTGTTGACTACTCTCTAACAGTTGTAGCAAATAGAAGAAATCCTTTAAGAAGGTGGACTTAACAGTCTTATTGTAAATTTCTTAACCGAGTGCACACTTAATAGTGTTGCTAAAATCTCTTAACCGAGTAAACCTAACCAATCTAAAATGTTACTCTTAACAGGGTAAGATCATCAAAAGTGATCACACTTGTAGCCTTAATTGACACCTTCCATTTTGCATATAGTGAAGCTTTGTGGGTCTCATCCCCACCACAGTTTTTACCTTTTAATAGGGGTTTTCTGCTTTACCAATTCTTGTGTCATGTGTAACTACTTTTCATGAATGTTTATATGAATGTTTGCAAGCAATTACATTTATGTTTTGATATTACATGCATAAGGTAGAAAAGAAATATGGTCGGTAATGTAAGAACAAATTAAAAAAGTTTAAAGTGATAAAAATTTTAAGGGTACTGATTCATCCCTCCTCTCTCAGTACACACCATTCCATTATTCCAACATTCATTACTTGAGAGTGGTGATTTCGATAGCTGATTTACAATGAGTTTTCCCTTAATAGATTTACGGTCCACATAATCAATGTCAAACTCACTCAATACCATGAACCATTTGGCTAGCCTCCCTATAATAGATTCTTTGCTGAGAAAGTATTTTAATAGAACAATTTTAGTAATGATCCTAATCTTGTATGCTATCATATAATGTCAGAGATTTTGAGACACAAAAATGACAGTTAAGCATGTTTTTTCTATACAAGTGTAATTAAGCTTATATTTGACCAATGTTCTACTAATATAGTAGATTTTTTTTTCTTTTCCTTTGTCAACCTCTTGTGCTAGAAAAAACCCTAATGATTTTTGTGTTGCTGATATATATATAGGATCAAATGTTTCTCTGGTATTGAAGCCATTAGAACTGGAGGATTTGCCAAATATTTATCTAAAAGAGAAAAAGGCCTCTTCACGCTTACTATCCCATTGAAATAGGATGTCCTTATGTGGAAATTGAGTAAAGGAATGAAACTTTTTTACCAGTGGGGATATGAATCTTCTAGCTAATTGTAGCCTTCCTTGCAAAGATCGTAATTGACTAATATTCCTTGGTGCCCCCATTTTCATAATAGCTTAAAATTTAGTGGGATCCACATCTATTCCCTTTGTTGACACAATGTATGCTAAAAATTTCCTTGATTGAACACCAAAGGCACACTTTTTAGGAATAAGTCTTACTTTAAATTATTCCAATCTGGTAAATATTATGTCAAGGATGGGTACATGCTCGTTTCTAGTATAAGATTTTGCAAGAATTTCATCCACATAGTCCTCCATAAATGTGTGAATCATGTCATGGAAGATAGTTGTTATTTTACTATGATAGGTTGCTTCAACATTTTTAAGATCGAATGGCATCACGTTCCAACAAAAAGTACCCTAGGGACAAGTAAAATCCATCTTATCTTGATCTTTTGGAGCTATATTTCTCTTATTATAGCCACTTAATCCATCCATTAAGGAAAACATAGAATTCCCCATTTTTATATCTACTATAGTATCAATTTTAGGAAGTGGGAAATCATATTTGTGACATGCTTTGTTTAAATCCTGAAGTCTGTGAAAATCCTTATGCTTTTGCTAGTTTTGGAAATAGGTACAATGTTGGAGATCCAGGTTCCATATGCAAGAGGCTAAATAAATCTTGTGTCCAAGAGTTTCTTTAACTCTTCTTTAACCAATAAGGCCACATGTAGATTCATCTTTCTCAATTTCTTCTTTATTGGTTTGACTCCTAGAGCTATGTTAAGATGGTGCATTATTAGATTTGGATCCAATCCTGACATAGCAGCATAGAACCATGAAAAATTCACTTATATTTCTTTGAAAAAGTCAATGAATTTCTCCCTTTCATCTGTAGACAAATATGTGGCTAGATGGATGATCTTTGGTTCTACCTCTGTTCCAATGTTTATCTTTTATGGTGGCTCTATCAAGATAGCTGATCTTTCTTCATGATGGTCAGGAAAAATGTCAAGTATCTCATCCTTAGGTGTCGTAATTGGGTTTTCACCTTTGAATACATCATTTATTTTTATTATTTTTGGATCTAGTACTGACACATGGTGGTTTTCACCACTAGGTCTCTCATTTTTTCTTTTCTTTTTCTTTTTATTTCTTGTTGACTGAGAAAATTGACATTCCCCCCCCCCTCATTTTTGCCTCCTGATATGATTTATTGGTTGAGGAAGGTTCAACCGCATTCAAGTACATGTCTATGGAATAATCATATTGAAATTATAGTATATCATGTGTCTCAAGTTATTCCCAGTCAATCAACTCATGATAAACAAGGGGTAAATGGTTGATAGGAAAACTTGGGTCAATGGGAGTTAGAGTCATGATTTTGTTTGTAGGTTCATACATTTTGCAAATCAATAACATGTGTTTACTCAAGATGGTCCATATAAATAGATTCAAAATCTTCCTCACTAGAATCCTCTCAAGTTTCTTGTGGGAAAAAAAAATTGTAGATTAAACCTAGAGCGAGATTCTCCTAAGAAAGAGGGTATATAAGTCTCTCCTACCCATTCTTGGCCTATAATTAGAATTTCCTTTGTTGTAGAAGTGTAAGAATGGATAACTTATACCTCTTTATCATGAAAAAATGTCTTGGATAATGAGTCCCATTCATATTCATTTGAATCATCCTCACGTTCTAAATCTAACATGTTAATGTGTTCATAAGGATTAGTGAAATGATTTTGACCATTACCTTGCTCATGATATCCTGTTCCTAATTTTTTTCATTACTAGACCTCTAGGTGGGTTGTATAGGTTCTAACAACCCTTTATTTATTTTTCCTAAATTTCCTCTTCCTTAGTTACCCATTTTTTCATAATGTCAAATCCTTTCCCATATTGGTGCGTGGGACTACTATATTTTGAACCCTTTCATTGGTTTCCTCCTCATCTTTATATGACCAATTTAGAACATTATTATCTTCTTCTATTTCTAGTAAGGTGTTAGCCCTAACAAAATTATCACTATACTTATGATGAAGTGTCTAATTTGGTACGAACAAGGGTTTACCATGTGATTTAGGAGAATTTGGCATATCCATCAATGATATATAGTATTCCCCTGCTCCTTTTTGCTTTATCCTGCATTGTTTTTCAAAAAAATTCATCGTGGTGTTCATATTTTTATAATGTGCCCCCTTTTTATTTTCTCTTTCTAATTGTAATCCCACTTGAATAAAATAATCTAGTGTTGAGGAATTAGGGTTTTCTTCATTTGATTTTAGAAAACTAACTTTTTCCTTACCTATTTTAGATGAAGAGGGAATAGTTTCTTCATGACTTGAGGTAGCGAGCTTACCATTTGGATCTTCTTCGTCCTTTACTGTGTATGTTTATATTATACCTATGAGCTTTCTCCTTATCCTATTTTGAATGTGAGGTAGATGTAGAAGCCTCATTATTATGTAGTACAAAATAATCTCTAACTAGTTTGATATGATTGCAGTATTGAAATGGGTTAAGATCTCCACTGATAGTTATTTCATGTTCAAGATAAGGAAATTTAAAAAATTGATGATATATAGATGGAATGGCTTGCATCTTGTGTATCCTTGGCCTTCCCAACAATATGTTGTAGTTAATATTGAGATCAAGTACCTGACAAACCATTTCTTTCTGAATAGGTCCTACTCGAATATGTTGGATGACCATTCCTTTGGAAGATCTGTCCTCGTCATCATATGATTTAATAGTTATTTTTCTCTTAGGATCCACTAAATATTTATAGTATCCCAAGGATTTCACTAGATTTAGAGTACAAATATTTAATCTAACATGTCCATCAATTAGGAATCTCTTGACCCTATGCTTTTGGATTAGGAATTTGATATGCAAGGGAAAATGTTGTGGATGATTGAGGGACATGTCATCTTTCTTTGAAAAGGATAGGTAATGTGGCACAATAAGATAATTGATCATGTTTTGAAATTGGTCTACAACAAGATTAGTAGGAATTGTGGTATCTACCAAAGATTTTTCCAGGATCTCCTTATGTATAGATGAAATTTTTAACAACTCCAAGATTGATATCTACGCAAGAGATTTCTTAAGTTGATCCATTAAATTTTATTGATTGGGTAGAAACTAAGGAGGATTAGGTATTTTCGTAATGTTGGAAGTTCTAGGTAAATTTACTTTTGATGCTTTCCCCCGAGTGATGACATTGGAGGGCTCTTTGTTTTTCTTGTCTTTTATCACTATGAAATTAAAGGTATTCTCATAACCAGATAAGGAATTGATTGTATTTTCATAGGTATGTGTAAAATTTACTTTGTGGTCTCCCTTTTTATTGTATTGATTAGTTTTTGAAGATTCACCCTTGTCACTATTTGGAAAAGGAGTTTTAAATGTTGTATGAACTTCATTATTCTTGGCCCCATCAACTTAAATAATACCATCATCAATGAGGTCTTGTACCACATGTTTCAACCTCATATAGTCATTTATTTTGTGCCCTTTTTATGGTGATTTTCACAATGATTAGAATCACCCCAGCATGACTGTTTTACTTGAGGTTCATATGGTCTCGCCTCTGGTAAAGTTATAAGTTTGTTAGAAATGAGTGTTCTTAGGGCTGACTCAAGTGTTTCCCCAAATGGATTAAACTTTTTTCGTGGTCCTGGAGTAATTTGAGCCATAAAGTTAGGTTTAGGCTTTATACTTCCTTTATTGTTGTTGAAAGAGTTTGTGTTGTTAAAAGGATTATTGGGAGATTGGTTAACATTATTAGTTTGAATAGTGAGACCCCTTGAAAGATTTAAGGGTTTTGGTTTGAGATTGTGAAGTTCCACTACTTTGTCATTGACTAAATTCTTGTTGGTATTATTCATCCAAAACTGTGGTGTATCATTATTATTATTGTTTGAAGAATTGTTGTTAAAGTTATTCTTGTTGTTTGAAAAGGTTTTTTTATCCTTATAGAGATTTAGTTCCTCATTTCCTACTAAAGCATCTTCTATTTGAATTCTATTTTCTATTAGTTTTTCAAAACTTGGCGGAAAATTAAGTTTTAACTTGAATATCATTATTGTAACCAAGATGTTTATAAATATATCCATTTTTTCTCTTTTAGGTATATTTCATGGATATTTAGAAAAGATTCTTCTCCAATTTGTATAAAGATCAAAAAGGATTCCCTATTTCTTTGCTTTGTATTACATAGGTCCAACATGGTAATTTATTGTTCAATGTTTTATGAATATTTATTAACATATTTAGATATTAATTCCTCAAAAAAAATTATACCCAGAGGTAACTTTGAAAACTATTCCATTGCTGACTCACAAAGGCTTTGGGGAAACAACCTCATCAAATAGGTAGGTTCATGGAGAAATTTCATGCTTAATGTGCCAAATTCCCTTATGTGGTCTTGTGGGTTTGTTGTACCCATATATTTGCAATACATAGGGAATACCATGTTTTGCATAAAAGGTTTCATAAATAGGTTTTTATCAAATGGGAAAGGGAAAATGGTTTCAATTGAGTATTGTTTTGGGGCAGCCACTCTCATAGATTTTAAAGGGATTTGATTTTTTGATTCATGGCTTTTAAAGGAGTGTCTTCTTCCTCATTCGTTGTTAATTGGGATGTGTCAAAATTATGAGAAAGTTTTACCCCTAATTGAGATAAGTTGAGGAAATATCTATCTTTGTCTCTTTCTAAGATCTTTTCCATATTTTTTATAAACATGGGGTTTTAAGCTGCTTCATCAACCTTTTCTTTGGTTAATTATTCATTATGATTATCATTAATTTCCCCAGTTTTATTAGCTTCAGGTAATGGATTAGCTTCCATTGGGATCTCTTATAATTCTTCATCTTATTTTTTTCTCTTGAAAGGGTTGATAAGGAGAATGAGGAGTCTCATCTAGATAGGGTATGTCTTCTCTTATAATGGTTTTGTCTTCTTGTAAAGATAACTTAATGTGATGAGATCTTGTCCAAACTGACATGAAAAGGAATTGTGAATCTTTGTTGAACAAGTATCCTTTTGAGAAGAATGGTGATTTTTATGAACTTTGAATCTTTTATATGGATGTTTTATTTTTTTCAAGATCATGTATCATCAATCATACCAACCACAAATACACATCTTTTATAACCTCTAAAAATCTACACATAAAAGTGTATATTCTTGGATGTTTTTGAAAAGGTCTCCCCAAGAAAACACTTCAATCAATCTACCTATGGTCAATTTGGTTCAACATGGTTTAAAAGGATATGCTTGCTATATTAACCAGGTGTTTAATTTGGGTTCTAAACAATAATATCAAATGAATCATACAAGGAACACACAGTCACACACACGTGATTGAGGCCTATAGCTCTACAAGTCCAGGCATTTGATATTTTTTCCCTCTAAGTTTTTTTAACTTAACTAAGGTCTTTATTTATAGTGGGTGGAATTGGTTGGATTTACCTTGTTCCCACTTTGGTTCGTCCCTCTCACCAGCTTTATTAAAGCAAATCTCAAGAGGCAGGCCCACTAAAGTTCTAGCATGTTCATGGAAAATGAGAAAATTGAAATGTGAAACAAGTTTAGGAGCTTGATTGCCCTAAGAAGGGCAAGAGCATATCCCTATTATTTTCACCTTAAAAACACAATTATAATGATTCAATTCAAATCATTTTAATCTAAAGGGACTACAACATGTTTGTATTTTTTATTCATTTGAAAAGTGAAGAGCATATACCTAATGTTTTGTGTCCACAAATATGAAGGCTTCAATTTTAGTTTTTGTTCATTCCTTAACCTTTCTTTCTATTGTCAAATTTTGCATTTTGGTCATTTTGATCAAGCCTAATGCTTTATTCAATAAATAATAATAGGCTTCTAATTAGCTTTACTTCAACTTTTGAAAAGTCACAAGTTAAGCAAATGAGTTGAATTTCAAAGGCTTTAGAACTCACCTTATTCGAAGCTAATGCACATTTTTGAGAATGTTTTATATTTTTCAATACATACCTTGGAAATCATTATTTCTCCAAATAATCCCCTTCACAAATGCTAATGCAACACAAACCAATCCAAAGTGAAGAAAATCACAAGTATTTGCATCAACTTGAAGGAATTTCGAAATTGATTTGATGAAAAGATCTAAAAAGGAGAATCATTATAGTTGATCATAGGGATATTGTAAAAAGATTGATACAAATTTAGAATTTTAATGTAATGATCATATGATTTAATATCCTTATCACCCAAGTCATCAATAATTATTGCATTATGAACTTACTTTGCATATTTGTCAAGTCCTTTTACCTCTTTCTCATTGTAATAACCGAAGGTTTCCTTACTTTCTTATGTTCAAACATCTGCATAGAATTTTAACTAACTTCAGATTTATGAATTTAAATTTTTACTTTTCTGGAATTATGCGCTATTAAAAACCTTATACGTGCTGCTATTTATTTCTTACGCATTAAACTTTGCTTCACAAGCACCATTATTTATCTGTTATGCGCTGAAAGAAAGATTGCAATCTCTAAGCACAAAAAGAATGATAGACAGATGCTAGAAAGTGTATCAGTAAGCACTGAAAGAAAATATATAGAAAATATAAGAAATATATAGCACTAAAAGAATCCTTGTACATGTCAAATTTTTATCTGTACGCATTGAACTTTACCGTATACGTGCTAAACTTTGATGCCTACGCTCAAAAATTCTCTTCATACATGCTTCCGTACATGCAAATTTCAAATATGCAACACAAATTAATCAATAATTGTAAAAAATTCACAAAATTTTGTTAAATTGAGGCATCTACCCCATGGTGGGCACCATTTGGTATGTAGAAATACCTTCATAGGATTAGCTCAATCAATTCAACTCAGAAACATGAAATAGGTAAGCTAATTAGAACTTTGAATTGAATAAATTGATAAATATCCTATGGATCTCTAATTAGAAGGACATAAAACAATACTAAAGTGACAACCTATAAAATGAGAGTGAAAATTATGTGCAATTATGCTAAGTGATGAATTGAATCCTAATTATGCTATTAGAATGTTCAAATTGAATTTAAATTACTCTAAACAATGGATGTAGATTTGACTATAATGACGATGCAAATGATAATGGATGTGAATTCATGGTTTGCACTAAGAAATGCATTCTATTTATAGGGTTTCCCCAAGGGTAGGGGGTAGAGTGATTTAACCATGGCTAGATGAGATGGGTTGGGTTGTGTTTCAAATAGGGGAAAAATATGAAAAAATGAGTGGTGGGGATAACAAAGGCTAAATGAGTGGCTAAGATAGAAAAGCTTGGAATGATCCATGTGCTTTCCATCCTCTCTTCTGATTAGCTAATTGATTTTTTGTCCCCTTTGTTGAAATTAGAAATTAATTAATTCAAACAATTAATTAAATTAGCCATGTAAGGGAATTAGATGGGTTGGATTTTTTTATTTAATTGAACTATATAACCAATTGATTAAATCAATTACATAGTTTAATAAATCCCTTTTGGCTTGTATTTAATTAATTAATCTATGATGTTGACTTGATCAGAGCACTTTGACTTTGGTTGACTAATTTAGGGTGTATAAAAGAGTATTCCTTCTCCCGAGCCATGCTAATTATATGACCCATCAAAGTATCATTTCCGTGTTTTGGCTTATTGAGAATATTTGCATCGCTAAATTTGACATTGTAAGATAAAGAATTTTAGAATATAGGTTTGTTTTGTTTGTTAAGAATTGATTGTGTTACTAAAATGTAAGATATGAAAATGGGGGATGTGATTGTTCTTTGAATTACCTAGATTGTATTAACCTTAATGGAATTGAGTTGATTAAGTATTGCAATTGTGATTAAGGAGAAGATAAGATGTTCCTTTTTATCCTCAAATGCACAAATGGGAGATCCAAGTTGATCAACCCAAGAGAAGGGTTAATGCACAAATGAATCAACTATTTGGAAAGGAAAATAATAAAGGAAATACCTTAAATTCTGTTAATTGTATGTATAGGAATGATATATGACTGTAATTGAAAAGATCTGAGAAATTCACTAACCTTGAAATATTGCAGATCAAAGAATGTTGTTTTCTGAGGTTTGTAGACTATTTCTAGAAAAACTGACAGTTGATACCGAACCAAAACACAGAGACAAACAAATCCCAGAAATTGTTTTCCATTCTGATGTCATCTTATGAAAAAGGTCAACCTTGACCCACAAATGTCAACCCTAACCCAATAATGTCGACCCTACTCTGCATAGATCCGAAAGTGACTTTGTTCGCGGATCCTGAAAGTTTTTCGAAAAGGGTATCTAGATCTGGGTTCAAATCCACTTTTCTTTACCTGTACCTGCAAGAAAAAGGATATTTTTTTGTTGTGGGGGAGGGGTTTGCCTTAGTCAAACCCTGATTTAGGAATTAACCTTGAAATCAATAAAGTATAGAATGCTAACATGTAGTAGAATTGAATCTAACAATGAAGCTATGATATTCAATA
>MU226479.1:34684-57179 GCA_018584345.1 Thuja plicata
AAATTAGGGCACAATCTTCCAAGGAGGCCTACATAGGAGAATTAAATCCCATTAAAGCCTTTACCCCTAGGAGAGGACCTATATTAAATATAATTTAGGAATCAACGCTTCGGAACCTGAAACAGCCAACCAGGAAGTGGGAAATACTTTTTGCAAAGGTTGACCTCCTAAAACTGCAAGACCCCGGGATCTGAACCCTGGGTCAAGGTCGAGGTTGACCCTAACCTAGGTCAGGGTTGAGGTCGACATAGACCTAAAATGTTGACCTTGACCCTGAAGCCCAGAATCACCAGTCTGTCATCCAGAATGCAGATTTTAGGCCAAACAGGAGTGGAAAGAGGAACAGAATAGGGAGGAAGCCATGTCAAAGTCAGGAACCCATTCAAGGTGCTTGCCCTGACCCCAAACCACTTACTCGGAAGGGTAAACATGTCTATATTGGAAGTGCTTCCATTTTCTGACTATACAGACATGTATGGGTTCTTCACTTGATAATGAAGCTTCTGCTAATTCATCTGCTATGAATTTCCCTTTGATAACTCTTCGGTCCACATACTCAATGCCAAATTCACTTAACACCATGACCCATTTAGCCAACCTTCCTGTTAGGGATATTTGACAAATAAGATATTTGAGAGGATCTATCTTAGCAATGAGCTTTATATTATATTCTAGCATATAGTGTCATAATTTTTTGGAAGCAAAAACTACCGCTAGGCATATCATTTCTGTAAAATTAAAGTTGAGCTCATAGTTTAGCAAGGTTCTATATAGATCCAATCCTGCACACTCAATAACGAGGGTTAGTAGCACCGATTTGCAATGGGGAAAGAAATCAAAACTACTAAGAGTGAATCTATGGACAATAAAATAACAAGCAAGATAGAGGAGAACAAATGAATACAAACCAAAATGCTTGAAGATTCTATTGCTTCTCTCTACTCCTTCTAAAACACTGTGTGAATGGTGCTCTGTATTGGTATTGACAACATTTGTGACTTGGGAGTGTTGAGAAAATGAGATCAATGTGATACTGATTTTTCTCGATGCTTTGTACAAAAATCCTGCAGAGTAATGGTGCACAAAGATTGAAATCCTAGATCCTTAAAATGGTTGAGAAGGGTTGATTATATAGAGTATGGAAATGATTTGGATGGATGAGATCAATCCCAAAAATTGGAGGATGAATGGTTGAGATCAAAAGGAACTAGAGAAGCAATCAATAAACACCACCTCTTTAACTGAAGAAAAGATGAGATAATTTAGTTAACTGAAAAGTTGATTCTGAGTTGCCTTTTAGAACTGAAGAGAAGGCTTGGAGTCGCCTCTTGGAACTGAAGAGTTGAATTGGAGTTACCTCTTGGAACTGGAGAGTTGAATTTGAGTTACCTCTTGGATTTGGAAAGTTAATTTATTTGAGTATTTATTTAATTTTAGATATTAAAATACTCAAACATGAGATAATTCAATTCTATTTTGATTTAAATTTGAATATTTGAATGAAATTAAATTAATTTAATTAGAAGAATAAATAAATAAGTTTAAATATTTAATTTTAAACTTTAGGAAATTGAATTTAATTAATTAATAAAGATTAATTAATTAAGGTTTATTAATTAAATAAAAGTAATTATTTAATTAATTTTGGGGAAATGATTGAATGATTAGATGATTGGATTTAGGTGAAAAAGATGATTAGTTAATGATTAAAAACCATTAATTCATAGAGGGAAATTAGTAATTAAATGTATGGTCATAAGTCTTTCCATTTTTGGGTGTCTACATTTTCCCCTCTTTGATACATTGTGGCTTGTCAGATTGTGTCAAAGAATCTTTTGTTTTGATCCTGCCCCAGCTTGCCCCGACGATAGCAGGTGGACTATATGCCCCTCAACAAATTAAGCATAAAAAATGCATAAGATGAGCATTAATTTGTTTATAATGTTGAATCACTATATGTTGATTATGATGAATGCATTCCTATGTTAGTTATGATGTTATTGATGATAGATGAATTGGCTATATGATATAATATGCATATGTTTTATTTTCCTTTGTTATGCAATAAATGAATGCAAACCTAAAATGCACAATGTGAATGAGTTTATGCATGTGTTAGTTAGAAGAAAGTTAGTGAGAGATTAGTTGTGTAACTGAATGATAGAATAAGTGATGAAACCAAGTCGCTGCCATACTTTCCAATTTTATTCATCATTGCACCTTATTATAAAAAGGAAGAGAGTCAAATGCACCCAGATATTTACTATCTGGATACCGCTATGATCTCTGATAACAATAATTAGATAACATATAAGGATTTTTCAATTCTTTCCCAGGGATTAGCTCAGATCGTGGAACTGCGTGGCTTCCAAATGCGTGACAGCTCCTACCGCATTTATCCTGAATCATCATTGCCCCAGAATTGAATTGAAACACTCCACAAACATCAACAAATAAAATGAGATCATGATCCATCATAACGACTCTCATCACTCAGTGGTGTCCTTGAGTAGTGTAAGAACATAATCATGAAAGATAAATTGAGAATAGACTGACATGACTGACCTAGTCAACAGTTTACTATTCCTTGATTTGCTTGATTTTTTTTTATGTTTGATCGTGTCTGGTTTTAGGAATGGATGACTCATATAAGATTGATTTGTCTAGTTTTGATTATATCCATCATTGTCTAAGACAATTGATAGTTTGATTGATGATTTATTTAATCATTCGATTGATGACATATTGGATTGCTGATAAAGCTGAGTCATATGATTTCATTGTCAATTTGCGAAGCTCATAGTTTTGACATTTGATTGATTGTTTGATTGTCATTCACTTGTTGATGACAAAGATGATTTATTGCTGAGATTTTGCAATATTTAATTTTTTTTATGATTGATTTCTTTAGGACATTTTGCTCTTTTTAAGGATTTTTTGATGATTTTTTAAGATTTTAAGATTTTTTTCAGGACTTTTTAAGATTTTTTGATTTTTTGATGACTCTTTAAGATTTTCACCTATTCTGGTAAGCTAGTACAAGCCATGGATAAGTGTGATTCTTAAAGGGGATTGCACTTCTATAATAAGCTTGGATACTCAATCTTGCATGTGGGAAGCATAAGCTTTAATATTTTGGAGTTCATTGATGGTAAAGCACGACCTTAACACTTGGCACATGTTTACCAATTTTTCACAAAGGTACCTACCCAATAGTGTGTGTTTGCTAGGTTGTCACTATGAGAGTGATTTTTTTCTCTTTACTTTTCTCCTTTTTTGCATTTTTTTGTCGCCAAGGCACATGATTGCCAGTTTTTCACCTAGGTAACTTTTTATATTTTTTAATATTGTGAGAAATGGTGCTAGAGGAGAAAGGGAGAGCGGGAGGTGGTTTGAATTTGAATTTTTGTGAGGGTGGAAATCTAGAGAATGGAAGGATTCCCTCTGGAAATGTTGCAGACAAGGAGCAGAAGGATGGAAGAATGTCAAGTGAGGGCTCCACAAAGGATTTGAAAAAGGAAAAGGAGCCATATGAGGTTCCTTCCCAAGGTGGTGGGCCTAAAAACTTGTTGTCAGATGGTAATTCAAACTCTTCTATTTCTGTTGGCAAACTTTCTGCTAGATCGCTAGGTATTGGTAGTTGGTCCTCTCTTTTTTGGGGTTAAACCAATGAGGAAGTTGTCCTTCCCTTGCATCAACAAGTTATTCAAGCCTCAGAAGGGGGGTTTTGGTATCTCACTTCTAGATCCATTATTTGATCATACTATAACCTCTATGGCACTTACTCTAGTGGGAAAATTTATTGGTTCACGACCCAACATTGATTTGGTTAGATCCCCAATTAGCAAAAAATGGAGACTTTAAGGTCATGTTGTCATATCTACAATGCCAAAGGGATTCTTCTCCTTTATTTTCTCTAATATGGAGGATCTATCTAGAGTCCTTTGTGGAGGCCCATGGATGTTTGGAAAGTCATCTCTGGCTTTGTAAAAGTGGACGACCAACCTTGACTTGAACTCAGATCTCTTTGAGTCAGCTCTTACTTGGGTACATTTCCTAGGCCTCGCTCTAGAATACTGGCATGAGGATATTTTGGCTAGTCTGGCTGGATCTTTTGGATAACTTTTGTCTATTGACCCTATGACAACAATGAAGTATAGGCTAGTCTATGCAAGAGATTGCACTAACATCCACCAAAATGCGGACCTCCATGAGGTGATAAAAATCATGTCTAAACTGGGGAAACACATTCAACAAGTGGAATATGAGTCAATCACTTTTGCATGTTTCTCATGTAAAAAAGAAGGTCATTAGGCAAAACAATTCCCATTGAAGTACCAAAAGGAAAAGGAAAAAAAGAAAGATCTTAAAAAAGAATGGAAGGGAAAAAAAACAAGTCTGAGCCCTCCTAGAAAGAACAGAAAGAGGCTTAGGAAATAAATGTTGAGGTAGAGGGGAAAAGCTCAGAGACCACAGAGGGGAAAAGCTTGGATACCATTAATCCAAGTGTTAAGGAAAATCCTCAGAATGAGAATGGTTGCTCTGTGAATGTCCCAGAGATTAGAGAGCTAGACTTACAGGGCTCACAAGTAATGGAAATGGAGCCTTCTGCATCAAGGTCAAAGGTATCCAACAAGGAAAAGATAGTTAATGAAAATAATTTGAAGTGGCTTAATATAGAGGAGAGCAATGTGAATGGTGAAATATTTATTGATATGGGAGATGAAGGTCCCTTATCAAATCTAGCCGATTTATGGAAAGAAAAAAATCAAGAGGAAATCTAGACAGAAATTAATATCAAGAAGAATCAAAAGAGCTCCTCTAAAAAATGAAATATGCCATATAAGGCACCTTATGCTCCTGGATCTATCAATAAAATGGAAGGCCCAATCCATGGAAGAGCTAAAACAAGAGGACAAAAAAAGGAAAATGTGGGAACCCCTAAAAAGGAATGAGGTAGAACATCGAAAAAAAAATGCCCGAGAATAGGAAGCAAAGTAGAAAATTATGGATGGTTGTCAAAGAACCATCCCAGAGGTATGCTCACCATTCTGAAAATGAAGATTATATCTTGGAACATTAGAGGAATGAACAATCCTCACAAATAGGATGTGCTTAGGAATCTTATTAGAGACTGTAAGTTGGATTAATTATTGATTCAAGAAACTAAAATTCCCAGAGAAAAAGTGGAAAAATTTAAGCCTATCATGAATGGGGGTAGCCTTGGCTGTGACTCAGAGGGGGATTCTAGAGGGGTGGTTATATATTGGAACAAACAAAATTTTAACTATACACTGTTGAAGAATGAGAAGAACATTATCTTGGTGAAAGTGACAAATTTAAGGGACAACTTCTCTTGGAACTTGATCAATACTTATGCCCCAAACAACAGGAATGGTAGATTAAACTTTTGGAGAATCTTGAAAGACATTAGAAAGAACTATCAGGAAAAAAGATGGATGGTAATGGGAGACTTTAACTCCCCACTCAAAGATGATGAAAAAATGGGAGGTATCCCCTCCCAGATGGATAGTAGAATGGTCCTGATGGATTATATCAATGATGAAGCTTTTCTAGATATTGAGCTGGAAGGAATCTCTTAGAGGTGGTCAAATAGGAGAACAAAAAAGGATCTTATCCAGGTAAAACTTGATAGAACCCTTATTTCGCCTTATTGGATCTCAAGGTATGCATGCTTTCTATCCTCTTTGTTGAGAATTGGATCTGATCACTATCCTATTTCCTTTACTGCTAACACTATGAATGGAAATAAAAACTTTCCCTTCTGGTTTGAAAAGACGTGGATGCAACACCCAAATTTTAAGGATAGTATAGCTCACTAGTGGAAGTATGCCTTAGATGGAGGAGCTGTGTTTAGAGCTACAAAACAACTTAACACCATCAAAAGGAATATAAAGACTTGGAACAAGGAAGTGTTTGGTGACATTTTCCTATCCAAAAATAGGGTGCAATATGAAATCAAGGAGATCCAAGATCAAATTCAAAAAGAGGTCCTCATGGAGGAACTCAAAAGTACTGAGAATAACATGCTGGCCGATTATCACAATATTATTTCTAAAGAGGAAACTTTCTGGAGACAGAGGTCAAGAGCCCTCTGACTAAGGTAGGGGAAAAAATACAAGATTTTTTTACATGACTACAATGAATCATAAATTGGTAAACGTAATTTAAAGTTTGAATATGAATGCAAACATTATTAGGAAAGAAGAGGTCACCAAAAAAGAAACACTAAGCTATTTCTCCTCTCTCCTCTCTAGGGAGAATACCTTGGACCTTTCAGATCAAGATAAAATCTTGTCTGTCATCCTGTCATTGATTGATGTTGGAATCAATAAGAGACTCAAAGCTATCCCCTTAGATAAGGAAATCAAGTTGGTCATTTTCTCCTTTGAAGGTGAAAATTCCCCTAGCCTTGATGGATTTCCAATGGTCTTTTTTTCAATAGTACTGGGAGATTTTAGGGAAATATGTGATTGCTATGGGAAAAGAGTTTTTTTGATACTAAAACACTCCTCACGAAACTCAATGTGGCCTTTCTAGTTCTAATTCCAAAAAAAACTAGAGCCAACACAATTGATGCTTTCAGACCGATTAGCCTATGTAACTCCTTGTATAAAATAATATCTAAAGTCCTAAATTCAAGGATTCTGTCGATTTTGCCTTCGATTATTTCACCCCTGCAGAATGGATTTGTCCTAGGAAGGAAAATCCTGGACTCAATTATTGTTTCTCATAAAAATATTCATTCTTTGGAGGAGGCCAAGAAAAAAGGCTTCCTTATGAATTTGGATCTCTCTAAAGAATATGATAGGGTGGATTAGAATTTTCTATTGAAATTCATCAATGCTTTTGGTTTTGATAAGGGAGTTACCAAACTAATTATGCAGCTGGTCACTACTATGTATTCATCAGTTATTGTCAATGGGGGATCTTCTAATTTCTTCAAACCAACTTGAGGATTAAGGCAAGGTGATCCTATATCCCCTGTCCTCTTTTCTATCCTAGCAGAATGCTTGGGAAGGTATATTAACAAACTAGTAGGATAAGGATTAATTTTTGGCCTCCAACCGTCTTCTGCTAGATCAATTTGTTCCCATGAGAAATTTGTTTATGAAACTCTCATTATGGGGAGTACTATTATTAAAGAAACTAGAAATTTGAAGATTTCTCTCTTCATACAGCTCGGCCTTTGGTCAACTTATCAACTGGAACAAGAGCTCTATCTTCTTTATCAATACCCCTTAGGTGAGACAAAGAAAAATCTCTAATATTCTGGGTTGCAGTGTTGGAGCACTGCCTTCGTCCTACTTGGGCTTTTCGTTGTGCTCTAAACCACCAGATAGTTTCTAGAATTCTATTATCGACATATTCAATAAAAATCTAGAAGGATGGAAATGGACTATTCTAAGTAATGTTGGGAAGGTCCAACTCCTGAAATATACTTTACAAAACCTCCCAGTTTATGCCCTGATTCTCTTTAAAATCCCCCATAAGTTTGCCACAATCATTGAAAGAGTCCAGAAAATATTCTTGTGGTCTAGGGTGGAATAAAAGAAAAGGCTAAGTGTAGTAGCATGGGTAAGTGTCTCCAAACCCAAAAAAATTGGGGGTCTTGGTTTGAGATCTATTAAAAATGTTAACAAAGCCCTTCTTTCCAAATAACTATGGAGAATTTTTGGGAATGTGAAAGAATGGAATGTGATCATCCAAAACAAATATCTCTATAACTCCAATTCCTTGGAGAGTTTCCTCAATGAGGGAGTCATCTTTTATGGATCCTACATATGGAACAACATAAGCTCCTCAAAAGAGCTGATTATGAAGGGAAAGAGGTGGAAGCTGGGGGATGCCAAGAAAATTGATTTCTGGGAAGATAGTTGGCTACAAAAATACCCCCTCTCTAATAACCAGGATTGGAAACATGTAATACAGAGATGTAAACAAACTATTGGTGAAAAATTTAAGGACTACTGGAATGATAAAAAGTGGATTAATCTGGAAGACATTGACAGAAGGCTTCTTCCCCTCCAGCATGATCTGCAATCCTAGTTTGTCGAGGAGAACAATCCTGATGAAATCATTTGGGCACCTAATCCAGAAGGAATTTATACTATGGCCTCGGTGTGTGACCTTTTGACTTTGGGTGGGGAAAGACCTGGTTATGAGAAAATTTGGTATAAATTTCTCATTCCTAAAATCAATTTCTTTTTCTGGCTCTTATATCTTAATAAACCCCTAACCTTGGATAACCTTAGTAAAAGGGGTCTTTTTCTTCCTAATAGATGTTTTTATGCATGGAGGAGGCTGAATCTTGTAACCATATTATGATGCATTGCTCCTACACTCGTAAGGTGTGGGAGATCATCTTGAGAAATGGAATCTTTGTTGGGTTTTTTTCTCTTCTTTGGCAGGGTTTGGTGAATCAAGGAGCTTCCCTTTATCAAATAACATAGATAATGAATTTTGGAGACTCCTTATCCCCCACTTCTACTGGCATATCTGGAAGGAAAGAAATAACAAGGTCTTTTGGGAGAAGTTTTCTAAACCTAAGGTGGTAGGAAATCATGTATGTAGAGGGATGGAGGAGAATTTCAACTTAATGGTAAATGAAAATCCTTAGATGATCTCTTCCCCATAGAATTTGTAGAATATTAGAAATTGGAAACTCAACACCTCTTCTATCAATGTAGCTCACCCTAGATCCAATGCCCGATGGTATTCTCCCCCCGATGAATGGGTCAAAGATAACTTTTATGGGGCCGCAAAAGGTAATCTTGGTATTGCTGGAGGAGGTGGTATTATCAGAGATGGGCGGGATAAATGTGTGGGAGTGGTGGAAGTCCCTTTGGGAATTCAATCTAATCATAGATTTGAAGCAATGGCTGGCCTTAACACTATTATGCTAGTAGATGAGCTGGGGTGTAAAAAAATTTGGCTGTAGGGAGACTCCTTAAACATTATTAATGGAAAGTTGAGTCAAAAATACTTAGGAATTGTATCATTATGTGGAGTGATGAGTACTATTCCTACTCCTCCATGGTTTGTATATGATCCATCAAATAATAACTACCAGAATTTTATTTCCAGTTGTACTATATAGATCAATTCATCTGGAAAGTTGAACACTATAGGTTGATGATCTAGAATTGGTGCATCTTCCAGTTGATCCACAATTACCTACACTTTGATAGCCTTTCAATCCACGTATTCTATGTCAAACTCACTTAAAATCATGACCCATTTGGTGATTCATCATGTTAGTGCTTCTTTACTCAATGAGTATTTCAATGGATCTATGTGTGCTATGATCTTTGTTTGATGACTCAACATATAATGTCTTAACTTTCGAGAAGCAAAGACAATTGCAAGACATGACTTTTCTATTGTTGAATAATTTAGCTTGTAGCCCACCAATGTTATGTTGATGTAGTAGATGACTCTTTCCTTGCCCTGGTCATCATGTTGTGCCAAAAGAACACCTAGTGCTAATTATGTTTCTGATATATATAATAGGAGTGGCCTACCTACAATTGGTGGCACCAATGTAGGGGACTTCAATAGATAATCATTGAAAGTTTGAAATTCTCATTCGCACTGTTATGTCCATACAAACATTATGTCTTTATGTAGTAGGTGTTGGGATGGATGATAATTATCTAATAGTTGGGTGATTAATACCCTGATAGATTGTAATTTTCCTTGTAGACCCCATAGTTGCCTCAGATTTTTAGGTGGTGGCATGTCAAGAATGACCTTAACTTTTTTTGGATCTACTTCAATTCCTCGATGTGATACAATGAATCCAAGAAGCTTTCCAATAGTAACTCTGAATGCACACTTCTTTGGGTTGTTTCATACCTTGTATTATTTCATTCTATCAAATATTAGACCCAAAACTTGTATGTGAGTTTCCCTTAGTGTTGACTTGGGTAGTATGTCATCGACATAATCTTCCATTGTTTTATGAATCAGATCATGAATGATTATTGACATTACTCGTTGATAGGTGACACCTGCATTCTTGAGACCAAATGGCATCACATTCCACCAATAAGTTCCCCATGCACATGTGAATGTTGTCTTATGTTGATCTTCTAGTGCAATCTTTATTTGGTTATGTCCTGCAAAACCGTCCATGAGTGACAAGATTTGATGTCCTGTTATCAAATGAACTATCATGTCGATATTGGTAGATGAAAATCATCTTTAGAACAAGATTTATTCAAGTCTCTAGAATCTATGCATATACAGATCTGACCATTATGTTTTGTAATTGGCACCATATTTGATATCCAATCCACATATGGAATGGGTCTTATGAATTCTGCATTTATGAGTTTCTTCAGTTCTACTTTGACAAGTAAATAAATGTGTGGATGCATCTTTCTTAATCTTTGTTTAACTGGTTTTGCATTTGGCAAGAGTGGAAGATGATGTAGTATGAGCTCTAGATCCAAACCTGGCATGTCTACATAAGACCATGTGAAGTTGATTTATCTTTCTTTGACGAAACTAATGAACTATTCTCTTTCTTTAGGTGTAACTGATTTAGCTAAATAAACATTTTTAGGGTTCTTTTCATCCCCTAGATTGACTTCCTCTATTTCTTCTACTAGAAATGCTAAATTTTATTTTTTTAATGGGAGTATTTCTAGCTTTCCATCCTCTGGCACCTCAGAAAGGTTTTCACCAGAAGATACATCCTTTATCTTTTCTTTATTACGGTCAAAAAGTGCCTTTCGATTTTCACTTAATGATTGTTCTTTTTTGTTTTTACTTTTTCTTTTGTGATTGGAAAGAGGAGCCTCCTCCCCAAAGTATGTTGATCTATCTAAGTCAAAGGAGAATCCTTCCTTGTGGTCTTCAGATGGTATTCCTTGATGAATCCCCATGAAATTTGCAATGGCTTCATCATTTTCAAAAATATCCATGTCAGGTTTTCCTTGTTGGTCCCAATCCATTAACTCGGGGTAGACTAGACAAAGGTACATGTGGGAGGATGAGTCAGTTTGGGTGAACAAAATTGCAATGATAGTTCCAAAAAACTTGAAATGGAAAGTAGACGCACAAACTAAGGAATTAAAATCAACATGCTTATTGATACATGGTTGATCTTCTAAGTTCATTTGGTCGAACATTTCATCAAGGTGTATGGTGCTAGTGGATCGAGGGGAATAGTTAGGAATGGGAGACTCAAAGTTATGTAGGGATAACCACTCATACTCATGGGAATCAGTCATGCTATAATGCTCATCAAATGTATCACATTCCTCATCATCCTAGATAATTTGATTAAGGTTCATTTGGGAATTTGAGGGTTCCACTTCCAATGGAAATAATCGCTAGAGTATACTGTTGATTAGGTTATGTTTTGGATTTTGCCCCTAGTTTAAGTCTGCAATCTGTTGTTAGTCTACTATTATTTCTCAGATGGTTATACTGGTTCTTTTTTTACCATAGCCTAGTCCTCTTTTGTTCCTTTGGGTTGGCGGTAAAGACAATTCCATCAATCCTTTTTGTCTTTCCCCCAAGCCAGTCTTACCATCATATCCATATTTTTGCAGCATCGTATAGCTAGCTCCATATTGTGACAAAGGTATTTATGCTTGAGTTTCTTCTTGTGGATCTTGATAAAACCAAGTGTTGATGTCTGGATCAAAGGGGTTTTCTTCAGCTATGTCTCCCTGTTTGAAAAATGTGGTTGGTGGAAACTTGAATAACACTGGTTCCAGAGTTTCATATGTTTCCACCAGTCTAGAAATTCCATATGATTTGGGAGTTTGAGGCATGTTTTTGATGGTAAAGGCTTCCTCATAGTTGTATTAACCACACCCTTTGTCTTTGATTGATAGCTTACCCTCCTTTCTTGATATTTCCTTAGGAATGGAATCAGAAGCAGAAGGAATACTTTCTTCCTGATTTGAAGGTACTTGATTATATGTACTCCCTCTTATGGTGTTGCAAAATTGGAAGGGGTTGAGATCTCCCTCAATGATGATCTCTACTCCTTGGTAGGGAAATTTGATGCATTGGTGATAATTTGAAGGAACAACTTTCATTTCACGTATCCATTGCCTTCCGAGTAACATGCTATATCCTAATTCAAGGTCTAGGATTTGAAATGGAGTTCTCTTTATGACTGGCCCTATCTTGACTGGTAAAATGAGGATACCTTTTGATGGCCTTTCTTCCTTGTCATACACCATGATATTGATCCTCTTGGTGACATAAATGATATATTTTGAGAATCCCAAGGTTTTTATCACTTTAAGAGTACATATTTTTAACCCATCCCTGCCATCAATGAGGACTCTTTAGATCGTATATTTATGCACTTGCATAAGAAGATGTCAGGGATAATTAAGCAAAGGCTTGTGCGGTGGCACATCATGGTTTATAAATGTGGCATGTTTATTGGTAGCAATATAGTTGACCATGGTTCAGAAAATCTCTGGAGTTATGTCACGTGGGACTCTTGTATTTTGAAGGTCTTGGTCTAGAGCTTCCTTATGCTGGGGGATATGTGCAACAGTTAAAACATGGGGATTTGGGAAGGTGTGTGCTTTAGTTGATCCACCAAATTGGATTATGGATTGGAATCTATTGTGGGATTAGATAGGGTAGCTAAGGTGGAAGGTATTCCTTGCAAAACAACCTTGGAACGTCATGTTGTGACAGTGCATTTGGCATTGGTATCTCTGATAGTAATCATAGCAACTTGGTTGTCTGAAGGATTTATGCAATTTATTGTGCTATTAGAGTTGGCATAGGTATAGCTAACTTGACTAGACTATCCACCAGACATGGATGCTTTCCCTTTACTATGGTCATGAAATGTATCATTGAAGAGTGTGATCTATTGTACCCTTGGACTGGGTATTTTTGACATCAATTATCTGTGATGTCAATTATCCCTTGGTCGATTAGGTCTTGTATAGCATTTTTCAATCAGTAGAAATTTGATGTCTTGTGTCCTTTGACCCGATGATATTCACAAAATTCATTATCGTTCCACTACTTGGGTTTCACAACACCATGTTTGTACTCTCTGATTTCTAGTAGAATGATTCTACCAACTCTCCTAATGGTGTGTAGTCACATGTAGGAAAAGGAAACCTTTGTGGGTGTTGTGTGCTGGGTTGGTGGTGGGACACAACTTCTACTTGAGTAGTGGGTGTTTGAATCTGAGTATTCGCCTGCTGAGTGTGCACCATGGGTTTTTTATTCATCATGGGTTCTCCTTGTAATGAAACCTTGGGTTGAGCATAATTGACTATTTTGATGTCAATGACACCATTATTGATGACATTCTTACTTTTATTCCACCATTTTTTCTTATCCATTGAATTTGTGTTTGTGTTCATCTGGTTAGGATATGCAAGGATTCCTTTGTTGACCAAGTTTTTCTCACATCGAAGTCCTCGTTTTATGAGTTGTTTAAAATTTGGAGTGAGCTGGAGGTCTGTGAATGGCATATCTAGCATCATATTGTCAAATAAAATAACTATTGGATCTTTTTCAAACACATCATACTTTTTTTTTTTTTTGCATTGTTTCTCTATCTTTGTAAGAATTTAACAAAGGATTCACTATCTTTTTGCTTAATTTCACAAAGGTCATTGATGTTGACCTTGCATTTTATGTTATGATGGAAGTGAGCAATACACTTTTCAGCCAATTCTTCCCAAGATTGAATTCCACGGTGTAAGTGTGAGAACCATTCCATTGTTGGTCTGACTAGACTTTGTGGAAAGAGTCACATTAGGTACATTTCATCATGTGGGACTTCAATGCAACTAGCAAAGAATTCCCTGATGTGCTCTACAGGGTTGGTATTGCCTCAGTATTTGTCAAATTTAAGCACTGAGAAGTGTGTGGGAAATGACAAAATGTGCAATGAGTGATCAAATAGGTACAGGTATAAGTCCTATATTGTGCAAGACTTGGTTTGTCCTTGATTTTGTATGTCTATCATTTGCGTTTGTAGGTTTTGCACTTGTTGTATCAACATGTCTATTGGAGAATGAGGAACATTCCCAACATTGAATCTTTGTGTCATGGTTGGTATAAGGCTCCTCCTTTGAGTTCCTTGTATTGGGAAATATGATCTCCTTAGGACTTGGTATTGATTTCCCCGCATGTGATTTTGATATTGGGGGATCTTAATTGTCCAAGGTTGTTGTTGAAAAGGAAAAATATGAAATGAGTGATCAAATAGGTACGGGTACAAGTCCTCTATTGTGAAAGACTTGGTTTGTCCTTGATTTTGTATGTCCATCATTTGCATTTGTAGATTTTGCACTTGCTATATCAACATGTTTG
This sequence comes from Thuja plicata, assembly GCA_018584345.1. NCBI lineage: Eukaryota > Viridiplantae > Streptophyta > Pinopsida > Cupressales > Cupressaceae > Thuja > Thuja plicata. The sequence goes on from MU226479.1 coordinate 49,028, forward strand.
TTGGAGATTGAGGAACACTCCCGACATTGAATTTCTTTTTCGTGGTTGATATAAGGCTCCACCTTTGAGTTTCCTGTATTGGGACATATGATCTCCTTGGGACTTGGTATTGATTTCCCAATGTGTGATTTTGATATTGGAGGATCTGATTGGTCCAAGTTTGTTTTTACTACTATTTTTGGGATCCCTATTGTTATACAGGTGTAGCCTTTGATGGATATTAACTAAATGTCAAACCTATAGAGATTGATCTATGTGGTTGGGAAGTATTAAGTCAAAAGCTAGTAGGGATAGACTGCAATGTCTGAGTAGCAACAAATGGGTTATTGCTCGTTTGGGGAATTGATGATATAGCTTGAGCACTTGATATGAAAGGTCATGAGGTAGATGCTTGAGATAAATTGGTAACTAGGGGTGCACTCAGTTGGGAGCCCATCATGTTTTGGGTGGATGATGTACTATCTTGATTGGATGATATAGTTTGGGTAGTCATAGTCTATGTTGATATCATGGTTGTTGTTGATGACAGAGACAAGACTTTAGACACCACAAGATTCATTTGAGATTTTTGAGTTTTGCTTTGTCCCACTAGTGGGTTTTCAGGCCATATCATTGATACATTGAATTCAGCGGGGAGCTTGAATCCTTTTTTATCAACATAGCTATAAATATTTTAGTGTTTCTTTCCACAATAACATCGACCACTTGCACAGGAATAAGCATCTTTCTTTAATTCTCTGAGCTCTTCCTCTATGATGTCTTGAAATATAGTTGGTCTATGGGAACCATGGGGGATTGTATGCGCATTCTCAATGTATAGAGTGGGATCAATGTTTTTGAATGGGTTGTCCTCTTGCTCTTTTCCCACGGGGTAAAATGGTTGATGCGGGATTCATTTGGTTGGGTTCTAGCATTTGAACTAGTATAAGGTCCTCCATAAGGTGTGAAAGACGTGGTATTATCCAGGTTTTGAACTAAAATGAGTGATATAAAGAAAACAAAAGGGATAATCTCTCGAGGAAATTTTGAGTACCTACTTTGATAAAGGTAATTCTAAGAAGCAATTTCGATTTCTCTTGATGTCAAAAATTGGTGATGTAAGATATTGATTTTGACTCTTTCCTTAGATGAGACAAAGTCGCTGATAAAGATTGATGAAGTTGAGATAATGGGACCAAGATAGTCTAAATCTAAACTTTTGAGTTATCAATGGTATACAATAGCCGAACTGACAAAGAGGGATGATCCTAGATGTTTTGAGATTCATGTTGACTCTTTGTTATTTTCTTAGATGTGTACACTAACCTTTCACATGAAATAGGGAATCTTTTCCTAGGTTTCAGACTGGTAAAATATAGAGTTCTGACAAAGAAATCTAATTTTTCTTTGATAGAATAAAAGAACAGGTCTATAGGTCAATTGTGGCATAATACAAGGTCAATTACGGTAAAATAACAATGATGATGGAAATAAAGGGAGCAATTGTGGCAATAAAAGGATCAGTTTTTGTCAACTTCCATCAATTGCGGCAAAGTGCGACAGTCTTGAAAAATGATTGTAGTTTGGGAATCTATCTAATAAAATGATCTTTTTGGAATAATGATTTGATTCTGGAACAAACTTTGGTTGACACCCTAGACTTAGAACATGTTTGAATCATTTTGACATTGTGGTATGTTGGTTTTGCATTTTGAGAACTAATCACACAAGCAAGCATAATAGACATAGTGTTTTGAAGATCAAAGAATAAAAAGTGTATGTTCTATAAATTTTCCAAGTTATAGGGTTTTCACTTGGTTGAAATAGAGACAGTCAGATTAATCTACAGTCAATTGGTTTCAAGATGCAATATTATAGGCCCAATGCTTTTGATGTTCGTGAGCTCACAAAAAAAATTTCATGCTACTAGGACACGAAGATCCATGATGTAGGTACGCGTGTTTTTTCCTTTCCCAAATATTTTTTCCGTGCTAATGAAGATATCTTTCATCAACACAATATCTTGGAGCACATATATTTAAAATATTGGGGGAAAATTCTGCAACACCTTGCGCTATAATAAGACACTTGTTCGGAGGTGAAACGGGTAGGTCTCTAATTAATCGAGTTTTAGTAAGGTCTATGGAGTCTATCCAATCGGTTTGTACATGTGTGACTCACTTAAGAGCCTAGTTGACCATGCTGGCTACTGAGGGATACTTCACCCAATCCAGGCTATTATCAACACACCTCACCCAAGCTTGGCTAGGTATAAGACAGAGCTTTGGCCCACATCTTGTTTATATAACGATCAGAAGGATTACCGGTTTAAGGTAGTCCTATAAGGAATAAGAGATTTCCCTAGATAGGACTCTCTAGAAAGTGTAAAGGTTGTTATTATAACATATTGTGAAAACACACCAAAGACTCAAGTTACAAGGTTAATCATTTAAGCACCAAAATATCAAATGTGAATTGAGCTATCATCTATACATGCATGTGAGTTCCATTTTTAAGCCCAAACCAAATGACGATTGCTTGTTCAATTTTATATACACCAAATTCAAATATTATTTTCCTTGTTCAATTATTAACCACCACACCAATTTTATGCACCAAATTGAAAGATGAGATTGTGTTCAATTTTAGATGCACCAAATTCAAAGATTCTTTGCCTTGTTCAATTTTTAACCACCACATCAATTTTATGCACCAAATAGAAAGATGAGATTGTGTTGTTTTAGAATACAATGTTCTTTTTAAGAACCAAAAGGATAAATGAATCAATTTTAGATTTGGTAAACTTAAACTGTTTCCACACCACAAGTTGTCAAGAAACTATTAGTACCAAAAAAAGTATTTATTTTGAAACACCTAGATTATTAAGACCATTAAGGCTCATGGTAACTTTGTATTTGGCTGCAAAATGCTTGAGAGAATCAAGATACATGTTGAAGGATTCACTTTGATCTTCAACTGTGATTGCTAAGGTTGCCTTTTTTTGTGTGTAGTAATGAGCGACTCTTTTTATGGAGGCTTTTCATGACCTAAACCCTAGGGTGCATCTGCTTATCTTTTTTTTCCATATGTAATTTGTTCATTCCTGCACATAAATCGAGAAAGAATCAGATTTGATCAACAAAATGATGAAACAAATAAAATGTGAAATAATTTTGACAATTGTGAAATAGGATATGCAATTGAGAAATTCTTCTGTCAGATGTGAAATTCTTCTGTCAATTGCAAAATTATTCTACCAGATGTGGCATAATGCTAGAAACTAGGAAACAAATCTGTCGATTGTGAAATAGTGCTGGCAATTGTGAAATTATCCTTGCGATTGTGAAATAACTCTGGCGGTTGCAAAATTTGTATGTCAATTGCGAAACAGTGCTTGAAACAGAGACTAGAAAATGACTGAAGTCAATTATGAAATACAATAAGTGATTATGAAATTATAGAGAGTGATTACGGAAATAAACCAGGCAATTCCGGTAAACCTTCGTCAATTATGGCAAACTTACGTCAATTGCAAAATTACATAATTTATCAAAAAAAATAAAAAATGAAACTGCGGTTGTACGACTGAAGCTAGGAAATTTTGTTTGTCATCTGCAAGCTATTATTGGGTTGTTCAATTCAAGTCAGGTTCACCAAAATGTATAGATCCAATCCTGCGCACTCAATAACGAGGGTTAGTAGCACCGATTCACAATGGGGGAAAAGAATCAAAACTATTTATAACGAATCTATGGATAATAAAATAACAAGAAAGATAGAGGAAAACAAATAAATACAAACCACAATGCTTGAATCTTCTATTGCTTCTATCTACTCCTTCTGAAACATTGTGTGAATGATGCTCAGTATTGGTATCGACAATGTCTGTGACTTGGGAGTGTTGAGAAAATGAGATCAATGTGATACTGATTTTGCTCGATGCTTCGTACAAGAATCCTGCAAAGTAATTGTGCACAAATCTTGAAATCCTAGATCCTTCAAATGGCTAATTATATAGAATATGGAAATGATTTGGACGGATGAGATCAATCCCAGAAAATGGAGGATAAATGGTTGAGATCGAAAGGAACTGGAGAAGCAATCAGTAAACTCCACCTCTTTAACTGAAGAAAAGAGGGGTTAGTTTAGTTAACTAAAAAGTTGATTGTGAGTTACCTCTTAGAACTAAAGAGAAGGCTTGGAGTCACCTCTTGGAGCTGAAGAGTTAAATTGGAATTACCTCTTGGAACTAGAGAGTTGAATTGGAGTTACCTCTTGGAACTGGAGAGTTGATTTATTTGAGTATTTATTTAATTTTAGAAATTAAAATACTCAAACATGAGATAATTCAATTCTACTTTGATTTAAAATTGAATATTTGAATTAAATTAGATTAATTGAATTAGAAGAATAAATTAATAAGTTTGAATATTTGATTTTAAACTTTAGGAAATTGAAATTAATTAATTAAGGTTTATTAATTAAATAAAATTAATTTTTTTGGGAATGATTAGATGATTGGATTTAGGTGAAAAACATGATTAATTAATGATTAAAAACCCATTAATTAATAGAGCTAAATTAGTAATTAAATGTATGATCGCAAGTCTGTCCATTTTGGGGTGTCTATGGGTTCAACTATAATAGTAGATTGCTTTTCTTTTTCTTTTTCATCCTCTTATGCTAGAAAAACTCCCAATGATCTTTCTGTGGCTAAAATATATAGTAGTAAAGGCTTTCCAAAGATTGGTGGCATCAAAATTGGTAGATTCATTAGATATTTCTTCAAAAGTGAAAAAACCTCTTCACATTGATTATCGCATTTGAATGATATTTCTTTGTGTAACAATTGGGTAAAAGAGTGACATATTTCTACCAATTGTGTGATGAATATCCTTATTGATTGCATCCTTCCTTGTAAAGATCTCAATTGGCTAATGTTTCTAGGTGCATCCATCTCCATAATGGCTTTGACTTTAGCTGGGTCAACCTCTATACTTTTTGCTGAGACAATATAACCAAGTAATTTTCTTGATTGAACTCCAAAAGCACACTTTTCTTTGATTTAATCCTACACTGAATGTCTCCAATCTTGTGAAAAAAATTTGTAAGATAGGCAAGTGTTCAATTCTTGTATGTGACTTTGCTAGGATATCATCCACATAATATTCAATGAATTTATGCATCATATCATGGAATATTGTTTTCATGGCTCTTTAGTATGTTGCTCCAGCATTTTGAGATCAAAGGGAATTACATTCCAACAGACTGTGCCACATGAACATGTAAAAGGCATTTTATCTTGATCCTTTGGGGCTATCTTTATCTAATTGTAGCCACTAAATCCATCCATAAGTGAAAACATTGAGTTCCCTAATGTTAGGTCCATTATTGTGTAAATACTTGGTAAAGAGAAATAATCTTTAGGGCATGCTTTCTTAAGATCCCTAAAATCGGTGCACACTCTTATGTTTTTTTCTATTTTTGACATGGGTACTATATTGGAGATCCATTCTACATAAGCAATAGCCCTAATGAAACCAGCTTTGAGCAATTTTTCCTATTTTTCTTTGACTAATAGAGCTATGTGGGGATGTATTTTTCTCAACTTTTTCTTAACTGGCTTAACCTCTAGTGCTATATTCAAATGATGCAATGAGATCTGGTTTTAACCCTCACATTTATGCATATGACCATGCAAATTTAACTTGTCTTTCCTTTTAAGAATTCAATAAACTCTTTCCTTTATTCCTTGGTTAAAGATCTTTCTAGGTTAATGATCTTTGGTTCTGCTTCATTTCCAATTTTGACTTTCTCTATTTGTTATATCAAAATAGGTGATCTCTCTTCATAATGTTTAGGAAAAGTGTCAAGTTTCTCACCGTTAAGTTCCATAATTGGGTTTTCACCTCTGGGGTCGTCATTTATTTTTAATTTTTCATGATCTAGTACTGCCACATAGTGGTTTTTACCGCTAAGATATTTTCATTTTTCTTTTTCTTTTTCTTTTGTTGACTAAGAGACTTGACACCTTCCTTACTTGTTGCTTCTTGATATGATCCATTGGTGAAAGAAGACTCAACCATGTTTAGGTATACATATAAGGAATGGTCATATTGGAATGTAGGTATGTCATTTGAATCAAGTTGCCCCAATCAATTATCCCAGGATGGATAAGGGGTAAAGTATCATTTGGAAAGCTCGGGTCCATTGGAGTTAGGGTCTGTAAAGGGGGAAAAAGCGGGTAACGAGATTGGATATTAATTATTGTGTGATTTTCTTAGAGTGTGTTGAGTTCCTTAACCCTACTTTAAATTTAATTGAATTTGATTGATTGTATATTGTAATTGTGATTAAGGAGAAGATAAGATGCTCCACCTTTATCCCCAAATGCACAAATGAAAGATCCAAGTTGATCAACCCAAAAGAGGGATTAATGCACACATGAATCAACTATTTGGAAAAGAGAATAACAAGAAGGATCTTAAATTTTGTTATTTGAATATATAGATATGATATATGACAATAATTGAAGAAATAGGAGAAATGTACTAACCTTAAAGAATTGCAAATCAAAAAATGCTATTTTCTGAGGTCTGTAGATTGTTTTTGGAAAAACTGAAGTATGATCTGGGACCGGAACACAAAGACAAACAAAACCCAGAAATATTTTTCTATTTCTATGTCATCTTATAAAAAAGGTCAACCTTGACCCACAAATGTCAACCCTGACCCAATAATGTCGACCTTGACCTGCACAGGTCCGACAGAGAATCTGTTCGCGAAGCCTAACAGAAAGCCGAAAAGGGTATCCAGATCTGTGTCCAAATCTACAGTCCCGAACCTGTACCTATAAGAAAAAGAGGATTGTTTTTTGGGGAGGAGGGGTTTTCCTTGGTCAAACCATAGTTTTGGAATTAACCTCAAATATATGTAATTGAAATTGCAGAAATAGACAAAGTAAATGCATAAATTCACCTTGCTTGAAAAAGTCCTTATAGAGGATTCGAATCCTTGAGTCCACAAGTATGTATGCACCAAATATGTAGATTTTAGAATGGTAGGATGTCTTCAATCTCTTACTTGTAGATCTCTAACACCAAGTCTTGAATGGTTTCTTGAATTTGGAATAGGATTGGAAGAAGGTGGATGGAGAGATCACCAAAAGGGCACTATGTAGCTTGAATCCTTCAATGGCCTCCAATGGATCTCCTTCATTAAAAATGGATGCTTGAATGGATGAATAATTGCTTGAAATCTTGCTCCTTAGATTGTTTGAATCACTCTTGAAGATAGTTTGAGAATGCTTGATCACGATTAGAAGACTTAGAGGAAAAGAGAGGAGAAGGATCCCTTTTATATGAAACTAGGGCACAATCTTCTAAGGAGGCTGACATAGGATAATTAAATTCTCATTTAAGCCTTTACCCCTAAGAGAGGACCTATATTAAATATAATTTAGGAATCAACGCTTCAGAACCCGAAATAGCTGACTCGAAAGTGGGAAATAACTTTTGCAAAGACCGACATCCAGAAACTGCAAGACCTTGAAGTTTGAACCCTGGGTCAAGGTCGAGGTTGACCTTGACCTAGGTCAAGGTCAAGATCAACCTTAACATAGGTCAGTGTCAAGGTTGACATAGACCCAAAAGGTCAACCCTGACCTTGAAGTCCAGAATCTCAGGTCTGCAGTCCAGAATGCAGAAATTAGGTTGGAAAGAAGTGGAAAGAGGGGCAGAACAGGGGGAAAGCTGGGTCAAGATCAGGAACCCATTCAAGGAACTTGTCATGACCCAAAACCACTTACTTAGAAGGCTAAACAATTCTACAATGGAAGTGCTTCCATTTTTTTACTATACATTTAGCCCCCACTTTAGCAAGAGTATGAGCTCAACACAAACTCTTGGTAAAGGAGAACATACAGAAAAGACAATCTCATTGGAATTAAATGGGATAAAGGAATCCTCAAGCCCCCAAGGGAGTTAAGTCTTTATCAAACCTAAGATCACCATAAGAGAGACATCACTTAGTTAAGGAGAGAGAGAAAGGGTGTGATTATCTTTCCCAATGAGAACTTATGTCTCATTGTGAACCACACAAAAGCGTAACTGGAAAGATGGAGTTGAACTACCTAGTGAATGTGGCTACTCACTAGTCAACCCATCAGGGAGAT
>MU226479.1:58748-80104 GCA_018584345.1 Thuja plicata
CCATTATGAATGAACTTAAGACATTTATGAATGGGAGAAGCAATAGCATGCATGGCAGTTATCCAAGGTAAACCAAATTTGATTTGAAATTGATCAGAAGTAGGAATAATGATGAAGGTAGTATCTACAACCTTACCACAAAGTTCAATAGGTAAGTTAATAGAACAAAGTGCAGGATAAAGAAAACCATTACATGTTTGGATCCATGCATCAGATGGATCATAATAATCACATTGTAGGACTTTCATAAAAATATTTTCCTCAGTAATGACATTTATTAAAGATGTGGGATCAACTAGACAACTATGAGTGGGTATCTTAGCAATCCTAGCATAGATATAAAGGGACCATCGGGAGCTTTAATCATTTTAGAATCATCAAAGGTAATTAAAGGTTCCCTAGGTCGCTTATCCTTAGTTTGTTTTTGAATTTTAGGTGGAATTGGAAGTTGAAGTGGAGGTGAAGTATCTTGAACAGTAAGTTGAGGTGGTACAACATTCTCCACATGATTAACAATGTGATTAAGATCATCCATCTTTGAATCATAAACAATGTCTACAGAAGATGGTTGAGCTATAGTATTAGTATCATGTGTAGGTAAAGGATTCGTATAGATTTGAAGGTTTTGATTAGGAGGAGAAATAGATTTATTCCCATTACCATAAAAATTATCAATATACAAAGCTTTAGAATCAATTAAGTCTTGGATCTTATGCTTTAGAGAGTAACATTTTTCAATATCATGGCCATTCTGGCGATGGTATTGGCAGAAAGCTTTAGAATCAAAGGATTTTGAAGCTATCATGGTGGGAAGAAGAGGTTGAATAGGAGGCAAGGTAATAATACTAGCACTTAACAAACTACTCATTATAGAATGCAAAGTTTCAGATAGAGGAGTGTTATGCCTTGCATCCCCGTCCCTACATTTTGTGTTCAAAATGTTGGGTCCCCCTTTTTGTTTTCTATTTTTGGCTTTTGCCTTGTCTTTTTCCTTTGTTTCTTTGTTTTCCTTCCCCGAGTTTGCTTTCCCACGGTGTTGGTTTTTATTTTTTGTGTTTTGTTTTGTTTTGTTGTGTCTCCGAGACCCGGTCCCAAAGTTGGTTGTTCCTTGTCCAGGATCTAGATTCCAGACTCTGGGATTCTCTGCCACAATGTCTTCTTTTCATAAGAAAGTATGGTCGTGCAGAATCCCTGGGCCCAGAGTCTGGAGGTCGGCTTGTTCCAAAGTTTGTGGAAGGAAAGGTAACTTGCTTTTACCATGGCTATAAATAGAAATCACCTATCATTTTCACAATTACCACGATTAAAACACTTAAGCAATCACAGCGATTTCAGAGCCATATTACAGTAATTCAAGCAGAGTCTAGTGCGAGCTATTCCAAAACATTCTGACCAATTATAGGTGGTTTTTGGTGTGAAGTGGTGATCCTTTGAAGGTAGAAGTTGTTGCAGAGCATTCGTGGGCACCTTACATTCCTGCCTTTCTCCAATTTTTAGGTTGGTGTCTGGTTTCCCTCCGTCTTTTTTCTTTTTCATTGTGTTCTGTTGGCTTTTGTTTGTGTTTCTTTCTGTCTTGTGTTTTTGTTATGTTTCTGCGTTTGGTTTGCCGCCCGTTGGTGGGTCAGCTCTACTAGAGGGTTGTCCACCCTCTGTGCAGGTGTAGTATATTCTGTAGGTAGTGTAAATCTTGTAAGTTTTTGTGTATTATTGTTTAGGGTAGTTGTTCCACTCTGGCTCAGCTATAAATCTATGTATTTAGTGTATTTTAATGTATATCCTTCCATTCTGCATGTATATACCTTTCAGCCCTGGTTTATATCTATTGTATATGATGTATATTTCATGTATATCCACCTAGTTTTGTAACTAGCTTGTCCTGCTTCCTCTGTTCTCATTCACAAAATCTGTGAGCTTGTTCCATGCAGGATACCACCTTGTTAAAACTTGGCTCTTAGCTGGTTTCAACCAAGTAGTTTTCTCTCTCCTCATAAACCATCCTTAATGACTATCCCATTTACGTCCCATGTATGCATTCAAAACTGTCCAAGTGGCCTCCACTTTTTACGCATTCAAACAGTTGGCTCCGTCGTCATCACCATAATTTCCATTTATTTCATAGCCACATGATGCCCATGTGGGCCTGACAGTTCACTTTTTGCACTCCTTCCAACGGTTAGTTTTTCGAACCCTGGGTCTCTGACCCCCACCCAACCCACGTTTTACTTTTGCTAAGTATGGTGAGACCCCCGGGCCTGGATATTTATTAAATCTCAAGTTTGAAAAATATATATACTTTCCAGGATTTTTGAATTAAACTAGCTTCCCAGGGAAAACAGGCGCCACGGTGGCAAGATCTTCAGATCCTAGAGTTCTATTTATCTATACATTCTAACAGTCACCTTGCCTTACAGGTTTCCAGAACAATATACTTCCATCATGTCTGAGGCTTCCGCATCTTCACCACTTGGGAGTCCAGAACTTCCTTTCACATCGGTCACCAGGGCAGCTGTAAAATATAAAATGGAGAGGGCCTTGGAAAAATTGCCCCTCAGTATGAAATATGTGAAGGAAAATGCCATCATGGGATCAAGGATTGATTCCAAAGTTCAATTGATCACCAACACCAACGTTGGGATGTGGGCCGAGATGCAGGCCTTGGTAAAAATAATGTACATTCAACGACAGACCGTGGATCTATTGGCGATCAATGTCAGGGATTCTGGGATCCTCAAGGCCACCTATTTTATGTGCTTAGTGTAGTCTCCAGAGTTAATCCTCACACTTTCAGCACATTACAACTCTTCTATCTGGGTCGTCATGCTCGCAGCCCCAGAACCCACCAGGTATTCTACCCTTATGGTGTCTCTCAATGCCACTACCTTCCAAATGGGCCTAGGGATCCCTCAATTTGACAAACCAACTGTGGTTACCAGAGTAGATGCCTTAGTGCAGTTTAAACCGTTGGAGGAAGTAGCCCGAATATACATAAATAACAACTGGCTCAAGACCTCGAATAGGGATTCAAAGAGAATGAAGCTAGAACTCCCCTGGTCCAAATTTAAGGAAAGTATCCAGATGGGGATAATAGAACTATCCCGGGTCTTCGGGCAACCCCATGTCTGAGAATTTTTAGCATGGATGTACTATTTTATGCTTGGCATCTCCACAAAGGGAGAATATTTTGATTGGGCCGCCATCATCTCCAACCATGTAGATTCGCAGTTTCTATAGGTGGTTCAAAAGCAAAAGTTCTATATGACTTCTTATGTTCTCTAGGCCCTGGTGCAACAACCCACCACCAATGGATTAATTACATTGGGCATACTCGAGAATGGCCCAGGTCAGAAGGCTCCCTAGGACTTTTTCCCACAAATCCAATGGGAGGCTAGTTTCCCCAGTTTCTGCCACGTGAATGATGCCTTTCTCTATTACAACCTACTCACACCTACCCAGGATGTAGGATACCGCCTCTCCATAGAGGCAATGAATTTGGTCAGAAGCTATGTCCATTATTATATATAGTTCTAGCAACATACATACATAAGGGTAACCGGCTTCTCTGAGAAACCTTACTTGTTACCCAAACATTGTGGGAACAAGATAATTCTTTTAGAATATTGTAGAAAAATGATGGAGCTACATGCCATCTACACCTTGAAAATGGTGACAAACATCCCATTCCACATTACCTATGGGAATTACTCATGTAGTCTGGTCGCGACCAAGGAAGCAGACAACGAGCTCAAAAGCTATAACTTAGCAGAATTCTACTTGGCGCAGAAGAATTTTGATCCGCATGGAAAACTTGCGTTGGCACTTCCCCGGGAATCAGAACCCCACCAATACCACATGGAAGACTTCGGGGAAGATTTTCAGGATGACATGGAGGTCCAAAGCCGGCATTACATCCGGATGACCATGGGAATGATGGAAAGGTTAAAGCTCTAGAGATTTCTAGAGGACTTCTTAGATTCTGGACCCATAATAGATCCCCAGTACAAAGCAAAGGGGATTGATAAGTTGGCCCTCCCACCAGTGGAATAGGATGTCCAGGAGGGGCCCACCATTGAAGAGTTCACCCATAATGTGGTCGAGCATAACCACGTCTACTTTAGGAAGGTGTTCCGCGGGAGTGTCTGTAGGGCTGCCCAGTCGGTGCCAAAGTTAACCCCGGGGGCCTGAACTTCTTCGCAGGGAGGAGATAGGGGAAAAGGAATAATTAAGACCCCAACTGTGTGGGAGACCCCAATAAAAGAATAGCTAAAGCAATCAATAGCAACCTCCCAGCAAATGAGGGATAATCTAATCACACGGTTGGCAACCCTGGTGCTCATGACCGAACCAGTTCATCCTCCCTCCTCCCCTTCACTAGCAGCCCTAATGGTCGGGGCAATAGGGGTGGATCCAGAAGAACAAGTAGTACTAAGGGATGTGGGGCCACCCTTAGTTACTAGGAGAAAGAAAAGGCTTAACCCAAAGCCCAAGGCAGAGCCAGAGCTGGGGATGCCTCAGATCCTACAAGTTGAAATCCTTTCTTTCGACTCCCCGGAGCCAGAGAGGGAACCAAAGCCTACTCATGTCCCGGCCAATCCTCCCCACAAGATGAATTTGATGATGTTTTTACAACTGACGAGTTCAAAAATTTACAAGGGCACGTTGAGCAACTAGAGGCCAAAATCCCAGAGCAAGAAGAAGCTCCAAAATAGGAACCTACCTAGGAACAAGAGGAGCAGCCAAAGGAAGAGGAAGAGGCAGAACAAGAAATTACCTCTGAATTCCTAGAGACACCAGACATGGGAGTGGACTAGCAAAAATAAAGTGAACAAATGGTGTCAGCTGGGGGAACCAGACCTTTGGGAGCAACCGTAACCTCAACCACCATGTTCCAAATGCCACTCCGAGAGGTGATATTTGGGGAGGTAATCACTGTGACTCAAACACTGAATCTTGGCCTGTTACCTCCCCTATTACCAAAAGATGTACCAATGGATGAGGACGTCCCAGCAATAGAGGTTGAGGAAGAAATGGAACAACAAGATGAAGAAAACTGTGGGGTGACAAATGAAGACCCAGACATGGCCAAAGATGCAGACGTTGGGGCAGAAGACACAGGTGTCACCGAAGGAAATTTTGTTGGTGAACCAGGAGACATAGGAAAGGAATCAGAGGAGGCTGGTCCTGATGAAGGGGCATAACAAGATATCGGGGAGAAATCACAGGAACACATTTTGGCTACCAAGCCACCCCTACCGCCCCCATGGTTAATAGAAACCCAAAAGAGAAAGGCACCTCCAGCAAGACCCCAGGCCCACCTTTCCTTAGCAGAGATGATGGCCCAGACTCAGAACCCACCAAAGGCCAAGAAAGCCCAGACAGTCCACACCCTTCGGACTGATCCGGGCGGAGAGACAGTCGCAGTGATAGCAACACCTTCCCCAGACGTGGACGAAGCGACGATAGAGGTCAGAGACTATAGTATCACTGGGGAAGAGGGGAAAATAGGGTGAAGTAGACCTGTTAAAAGAAGCGGCCATGGCAGTAGAGGCTCCCTATGAAAAGGAGGCTCAAAAGCTCAAGGAAAAAAAGGAGAAAAATGCAAACCTTATGGGGTTGCTAACTGAGCTAGCCCGGCCTATTAATGTTATAACTCTAGAGGCCTCTACATCTTATGCACTACTACCACAGAGTGACATAGAATCACTACGGGTGATAAAAAGAAGGCCCAAGTGGTCGATGAGTGGATAGCCCTACAGTTGGGAAATGTCTAGCGCTTCCTGGTGTCTACCCTCTCGGACCTATATGTGGCCTGCCATGTCTTACATTAGGCCGAAACCACCATTAGTATATGGGAGGAAGACATCAAGAATTACGAGGCATAGAAGGTCGAGTTAGAAGAGCTCCTCGGCCTCAGAGAAAATATTATTTCCTAATTAGGAATTTTGGGGAAGAGTCCTTCAATTTTGTGAGAACCTAGCACTCCAGACTTGACCTCACATTGGGGATAATCAAGAAACTGGTGGGGACTCTATGGGATAAAGTTAATGTAGTACAATATTCTTTCAACTTATACAAGTCTTTTGTTACGAAGGGCTCCGGAGCTGACCCATTCAGCACTGACACTTGCACACCAAAGGAGTATGTCCTGGGGAAGTTTGATGAGATGATGGAATCAAGGTATCAATCCCCAGAGGGAATAGATGGAGCCTAAATGATGAGAATAACTCACATGATACTCAGTGGCCATGATGCGGCAAAGATGGCCGATGAATTTAAGGGGAATGTTCCAGACCTAGGGGAACAGATTGAGGTGGCTAAGTACCGGTGGGCTGGCCTTAAAGAGGTTGATGAAGATGGAATCTCTTGTCTCCTCCAGACCTTCAATGAAAATAAGCAACAATAAAGATTCTTCAGGGGCCGGAGAAAACCTAAGTGTTTTTGTATTCGTTATTCTTTTGGAACGTAAGTTCCCGGATCCCGGAGTCCTAGATCCTACATTTTTGTATTCTTTCGGTGATCCGCGTCTCGGTCCCCAAGGCCGACTGGTCACTTTTGAAGCAGTTAATAAAGGTTGTTAGAGGGTAGTTAGCTATGCCAAGGCATGTCAGATCAACGAGAATTTTTCTGATAGTTGGTCTCCCCGAGGCGCCATTTTAGAAGAACACCTGGCGCATTGGAGATAGGGCACCACTTTTCTCATTTATGAGGCAAGTAGCCTTAATCCCTAAGGGATCAGATTTCTTCCTTCTCCTTCCCAGCTCTCTTCTTGATGCCAATTCTTCCACTCCATCTTCTTATCTTATTCTTCTAACATGTCAGACCTTCTCCGTCTCGAGGTCTTTTGTAAAGTGGTGCAGGTAGTACTGGCCACCGGATAATATATTTTATGGAAAGATGTAAAATAGGGTTAGGGTTAGGGTTAGATGTAAATGTGTATAAATAGTAAGTCCAGCCCTACTCCAAGGGTCAACGAAATTGATTGCTAGATGGAATGTTAATGAAGAAGAGAGAGTTCTTGCAATGACGTTGTTGGCACTTTGTCTTCTGAGTTAATGGTATTTTATGTTTAATATTCTTCATGTCTCCTACTCTGATACTTTAAGTAGCTTAACGACATCCTTTCCCTTGCTACTAATGAAATATGAACTGATAGTTGTGTATTTCTTTGGTATTTAGTGTAGTATATCAGAGCATTATTGATGTATTGAATGTTTAGCATAACTATAGGTAGATCAAATATTTCTAACCCTGCAGGATCTTTTTTAGTTTATTTGCTAAGTGTAAGCGTGCTTGGAGAAACCTCACCTATTTGAATCCCCAAAGAGAATGAGTTGAAGAAACCAGCTATCCCCATCGAAAATAGTCACATCTCCTAATTGAGCCCCGCACCGTCGAGACCCGACTCTCAGGTGCTTGGAGGCCCAGGGAATCTCATTTCCCCAGATAACCTTTGCAGGAAAAGTTGGTCGGTACCCTGGTACCCAGTGATAACTTACATCTATTGGTGGACCCGGTCACCAAAGTTCCGTCAACAGAAACTGGCGCTACAAGGAGGGCATGAACTCGTCCCCCTCTCAAGATTCCAATTTTACACCTCTTGAAGGTTCCCCAATCCATAGTTTTAGGAGTCAAGCATTCAGCGGGATTGGGTCTTTCTCCCTAGTGAAATTTGAGAGAATCCTTAGGTTAGCCCCAAACCCCAGAAGGTTTGTTGAACTTGAGCCTCCTGCTCGAAAGAAAAAAACCCTAAAGACCGCACCAGCCACTATTTTTTGGGGGTCTAGTACACCTCAGAATATCCAAACTTCTTAGGCAATCCCAGGAACCAGCATTCAACTTGCTCAAAATTTACTTCCCCAAATGGCTGCATACTTCGGTAACACTGGGTCCCCTATGGGAACTTTTTCGGACACAGCCAATGACTTACCCTCGCACCCAGAGAAGATTTGCCCACGATATGAGCACTTAGGCTCACAAACTATAGAAGAACACTTACAGGCATACAAAGATTCCATGAATCGACACCAGATCCAACATGAAGATGTTGTGACCTAGATGTTTCCCCTATCCCTAGGACAAGGTGAGCTAAACAGGTACCTAAACCTTCCTGCCAACTCCATCAATAGTTGGCAGGACATGGAGGACGCCTTCTTGGCTACCTTTCACGTACATGTGGACCCAGCTTGGTCCCATAGCCAGTTCATCTCCATCAGAAAGGAACCTAATGAACCCCTTACAACATTCAATCATCAGTTCCAACATTCCTTGAAGTAGTGCACGGGCCCTTTCATTCCATCCCTGGAAGTAACCATACAGACCTATCTCAATGTGATGGGCCCCTTCGTTGCCACTCTCCTCTGGAGAACAACTGTCGCAGGCGACCGGGATACTTTGGTGAAATTTTACAACCTAGCCTTAGAACTATCACATGGACTCAACAAATCCCTGGGTGGGATTGGACAAAGCACGCCTTTCAACATGATCCCTGGCGAAACAGCATACATCTGGGATATAACCCCAATTTGGCAATGGGTGCCCCCGTGATGGCAATGAATCCCTCACCACCGCCAATAGACTGGCAAGCCCAGTACATTTATCCATCATAGACTTAGGCAATACTGGGTCTGGAAGTATTCCCTTGGAATCAGTCATAGTAGGCACAACAACCTTAGACACAACGTCCACCCAGAGTGCCCTTCTTTCAGTCATCTGCGGCTGGAGGATTGCCGCCCTTGACTCTAGCGAATACTGTTGTCTTCCCAGGGAACCAACAACAACTGTCACACTATGACGCAAACACTCAGTTGACTGCCGAGGTTGAATCCCTTGAGCGAATGTTGTCCACCCTGACTATGGACATGGGTTAGCTGAAGGCGGGGTCGTACGCACCCCAAAATTCTAATTCCCAAAGAGGGAATATTTTCTCTATCCAATGAAATAACAATGTCGGGGGAAGAAACTTTAACAACGGGCCTCAGCCCAACCAACAACAATGGAACAATAACGCGAACACCAGAGGCCCGCCTCTGAACCAAAATGCCAATCAAAGTGGTGCTGGACCATCACATTTCACACTAGTCACAGACTTCCAGCCCATGACCAATTGGTGTAGATTGCACGACATAGGCTCCCACAACAAGGTAAATTGTGGTACGCTAGAAAAAGTCATCATGATTTACCAGCTGGAAAGGCAACAATCACATGATGCTACTCCCCCAAAACCTCCAGTGCAAGAGCCAACTCATGGTGCATTCACCTGTGAGACCATCTTCTTCGAATCCTCTGGAGAAGATGAAGAAGAATCTGAATTGTAGGGATTCTTTGATGAATAGATTCTAGCCTTTAAGGCTAATGCCTTCACCAACACACAGCCTCCTTACAACACATGGAGCTAGTTTGGTAAAGGACCAGTTTACATGTCGACACCTCCTACCAAGGAAACTCCTCCCCAAGACAATACAACTGACCAGCCTACCCCTCCAAAAGGTTCTAGCTCTAACCAAGTGAAATACCTAGCCAAGGGAAGCCACCAATTCCCAGGAGGAAGATTTGACATTACAAAGGTGTTAGAACAAACCACCACCTCCATGACCTTGATGGAGGTTTTGCTAAATTGTCCCGATTAGAAAAAGTCTCTTCTAAAGCTCTTGGGAAACCCAAATGTTATCAGTCGCCCACCCAAAACTGTCTCTTTTAAGGATGCCAACGCGGCTATATTTTGGGGAACTAATGAGGATCCTCCCTTCCTACTAGGCCTAAATATCCAAGGCAAAAACATACACAACTACCTAGTAGACTCTGGAGCTTCGGGCAACATCATGCCCTTATCCATATGCCAGAAGCTCAGATTCCTTCCCACTCCATCTAATGGTGCGTTGATTCAACTGGATAAAACTACCATGAAAATGGTGGGGGAATTGAAGAATGTCTGGATACAGCTTATCCAGGACCCCAGAATAGCCAGCATAATCGATATCCAAGTGGTGGACATCCCAGAGACCTACGGGATGTTATTAAGTCAGAATTAGTCTAAGTCCTTGAATAGATACTTTTCGATCGACTTCTCCCACTTATGGCTCCCCTGGGAAGGAGAATCAAACAAGATCTGGGTTGAGAGTGAGCCCTAGATGAAGCAGGCTCTTGCCGAAGTTAGGAGGGTTAGTGAGGTCTTCTTCTCTGAGAATTCCCCTGGGGTGTACTGACCCTTTGAAATCTTAATGTTCGATTTCACCCCTGGGGAGGATCCCATAGTCTTGCAGAGAACTCAGGACCTAGAAGAAAAGTTGAGGATTGAGGTTAACTCTCAAGGTGCCGCAGTGACCCCCACTACACTCTTGTCCAGTACTTGGTGCTGAGTGCACTATCAGAAACATTCAGAGTTGGAGTGCAAACCATGCCTTTCCGTTGCTACCTAGCACATCGATGCCTGCCAGAATAAAGAACATACAATTGATTCCCCGGAGCCCAGTATTCCCACTGGAAGCACTCCTTCAATGCAATTTCCCTGGGGATCTCAATCCCAAATCACTTCAGAGACAAACCTCACCCATGCGCAATCAGTGCAGGAGGAAGATCCTCCCAAGTCTCCCAAAAGCAATCCAAAGACTACTTCATCTCCCCAGCCCCAAAATACAAGCAACGATCTATGGACCCTTAAGTTTGATAGGTCTCGATCCAAACAAGGCTATGGGGTCAGAGTATAGTTAATCAACCCATGAGGGAAGTCCTTCCTCGCATCCTACAAACTATAGTTCAACTGCACAAACAACATTATGGAGTATGAAGCTTTGATCCTAGGATTCCTATTTGCATTAAGGAAAGGGATCACCCACCTCTGGGCTCTGGGTGATTTAGAATTGATTGTCAAATAGGTCTGGAGTCAGTATACATGTCATGACAAGAGGCTAGCTGCATATCACAATCAGGCATGGAGCCTTATTGAAGATTTCTTTGCCCTCGGCATTGATCTTATTCCCCAGCGACGGACTTATGTCCCAGATGCCCTCACTATTTTTGCTAGCACATTGGAGCCCATGGCCGGCTCATGACTCCGAAGATTCTCTATCGAGATGATCCCCACCCCATCCATCCCAGATAATGTCACCTACTTTCATATTTTTGAGGATGATCAGCATATCCTGGCCTTCATGGCCAATGTTGGTGTCTTCGAGGACTAGATAGTGGAGGAACAAGATCATGATGATACTGGATAGGGTGACAAAGATGATGGCATCATGGACCTACCTACCAACACCATTCCTAAGGGGATGGTTATGCTTGAATGTATCTTTGACTTGGACCCTCAAGGCCAGGAAAAGATGTCATCTTCCTTTGAGGGAGAAAAATTCAAGAAAGTAAACATCAGCCAGTCTGGTGAAGAAAAGATGATACACATTGGCACCTCCTACTCCCCCAAGGAGAAGGAGAAGATTCTTGTGGTTCTCCAAGAATACATAGACGTAATTGCATGGGGATATGAGGATTTAAAAACATATGACACATCCATTATGACTCATACCATCCCCCTGAAACTTGATGCTAAGCCTTTTCAGCAAAATCAATGACTAGTCAACCCATTGATCGAGCCTCTGATTCATCAAGAGGTGGAGAAATTGCTGTCAGCCTGGATAATCTTTCTAATTTGGCACACTACGTGGGTTGCCAATTTGGTCCCTATGAGAAAGAAGAGCGACAAAATTTGCCTTTATGTGGATTTCTAAAACTTGAATAGGGCCTCCAAGAAGGATAATCACCCTCTCCCCTCGTTGGATGAGGTGTTGCAAATAGTAAATGGATCCCAAATGATGTCTTTCTTGGAAGGGTACTCTGGATATAACCAAGTCATGGTTAAGTACAAAGATAGAGAGAAAACGGCATTCACCACCAAGTGGGGAAAGTTTGCATATCGGAGGACGCCCTTTGGCTTAATTAATGTAGGGGCCACATTTCAGAAGGCTATGGACATTGTGTTCGAGGGCCTTGTGAATCGGTGTATAATCATTTACATGGATGATTTGACAGGCATGACCATTCTGCCCACCTCGCCCAGATCTATGAGAGATGTCACCGGTATGGAATATCCCTCAACCCCAAGAAGTGCATATTCAGGGTCATCAAAGGGAAATTGCTTAGGCATATTATCTCTGAGAAGGGTATATCTATTGACCCTGAGAGAGTTGAAGTGTTGCTAAACCTAAAAAAGTTTGGCAGCAAGAAAGAGATGCGATCCTTCTTCAGAAAGATCAACTTTGTCCAGCGGTTCATCACTGGATTCATCAAGATAGTCAAACCACTCAACAAGATGATGAAAAAGGATACCAAGATTGAGCGGAGTCCTGAAGAAAAGTGGGCATTCGCCCAGATCAAATAGATGATAACAGAGGCACCTGTCCTGGCTAGTCCGGACTACTCCCTCCCATTCTACATTTACTCCTTTGCTTCACCGAATTCTGTCGCGGTAGTATTAACTCAAAAGGTCAAAGGGGAAGAATGACCCATAGCTTTCATGAGCTCCCCCTTCAAGAATGCCAAATTTTGGTACTCATCATTGGAAAAATAGGCATTTTCTCTTGTTCATGTCGTGACAAAATTCTGGCATTATATCTTGCGGAGCAAGGTGCATGCTATCATCCCGGACCAGGCTGTGAAATCTTTGTTGATGTAGAGTGAATTGGGTGAAAGATGGGGGAAATGGATGGCCATACTCTAGGAATATGACTTAGAAATGCAACCCATGAAGATATTCCAAGGCCAGGGACTAAGTCGAGCAATGGAAGAAGAAACTCCCTGCATAGAATGTCAAACTTACACGGTGGAGTCCATCACCCGAGACCCATGGCATACCGATCTGGTATACTTACTGTTAAACAAAAAATGCTCGAAGGGGTTACCTCCTAATAAACGCCACACTCTGTGGATGAAAAGCACCCACTTTATGATCAAAAACTTTACGCTTTACCATAGGAACTACGAGGG
The DNA here is from genome assembly GCA_018584345.1 of Thuja plicata. Classification (NCBI taxonomy): domain Eukaryota; kingdom Viridiplantae; phylum Streptophyta; class Pinopsida; order Cupressales; family Cupressaceae; genus Thuja; species Thuja plicata. The sequence continues at coordinate 71,721 of MU226479.1, forward strand.
AGTGTACCTTCGATGCATTGACAGAGACCAAGCTGCAAAAATGATCGATGAATTCCATGGATAGTTTGGAATTGGGCATGGCTTAGCTGATGCCATTGCTCATCAAATCCTTTGAGCCAGATACTATTGGACCTGCATATTCAAAGATGTTTACACTCACATTCAAATATTCTACACTTGTCATACCGCGACACACCGTGAGCGTAATCCGGCTATGCCTTTACAACCAGTCTTCGAGGCTAGGCCCTTTGCCCAATGGGAATTTGACTTCATTGGGGAGATCAACTCCAACTTGTCTACCAACCACTGGTACATCCTTACTATAATTGATTACTGCACCCGGTGGTCCGAAGCTATACCTTGCAAAAATAACATGGCAGATGTAGTTATTAAGTTCCTAGAAGAAAACATAGTCACGAGATTCAGAATGCCCTTCGCCATAGTGTGTGACAATGGTCTGGTATTTTCTTCAGTGTAATTACTTGAGTGGACCTATAATCGAAAGATCACTCTGAATTTTTTCAGCAACTATTACCCCTAGGGGAACGGTGTTACTAAATCGACGAACAAAAATATACTTGAAGTGATCAAAAACCTACTAGAACAAAACCCCTGGGATTGGCACCAAAAGTTGAGATTCCCCCTCTAGGTGGATCACATTCTAATTAAGGCAACCCTGGGAACATCCCCATTCCATCTGGTTTATGCCCAGAACCTAGTGTTCCCAATCAACTTACAGATCCTAGTTTTGCAGTTTATGCAGGAATTTAGCAACCCAGATAATATCATGGAGGTTCAGCTCCTAAATATGGTATGGATGGAGGAACAGTGAGACGTAGCCCTTGAACATTTCATGCATCATCAAGCAGTGGTAAAATGATGGTTTGACTGAAGAGCCTAATACAAGGCCTTTTGAATTTCAGACTTCGTCTTGTTGTGCGACAAGGCCCGGGAAAAGAAAGGAAAGCATACCAAGTTCCAATGGCTCTAGCTCGGACCATATCTAATCTCAAAGATTTGCAGGGAAAATACCAACCACCTTAACACCATGACTGGAGAACCTGTCCCATTTCCTGTCAATGGATAGTTTCTCAAACATTATTTTGAATAAGGTTGGTTTTCCCAAGGTTGTATTTTATGTAAATTTCTCTTTCTTGTAAATATTCCTTTCCTGATGCCTTGTTGGGAGGTACCTTGCCTTGTAAATAGTCTTGTTGGTCGTCCTCCGGGACCACCCTTTTATTTTGTTGTCTTTGCTTTTTGTGTCTTCTTTCTCGGGTTCTGGTATTTTTCTCTCCCTCTTTTGAGGATTGGGATGCTTCACATAACACCTAGTCTCCAGGGCGTTGCCTTCAGCGTTGGTAAACTTAAGAATCTATTGTTGGCATGATGGAATCGGTCTAGTCTCTGAAGTTATTTTATGATTTTGGTAGTACATTATGAGTAATCTTCATTGATTTTATCTTCTAAAGTCTGGTAATTAGTGAAATAAAAAAAAATAAGGGACAAGTAATCGAACACATCGAGGGTAGATCGGTGGCACTAGTTGGTTGACCCAAGTCTGAACTTTTAAAAGATTCTTTCTGGGTCTAGAGGTTTTTTTTCTCCCCCATTCAACACATTAAGTTGGGTGAAAGGGTGAAAGAAGTACCGCCATTGAATTTATCTAAGCTTTAGCTTGATGGTGAAAGAAGTATCGCCCTCCCACCCAGGAAAATACAAAATAACAAGAAAAAAAGAAATGGGACAAAACTCTGGTCTACGGGGGAAATGAGAAAATCTGTTGACTTTGGGGTTTGATATACTTAGTGCCTCTTCTCTTCTTCTCCCAGAGGTCATCAACTTGATTCCCTTCCAAAGCACACACTTCACCACTAATGAAAAGATCATGGATTAAATCGTGTATGGCCAGATTTTCAGATAGGTTACTCTTTACAAGTAACATACTCTGAGTAATGATTTGCTCCAGTTTTTGCTAACCAGAGATTTCATAGTTCTCAAATGTGCTAAGGCATTCATCGTAGATAGTCGCCATTTTTTATGCCCTGCATCCCCATCCCTACATTTTGTGTGCAAAATGTTGGGTCCCCATTTTTGTTTTCTATTTTTTACTTTTGCCTTGTCTTTTTCCTTTGTTTCTTTATTTTCCTTCCCCGAGTTTGCTTTCCCGCAGTGTTGGTTTTTCTTTTTTGTGTTTTGTTTTGTTGTGTCTCCAGGACCCAGTCTCAGAGTTGGTTGTTCCTTATCTAGGATCCAGATTCTGGACTCCGATATTCTTTGCAACGATATCTTCTTTTCGTAAGAAAGTATGGTCGAGCGGAATCCTCGGGCCCAGAATCTGGAGGTCGGCTTGTTCCAGAGTTTGCGAATGGAAAGGTAACTTGCTTTTACCCTAGCTATAAATAGAAATCACCTGTCATTTTCACAATTACCGTGATTAAAATACTTAAGCAATCACAGCGATTTCATAGCGATATTACAGCGATTCAAGCAGAGTCTAGTGCGAGCTATTCCAAAATGTTCTGACCAATTGTAGGTGGTTTCTTGTATGAAGTGGTGATCCTTTGAAGTTAGAAGCTGTTATAGAGCATTCGTGAGCACCTTACCTTCCTGCCTTTCTCTGGTTTTTAGGTTGGTGTCTGGTTTCCCTCCATCTTTTTGCTTTTTCGTTGTGTTCTGTTGGCTTTTGTTTGTGTTTCTTTTTGTGTTGTGTTTTCATTCTGTTTCTGCGTCTGGTTTGCCACCCGTTGGTGGGTCAGCTCTACCAAAGGGTTATCAACCCTCTGTGTAGGTGTAGTATATTCTGTAGGTAGTGTAAATCTTGTAAGTTTTTGTGCATTATTGTTTAGAGTAGTCATTCCGCTCTGGTTCAGCGGTAAATCTGTGTATTTAGTGTATTTTAACGTATATCCTTCCATTCTGCATGTATATACCTTTCAGCCCTGGTGTATATCTATTGTATATGATGTATATTTCATGTATATCTAGTCAGTTTTGTAACTAGCTTATTGTGCTTCCTCTGTTCTCATTCACAAAATCTGTGAGCTTGTTCCATGTAGGATACCACCTGGTTAAAACTCGGCTCTCGGCTGGTTTCAATAGGCTATTTTCTCTCTCCTTATAAACCATTTTTAATGATTGTCCCATTTACATCCCACATATGCATTCAAAACTATCCAAGCAGGCTCCACTTTTTGTGCGTTCAGATAGTTCACTCCATTGCCGTCACCATAATTTCCATTTATTATATAGCCATGTGACGCCCATGTGGGCCTGACAGTTCACTTTTCGCACTCCTTCCAATGGTTAGTTTTCTGGACCTCGGGTCTCCGACCCCCACCCAACCCATGTTTTGCTTTTGCTAAGTATGGTGAGACCCCCAGGCCTGGATATTCATTAAATCTCAAGTTTGAAAAATATATATACTTTCCAGGATTTTTGAATTAAACTAACTTCTCAGGGAAAATAGGCACCACGGTAGTAAGATCTCCGGATCCCAGAGTTTTATTTATCTATACATTTTGACGGTCGCCTTGCCTTGTAGGTTTCTAGAACAATATAGTTCCATCATGTCTGAGGCTTCCGCATCTTCACCACCCGAGAGTCTGAAACTTCCTTCTGCGGTGGTCACTAGGGCAGCCGTAAAATCTAAAATGGAGAGGGCCTTGGAAAAATTGCCCCTCATTATGAAATACATGAAGCACAACACCATCATGGGATCAAGGATCAATTCCAAAGTTCAATTGATCACCGACACCAGTGTCGGGATGTGGGCCAAGATGCAGGCCTTGGTAAAAATAATGTACATTCAATGACAGGCCAGGATCCACTGGCGATCAACATCGGGGATTCTGGGATCCTTAAGGCTGCCTATTTTCTATGCTCAGTACAGTCTCTAGAGTTAATCCTCACACTTGTAGCACATTACAACTCTTTTGTCTGGGCCGTCATGCTCGTAGCCCTAGAACCCATCGGGTTTTCTACCCCTGTGGTGTCTCTCGACGCCGCTACCTTCCAAATGGGCCTGGGGATCCCTCAATTCGACAAGCCAACTGTGGTTACCAGAGTAGATGCCTTAGCGCAGTTCAAACTGTTGGAGGAAGCAGCCCAAATATACATAAATAACAACTGGCTCAAGACCCCGAAGAGGGATCCAAAGGGAATGAAGCTAGAACTCCCCCGATTCGAATTTAAAGAAAGTATCTAGATGGGGATAATAGCACTATCCTGAGTCTTCAGGCAACCCCACACCCGAGAATTTTCAGCATGGATGTACTATTTTCTGCTTGGCATCTCCACCAAGGGAGAATATTTTGATTGGGCCGCCATCATCTCCAACCATGTAGATTCGCAGTTTCTATAGGTGGTTCAAAAGCGAAAGTTCTATATGACTTCTTATGTTCTCTGGGCCCTGGTGCAACAATGGCTCACCACCAATGGATTACTTACATCAGGTGTACTTGGGATTGGCCCAGGTCAGAAGGCTCCCTGGGACTTTTTCCCACAAATCTATTGGGAGGCTAGTTTCCCTAGTTTCTGCCGCGTGAATGATGCCTTTCTCTATTACAACCTGCTCACACCTACTCGGGATGCAGGATACCACCTCTCCATAGAGGCAATGAATATGGTTAGAAGCTATGGCCATTATTATATACAGTTCTAGCAACATACATACATAAGGGTAACCGACTTCTCTGGGAAACCTTACTTGTTACCCAAACATTGTGGGAACAAGATAATTCTTTTAGAATATTACAGACAAATGATGGAGCTACATGCCTTCTACACCTTGAAGAAGGTGACAAACATCCCATTCCCAATTACCTGTAGGAATTACTCATGCAGTCTGGTCGTGGCCAAGGAAGTAGACAACGAGCTCAAAAGCTATAACTTAGCAAAATTCTACTTGGCGTGGAAGAATTTTGATCCGCACAGAAAAAATTTCATTGGCACGTCCCCGGGGTGCATCAGAGCCCCACCAATACCACATGGAAGACTTCTGGGAAGAATTTCAGGACAACATAGAGGTTCAGAGCTGGCATTACGTCTAGATGACCATGGCAATGATGGAAAGGTTAAAGCTCCAGAGATTTCTAGAGGAATTCTTAGATTCTGAACCCACAATAGATCCCTAGTACAAATCAAAGGGGATTGATAAGTTGGCCCTCCCACCAGTGGACTGGAATGTCCAGGAGGGGCCCACCATTGAAGAGTTCACCCGCAACATGGTCGAGTGCAACCATGTCTACTTTAAGAAGCTATGCCCCGGGAGTGTCCACTAGGCTGCCCAGCCGGTGCCAAAGTTAACCCCAGGGCTGGAACTTCTTCGTAGGGAGGAGACAGGGAAAAAGGAATAATGGAGACCCCAACTGTGTGGGAAACCCCAATAAAATAATATCTAAAAAAATCAATATTGGCCTCCCAGCAGATGAGGGAGAATCTCATCATGCAATTGGCAACCCTGGTGCTCATAATAGAACCAGTTCGTCCTCCCTCCTCCCCTTCACTAGCAGCCCTAATGGTCAGGGAAATAGGGGTGGATCCAGAAGAACAATCAGTACTAAGGGATGCGGGGCCACCCTTAGTTACTAGGAGAAAGAAAAGGCTTAACCCAAAGCCCAAGGCAGAGCCAGAGCTGGGGATGCCTTAGATCCCACAAGTTGAAATCCTTTCTTCCGACTCCCTGGAGCCAGAGAGGGAACCAGAGCCTGCTCATGTCTCGGCCAATCCTCCCCCGCAGGATGAATTTGATGATGTTTTTACAACCGACGAGTTCAGAAATTTATAGGGGGGCGTTGAGAAGCCGGAGACCAAAATCCCAGAGCAAGAAGAAGCTCGAGAATTGGAACCTACCCAGGAACAGGAGGAGCAGGCAGAGGAAGAAGAAGAGGCAGAACAAGAAATTGCCTTCAAAGTCTCGGAGATATAGGACACAGTAGTGGACCAGCAAAAACAAAGTAAACAAATGGCATTAGTTGGGGGAACCAAACCTTTGAGAGCAACCTTAACCTCAGCCGCCATGTTCCAAATTCCACTCCTAGAGGTGACATTTGGGGAGGTAATCACTACGGCTCAAACACTAAATCTTGACATGTTACCTCCCCCATTACCAAAAGATGTACCAATGGACGAGGACATCCCAGCAACATAGGCTGAGGAAGAAATGGAACAACAAGACAAAGAAAACCCTAGGGCGACAAATAAAGACCCAAACATGGCCAAAGATGTAGATGTCGGGGCAGAAGACATAGGTGTCACTGAAGGAAATGTCACTGGTGAACCAGGAGACATAGGAAAGGAATCAGAGGAGGCTCATCCTGATGAAGGGGCATAGCAAGATATTGGGGAGAAGTCACGGGAACACATTTTGGCTACCAAGCCACCCCTACCGCCCCCATGGTTAATAGAAACCCGAAAGAGAAAGGCACCTCCAGCAATGCCCTGGGCCCACCTTTCCTTAGCAGAGATGATGGCCCAAACCCAGAACCCACCAAAGGCCAAGAAAGCCCAAATAGTCCACACCCTTCAGACTAAGCTGGGCAGAGAGATGATCGCAGTGATAGCAACGCCTTCCCTAGATGCGGACGAAGCGACGGTAGAGGCTAGAGACTATAGTATCACAGAAGTATCACTGGGGAAGAGGGGAAAATAAGGTGAAGTAGACCTGTTAAAATAAGTGGCCAAGGTAGTAGAGGCTCGCTATGAAAAGGAGGCTCAAAAGCTCAAGGCAAAAAAGGAGAAAAATGCAAACCTTATGGGGTTGCTAACTGAGCTAGCTCGGCCTATCAATGTTATACCTCTAGAGGCCTCTACATCTAATGCACCGCTACCATAGAGCGACATAGAATCACTACGGGCGATGAAAAAGAAGGCCCAGGCGGTCGATGAGTCACTTTCAAAGTAGTTAATAAAGGTTGTCAGAGGGTAGTTAGCTACACCAAGGCATGTCAGATCAGCGAGAAGTTTTCTGACAGTTGGTCTCCCCGAGGCGTCATTTTAGAAGTACACCTGCCACATTGGAGACAGGGTGCCACTTTTCTCATTTATGAGGCATGTAGCCTCGATCCCTAGGGGATCAGATTTCTTCCTTCTCCTTCTCAGCTCTCTTCTCGATTCCAATTCTTCCACTCCATCTTCTTGTCTTATTCTTCTGACATGTCAGACCTTCTTCGTCTCGAGGTCTTTTGTAAAGTGGTGCGGGTTGTACCGGCCATCGGATAATATATTTTATGGCAAGATGTAAAATAGGGTTAGGGTTAGGGTTAGATGTAAATGTGTATAAATAGTAAGTCTGGCCCTATTCCAAGGGTTGGGAAAATTGATGATTTTGCAGTCCATAGTAATAGAAAAGTAGTATTTTCATTTCAGTTGTAGAGCTCAATGCTTCTGGGTCTTTAAGCTTTTAGTAGTTAAATGCTCCCTTGGAGCCACCATTGTACCACGCACCAGTGATTGCTGGAAGGAATGTTAATGAAGAAGAGAGAGTTCTTACAATGACATTGTTGGCACTTTGTCTTCTGAGTTAATGGTATTTTATGTTTAATGTTCTTCATGTCTTTTTCTCTGATACTTTAAGTAGCTTAACGACCTCCTTTCCCTTGCTACTGACAAAATATGAACTGATAGTTGTGTATTTCTTTGGTATTTAGTGTAGTATATCAGATCATTATTGATGTATTGAATTTTTAGCATAACTACAGGTAGATCAAATATTTCTAACCCTACAGGATCTTTTTCAGTTTATTTTCTAAGTGTAAGCGCGCTTGGAGAAACCTCACATATTTGAATCCTCAAAGAGAACAACTTGAAGAAACCAGCTATCCCCCTCGAAAACAGTCACATCTCCTAACTGAGCCCTGCACTGTTGAGACCTGACCCTCAGGTGCTTGGAGGCCCAGGGAATCTCATTTCCCCAGATAACCTTTGTAGGCAAAGTTGGCCACTACCCCAGTACCCGGTGACAACTTACATCTGTTTGTGGACCTGGTCACCAAATTCCCATCAACAAGGAGTAAATGTACGATTCATACAGAAAGCAGTGGATGCAGAAGCACTATTGGATGTAGCCACAACTTGATCACCAACCACATTCTTCTGTTTATTAATCTTGACATAGTTGTTAGGTTTCTAAAACTTATTAGGATTAGGAGCATTGTCACCCTTATCAACTGGAACAGGAGCCATTGGAGTGTTTCTCTCAAACTGACTCACTTGTAATTAATAGTGGTGAAGTGTTACACACAATTGTTGAAAGGAGGTAAATTTAGTAAGAAGAATCTTATCTCTAATATCCTTTTGTAAATTTGAAATAAACATATGTTGAATATCAATATCAGGAATAGGATAAGAAATCTGAGCATGCAAATGCTTAAATCTACCAATAA